>CM055826.1:8219220-8396409 GCA_029582265.1 Zoroaster sp. YZ-2022
CGGAGAAAGTTCGCCGCTGATGGAACATCGACCCCTCGACGACGCCCCCTCGAAAGAACGTTTCCTGTGTTTACACACGTGCAAGTAGTGACCCGTGTGGTTTGGTTTGTTATAAAAAGCAGATTTTCCGGCATTTTCCAGCAATGCCGACCAGGTGTGCTGCTGGATGCAACAAACAACTAAAGATGGGGTCAGCCTGCATCTGTTTCAGCTGATCCCAAATATAGGCGGTTATGGGCAGCGAAAGTCAGGATAACGAGGGCAAGTGGTCCGGTCCGACGTCGTTTTCAGCGCTATGCAGTGACCACTTCGAGCCGTCGTGTTTCGAACTGGGATGTACCACACATTTGACATGACAAAAAAGTAATTCTGAAACATGACGCCATCCCAACCATATTCCCAGTTAGTGGAAATCTAAGAAGCAACCCGAAAGACGACAAAACCTGACAGGAGCATTTGCCAAAACGTGAAAAAATCCGGGTAAGTTTGAACTTTGAAGTGCATGTTGTGTTCTCTTTATACATACTATGTACATGTAACGTTATACTACTTTTACTAGTCAGTGTAGGGTACCGTTTTCGTAGCACTAGCGGCATTGCTGAACCTATATCGTGAAAATATCCCGCCTCGAATGACGTCACGAACAGCGCCACCATGTGTCAATGTAAATGGGGGCCTATTCTGAAGTCAAATACAATAAAACCACTATTTCTGTAACCTTAGTTACTTGTTTATCCACATTCCCACTCATAAAAATGTATATATTATGACAAAAGCTACATTTGGACAAAATACCAGTGCCAGGTGCCTTTAACCTCTAGTATTTTTAATTAGGTGTTCGAACGCTGCAGCGAACACCTATTGTTTTTGTACTGTTTTTTTTTTTTTTTTTTACTTAATCTCAGTGGCGACTGTCCGGCAACAAAGGCATCCTTGCAGCATTTACGGCCTTTTAAACTTAACACATGAACAGAACATTAAATAAGCTGACGAAACCGTTTTCTGTGACGTCATGATTACGTCATCAGGTGTCGAATTACGATAAAAAGCTATTATTTAAAACGTTTGAATTACGTTGCATGAATAAATTAAACGTTGCATGAATAATTAAGATCGTTTTGCGCCGCAAGGCGCAATACGAGGCGCTAGTTTATTACGCTAACAGCGTCGATCTCGATTGTACATAGAATTCTATTGTAACCAAATATCGTAAAATACACGATATTTGGTTACAATGGAGCTGCATGTACAATCGAGATCGACGCTGTTCCGTATAGTTGCCCGTGGATCGCCACGGTCATAAAGAGTAAGTATCTTTTGATAGGTTACTTTTTGATAGGTTACTTTGCCACTTTTTGATAGGATTCTGTATTTATCTTCGTGTTTTTAAGAAAAACATTTTTAAGCTGTCCATTCGTCGTTGCATTGTGCCTGTTTAACTAACAATAACATGGCTAACGTTTAGTTAGGCCTACATGAACATACTTTGGACAGTGTAAACAACTAACAAAATATGAACAGATGTCACCAAATGTATTTAGAATATAAATATGATAGGAAAATTCAGTTAAGGTTATGGTAATTTTAGTAGAAATTTTATGCCATATATTTTGTAATTTTGTTTTCTCCAAAATCTTCAGTTTGTGCACAAATTAAATAGGTAGCCTAGTGATTGTTTAGTACTTTTCCTAATTTTGCACCCTTCCTCAGATACAAAACTTACATAGACAATTATTTCTCAGGAAAATGCACAATATTCATGACACAATACATGTACTTGTAGGTATTGCTCCCTGAGGCCTTCTCACTAGACATCCTCACTATCACATGGAATTATAAGTATAGTGAGTATATGTGACTCGGCAATTTCTAAATACCTTTCTCTTTGATGTGAGTTTCATGCGAGAACATTTCTTTAATTTATTATACATTGTCAAGAATAATTGTGCAATTTTGAAAACAAATCAATGCCATTTTAAATTTTAATGGTCCAGCTCCAAAATTATACACTATTTTCCCCATTCACATAAATTAGAACTTATCTGAATTTTCAAATACTTTATTCTTGGTCCATGTACTCACAACACCTTCCTATTATTTTTACAGCATGTTCACTGCTTGACATATTATTTTCCATTCACATAAATTAGAACTTCTCTGAAATTTCTACAATGATAGACCAAAGAATGTAAAAAAAGAATTAAAAAACACAAATGTGTTGGTTCATCACCAGTGGCAGGACATGCCATCACCAAGAACTTGGGGAAGGGGGCAGACATTTTTCATGCGAGAACATTTCTTTAATTTATTACACATTGTCAAGAATAATTGTGTTAATTTTGAAAACAACCAATGCCATTTTCAATTTTTAATGGTCCAGCTACTCCAAATTATACACTATTTCCCCATCCACATAAATTAGAACTTATCTGAATTTTCAAATACTTTATTCTTGGTCCATGTACTTATAACACCTTCCTATTATTTTTTTTACAGCATGTTCACTGTGACATATTATTTTCCTCATTCACATAAATTAGAACTTCTCTGAAATTTCTCTGCAATGATAAATCAAAGAATGTAAAAAAAAAGAATAAAAAAACCCAAATGTGTTGGTTCATCACCAGTGGCAGGACATGCCATCACCAAGAACTTGGGGGAGGGGGCAGACATTTTATTCCAAAATTACCAATTCCAATTTATTATAAATGCAGATTGATTCTGTTTTCTTGTCAACAAAGGATGGGTTCATTTACACTGAAGTAAATTTACTTGTTACATGTGTCAGACCGTGTACACTCATTTCTAGATTGGTTACAAGTAGGTTAAACAGGTCAACAAAGTGGGGGAAGGAAATGTGTAACCACAAAAGTCAAATCATAAAACCCAACAGACAGTTAAAATAAATATGTATTTCATTGTTTTATTAGCAATTACAAGCACCCATACAACTCTGGTTATTTCAATGTCTAACAATTTATGTACAAAATGGCATCTGATCTTTAGGTTGTAATTCTGTAGTATGGATGCAGCTACAGACATTTTGCCAATCATGTACAACCTTGAAAATGTAAAAATCAATGTAGAATTTGTTTTCAAATTGTATAAAAATTTTTTGTTATTTTGTATAGGTGGAAAACAAAGACAGGTTAACATGTCACAATAAGGAGATGCTTGATTACAGTGTGACTATCATTGTCAATTTATCATTATATTTTGTTATAAACTTAACCTGAAAGTGAAGTATATTATAAATAAAGACTAAATTTATTTTGTACAAGAATTAATACCAAGAGATAAATACCAATGTTGGCTTTTTAAATCTAAAATTGAAAGTTTTTTCCATAAACAAAGTGAAAAGGCAAACCAATTATCAGATTTGATCTGGTGGATATATTCCGTTTTCTTGTCAACAAAGGATCATGGTTGGGTTCATTTACACTGAAGTCATTTTACTTGTTACATGTGTAAGACCATGTACACTCATTTCTAGATTGGTTACAAGTAGGTTAAACAGGTCAACAAAGTGGTTTCAATTGATTGTGGGGGAGGAAGTGTGTAACCACAAAAGTCAAGTCATGAAATCCAACAGAGAGTTAAAATAAATATGTATTTCATTGCTGTATTAGCAATTTCATAAGCACTCATACAACTATTTGATTATTTCAATGTCTAACAATTTATGTACAAAATGGCATCTGATCTTTAGGTTGTAATTCTGTAGTATTGATGCAGCTACAGACATTTTGCCAATCATGTATTTTAACCTTGAAAATGTAAAAATCAATGTAGAATTTTGTTTTAAATTTTATACATTATTTTAAATTATTTGCAGTACAGGTGTAAACAAAGACAGTTTATAAGATGTCACAATAAGGAGATGCTTGATTACAGTGTCACTATCATGTCAATTGATCATTATATTTTTGTTATAAACTTTACCTGAAAGTAAATAAAGTATAAATTTATTTTTATAGAAGACTTAATACCAAGAGATAAATACCAATGTTGGCTTTATTTAAATCTAAAATTGAAAAGTTTTCCATAAACAAAGTGAAAAGGGCAACCAATTATCAGATTTGATCCAGTGGATATAATTACATTTAATTTTGTTTAAATTGGGGAATTATTTACTTTTGACAAAAACTCTTCTGGGGGGCAGGAAGATAGAAAGCACGGATGCAAGCTTTCTTCCAACTTTATCATGTAGTAGTGATAAGCTTGTTTTCTAATGAAAGCCTAATTAGCTGAAGGAAAGTAAAGGAAATATTTATATGGTCTTCCTGCTTCAGTGTCTTCAGTAACCCCTGACTGCCCCAAACAATTTAACCCACACTTCCTGCTCTTTGAATTTGCAGCCAAGTTTAATCCAGTTACTATACATGTGGTCCCTTCTATCCTAAATCAACTTTGTGACTTTTATGCCTATAATAACGTTGAATAGGTTGATTTGGCTACCTACAACCCTGGCAAACTATTTTCATATGAGTGATTTTTAATGTTGATTTATCATCTAGCATGGTTTTTGGAAAAGCATGTGTTGGGCTAGTGTCAATATTTAAAATAAAAAACATTGTGTTCCAAGTCACACTTGTTAATTTCAATTTACTGCTTAAACTCTCAACATTTCCAAGTTCAACAGCCAATATCTCAAGAACTAAATGACCTATTAGAAAACAAAAACACAATTGAATTCCTTACATTAATAGCTTGTAATTTTGTGATTCTTGAGTTACCATAAATGCTTGCCAATGGTCTAATTAGTGGCACACAAAGTAACGATTTTTATTAATTTTAAAAGGTCATTCTCATAGCTTCAATTTAATTTATAAGTTGACACATATGTTATTTTTTAATAATCATGAGGAGGTCATATAAATGTGACCTTTACTTCCTGTCCAAACAGGAAGTTCAAATTCAACACATTCTAACGCAAAATTGATATGTCTTTTGAATATGAAATTGATATTGTTATTATAAAAGATGCCAAACCCTTGGAAAATATGATATTGACATCATCAATGATAATTTGATTGAACCGGAAGTAGATTCTCGAACACCGTGTGTTTGTTCTAACAAACACTTATTACTTTTGTTTACTATGTAACGATGTCCAATTGCAGCAAAATTGCCAGATCGATTGAATTCTGCCGTGCTGCGTTTTAAACGACTTTTTTTTTTACATAGGGTGTGAACGTTTTTGGGCGATTTGTGAGACTGTTTTTTGGCCTACGTGACTATTGTTAAAAGATTATTCGCTGGCTAGAGATTTTGGAGCTTGGAAGAGATGCCAATTACTACAATTTAGGTGTAATTTAAACGATTTCTTCATTCTGTTTACGATTTTTTCGTGGTAATTTGCATTGAAAGAAATAAAGTTATACATGCAAACGATATAGTACCTAGTACATAATTAATCATTTATATGATGTACCTGGTAACAGACTAATAATTTTGCGATTCGTAGCGCATAAATCAGCGATTATATGTGGTTGCCATCCGACACCATGTTTAACATATTTTTTAAAATACACACTTTGTTGCGACGAAATTTTTACCGTTTAGTGTTATGACACATTTAAAAACTACATGAATTAAACATACTTACCAATTACCTTTCTACTTACTTACTTGCTTGCTTGCTTGCTTACTTGTATGCTTGCTTGCTTGCTTGCTTGATTACTTGCTTGATTGCTTACTTACTGGGGTTTTGGGGCTGTGTCATTCCTGCAGAAACAAAACTTCCCCAAGTGTGGTTGTGAGTCAAGGATGCAATCTGCCTGATTACCATACCTGTTTATGCGGCTGATGTCTTCTGTAATTTCATAAGCTTCATGTGGTAGGCTTTTCTTATTCTGGGGTAGCAGTCTTAAAGTACCTTCAAAGAGGGCGTTACCAGGCAATGTTTGTACAGTTACCTGGAAGAGGATGGGCAGTTCATTGATGTTGACAGTAGATTTGCCACTGAATGATGGTTGCTGAAAGCCCTGCGTCTGTTTGAACCGAAGAACCTACATCAAGAAAAAATTACTGGGTTATATCACTTACCATACCAAGTGTTAACTGATTATTCTGTATACATTCCTTGGTACAAGACAAAAACATTCCTATTTAGTGTGTTAATTTGTGTCCCCCCCCCCCATATAATTGCATATAATTGCACTGATTGCGAATGGGTTGTTTCATTGAAATTTGGAATCATCCTTTGAAATTTACATGTTTGCAAAACTGTGCAAAATAATAAAGAAAAACCCCTGAGGGTTAAGATTAAGAAATGATATTTTATAAGCTGAAATATCTCACAAATGCTCACACAGAGCCCCCTGAATGCAACATTTTCTTGGGCCCATAATCGGGCCCAGACCCCACGCTGTGAACCCACTTTGCTTACTGGTTAAGATTGAGAAAAGAAATTCCAAAATGGACTCAATACAATCATATTTTTATAATAACACTGAAAAGTTCACAAATGTTCACAAAGAGCCTCCTGAGTGCAAAATTTTCCCAGGTCCTTGATTGGATCTGGACCACCAACATTTGACTTTGGCGATTCTTCCCCTATTGCGATTCGATGTGCACCCCTTTCAAGACGCTGGGTCCGACCCTGTTAACAGCTCAATGAAATGTACTTATGGTCTGTACAAGTCCAGAACATTCAGAACCACAAACTAAGGTGAGGCCTACATTCCCCTCATGATTTTAACATATACTGAGACGCAATAGAAACTTACCACTTGTTTTGGAATAGCATAAAATTGTAATGGTTCAAAAATAAGACATCACGTGCTGCTAATTAAAATCATCACATACCCTTGAGCAATCGCTGATGGTCAAACCAGGTGTTACGCACCTGGGCCATGAAGAGAACGACTCAAAGGTTGCGTGACCGTGCGTGACCGTGCGTGACCGATTTGTCTGTAGGGGGTACACTGACTTGCCAAAACAAGTGCACATATTACATTTGTGCATTGTGATTACTGATAATTTAAGGTCGAAAAAGTGGTAAGTTTCTATTGCGTCTCAGTATACATTCTCTTTAATCAGCCGAAGCTTTGGCTGCTGAAACCACATGGAACGGCGTACTGCATGGATTTGTAATGAAAGATGATGGAAATAAACACCGTTTTTTAAAAGTATTTCAAGCCATGCGGAATTGGAAATTAAGTAGAAATAAACGGAAATATATTATTATATTTTGTTTACCTTTACGGAGCTTTTACATGAGTATAAATAAGTCGGCCTTGCAGAAATACAGAATTTGAATTTCCTTTATGCTGTTTTTATTTAATAAACTTTACATAAATCCAAAATAGTCTAAACATCTTAAGGATGTAATAAGTCTTAACAAAATGCATATACTTCATATCTTAGCCATGCTTCTCCATAATATTGTATCAGAATGCTAGGACTTTTAGGACAAATCATCAATGGTTTTAAGTGAAACATTTCTATTTAAAAGGTCTTTCTGGAGTATAACTTCACAAATACTGAGAGATGTCTACATGAACCCTCCTTTAAATGTGCATATACCGTGCTGAACTTGTAATAGTGATATTAGACCCTAAATTCAAATTCCTTGTTTCTCTATAGAACTCATATTGATTGAAAGGGCAAAAAATATCAAACTTAATAAAAACAAATTACACAAATTGATGAAGCGGTTGAACAATTACAGAATCTGTAAGTAATTAATATTCGGGTCCTTCCTGAAAAATACAATGGAACTTTACTGTATAAGCGTGGCACCGTGAGTGAAAACATCCAAACGTTCATATTAATGCAACACTGACATTTTAAAGGCTGAACATCTTTCACAAAATAATGTGTTTGTGTTTTTGTCCTGTACATAAAATATTGTTCTTCGGTGATAAGGGTGGCCTTAGCTTTTCGATCCAAACCGGACCTTCGTCAGAGGCACAGATAAGGAACAAACAGAATCACATCCATATATATATATATATATATATATATATATATATATATATATATATATATATATATATATATATATATATATATATATATAAATTAAATCGGAGGTGGCCTTAGCTTTCGATCCAATCCGGACCTTCATCAGAGGCTTTGACAAAGTACAACATAAAACTCATCCATTTATAGGAAAAGGGATCATGGGGCGGGATCCAAAAAAGCGGGAAAATAGTGACCAATTAAAGATAAGCATCAGTCTAGAAAAGCCAATAGGAGTATCCGAAGTGAACAAAGGGGATTAAGGCTATAAGGTTATATATGTATATACGTATATATACATATATACGTATATACATATATACATATACATATACATATATGCATATATACATATACATATATACATATATACATACATACATATATGATTATATATGATTCTGTTTTGTTCCTTGTCTATGCCTCTGACGATGGTCCATGCAGTTTGGATCGAAAGCTAAGGCTACCCTCCAGATTTATTTTATATTAAATTGGCTGATGCCGGACTCGAACCCGCGACCTCTAGAATACCGTACGAGCGCTCTACCAACTGAGCTAACCAGCCCCTATGTTGGTGGGCGGTCCACTTATGCCAATTATCTATTGCTCTATGGGGCCAGATCAGAGGCCAAACCATATCTGTCGAGTAGCCAGGAATCAAGCCCGGTCAGATGCAAACAACCTGGGTATAAACGGCAGTAGCGGGGATCACATAACTTGGGACACAAGCCTTTACGTGGTTGTACACAAAGTAGATTGACCTATACTTATTGTTGCATTCAACGATTGAACTTCCGTTGTCAGTTTATTAGTGATTTCAAATCAATTATTTACTACGGTATCAGTTAAAGTGTTCACTTCAATCCTCCACAGAAGAACTATTATTACTAATGTTTTCATTTTGAGTAAAATACAAATTGAAAATTAAAATGAATGAATGGATCCATGCACATTTTCAAATAAAAGGGTAAACAAAGGCAGCGCATGAAATATTAATAATGCTAGTTTAAAATAAATGTCAAGCGATACCAATCTTTATGTATAAAGTTATTTACCCTGTAGTTCGGATGGGCTCTTGCCGTCAGCAACAAATATAATGCCGTGAGAATGATAAGTTTCAATAAGTCAAGACTGTGTTCCCCGGCACTGTATTGTATACCGGTATCTTACCTGAGCATTTGGAACCATCTTTTCAGCACGCAGCACCTTACCAAGCTTGAATTTGGCACATTTATCTCGGACTTGATGTGTCCTTGTGTTGATTATGTTGACAAAAGCTTCTGCAAGTTGGTTTGTCTGTAAGAATAAGTATGTTTACAGTCAATTATACTGCAAGTGCAAGGATGACCGAGAATGCAGACTATGAGATGAAAAAAAGAGTAGTCTTGATTATTTTACCTGTTCTAAATTAGCTGGCTCCCAGGTCAAACATGAGCACCAGTGAGGGGCAATATCGGCATCCGCACACGTTCTCTCCTTTGGGATTTCATTAAAGATGCTGATCCCTCGCTGTTTGCCATTTCCAGGTTTGACGCTATACCGGTAGTGTAGCACTGACTTGAGTGTTTCATGGGCATCAAATGGTGTCAAAAGTCTGTTTTTGTTCTTGACGAGGTTAGTATACAGGTCAGGGTATCGATGAGCAATCCAGTCAGGCAGTGTGATTGAAAAGAATGGTAGACGTTCTTCAAGCTTTCCTTGAAAAGATTGACGTATTCGTGCATACCGAGATCCGTGATCTCCAAACAGCAAAAGAATTGTATTATTGAGAAGACCATTTTGCTTTGTATTAGACAGAAACCTGTAGAGATCACCATCCATCAGTTTTAGTGGGTTTATATCGTCATGTGTTAAACCAGCAATAAATGAAAAGCCAAAGTGGGGTACATCATTATATATGGTCATGTAATCCATGAGATAGTCCAACATCACTTTGTGTACAGGTTTTGATCCCAAACAGTGATTCTTTACTTTGACAGCATTCCATAGGTTCCTCATATAATGATCAGTTGGTAGTTTATCAAAACCATTCAATCTTAGGTTGAACATTGCCAAGTGTGGGGCATCCTCGGCAAACATTGTAACGTACCCATTCTTGGCAAAATCTTTCCAAATGAGTGGGTATATGTTCACAAAGGTAGAATTTTTCTTTCCTTTCCTGACCTCTGGTAGTTCAAACTCCGTCTTGCCAGCAAGTAAAGCAAGAATTGCCCCAGTTGTACCATCAGCAACGATGTTATACCCTTCATAAACCATTGTACCTAAGCTCTCCAGGAGTTTATATGTTTTAGGAAGTTGTCGAATAAAGTTCATTCTAGAGGTTGATTCGAGGCCAAGCATTATGACGTTCAACCCTAGACCATCTGTAGGAGGTTTAATAGTACGTAATCGCTCCTTCACTGTAGGATAAGGAACTATACTTGCATGTACATCAAACAGTTCATTGTAATTATTATAAAATGACTGTATATCGTCACGTGAAATATCAGATCTTTTGTCTCCTGGGAAATTTGTGTCATTACCGCAGCCCACAACTATAAAATCTGTTGATGTATTATACTGTATGGGTACATGTTTATCTCCCTCAGAAGGAATCCTATCAATTTTGATCTTTACTGGTGAGGATATTTTACTTTTAAAATCTGTTACTCTGTCTATGGTAGACACATAGCAAAATTTGTGTTTCATTTTTCTGGCTACAGATTGGTCGATGACAAGCTTATTCTTATTCATGTAAGTGGACAAGATTCCTTTACATTGCAGGGGTTTTGGCTCAATGATGTGGTGTTTAATTGATTTATCAAAGGGAACAAGTTTAGGAATCTGACATGCAAGTTTAACAGTGTCATTCTGTGTCCTTGACACGTTTAATTTTCCAGTAGGACTTATTAGTCGTTTGGGGTGATAATCTCCTCTTGATAATCCCTCTTTAAGCATTGTTGCACATTTCTGGTACTCCGATACATTAGAAATATGCCCATGTTGTGCATGTATCTCATCCTCAGCCTTATCGAGTAACATTATAAGAACAGATGCAGAGAAGGCTGTTAAAAGTGCTATGGTAACTGTGACGCGGTATCGAAAGCTTAATCCACACTTCTTCATTTTGGATGATCAGTGGTCATTAGAACTACCTGTGAGAGTAAACAAAAACATTCAACAATTGAAACGTATTATACAATGTAACTATTGTTACTTTCTACAGGCAATTTTATGGGAAAGGTTGCAAAACTGGTTTGGATTCCGCTACCGTTGCATGCACTGGTTTTCAAAGGAGGGGAATTATATTATGGACCCTCTTTGTGAACATTTATTTGGCCCCCTTGCTCGAAATTTCGTTCGTTGCATTCATGCGTGGTAAAGCAGAGATCTACGGCTAAAAGTATTCTGAGTTTGCGTTCTTTTTCAAAGCATATTTCGTTGGGTAATAGTATTATGGAGTACCAAGTTACCAAGTTACTTGTTATTCAAACAAGATTTCATTCATTGCATTCATGCTTGGTGAAGCAGAGAAGAGATCTACAGTCTAATGAAGAATTCAAGGTTTGCGTTCAACGCAATTTGAAACAGTTTTGTCCTATTAAACGATTCTCAAATAAATTTCAATTCCATTTCCTATCCACGAGACTCCTGCCAATAAACATTCATTTTAATGTTGAAAACAAATGTTTTATTTGTGGAGCAATCAAATTTAACTCTGTTCAGTAAGGGGTGGCAATTGGCCACCCATACAGGACTGCTTTCATACCTAGTGTTTATTATATGTATTTCACTTTGTTCTTTTATGTGCCAATTACTCACTGATGTTAGCACTATTCCTGAACATTTGTTCTTATCAAACTTGCCATGGTTGTACGGTACGGTACCCAAGAGTAACGACGTATTCTTTAAGGAAATCCACAAATAAATGTTGTCTCTGAATGTAAAAACTTCCAACAAAGCCAGACTGAGACTTGGAAATGACTTGGAGTTTGGAGCAATAAACATTTGTTGTGTGTTCATTTCTCCCATATGTTGAAATTAAACATCAGCAAAATCTGATTCGGTCACTGACAAATTTTCAGAAATGTAGCCTAGGTGATTTGGCATGGAATGACCCCAAAGCGTTTTCACGAAGGAACAATTGGTAAGGTTGTGTTGATTTGAGCGTTTTCTCGAAGGGATTATTGTCTTAAAATATTAATTACGTTATTGAAAAGTTGAAACACTGGAAAATTTGAAATCTGTTCTTTCACATAGGACACAAGGTTTATAAGTATTTTGCATCTTGAATGTGACATGGTACGTTTAAAATGTAGGTATTACTTAGGCTAAAGCTTGATGCTGTGTGGCCCAATTGTCCCGTCGTGAAAATGCAAATTACTCACTTTGCCCTTGGCCAATTAGTGTAATTACAAAACTAATGAGTTTTAGACCCTGTAACTTTGTGGGATTGTAGAAGTAATTCAGAATGTCGAAAAATCAAACTTTATGTTTTCCCCAATTGGCCCTTCGTGAAAACAGTGACGGTATGGACCTAAGATTATGTAGTAGTCTCCAATTAAAATTTCCCCCAGTTTCAGAATTGTGGGCTTGCTGACGGATTGGTTTTTGAATAAGGAGTTTTTTAATGGAATATAACTATTATTTGGGTCGAATTATCTAATGAAAAAAGAATCATCCATCATTTTGTAAATTTTGAAGCACACATGCAGATGGCATGACATGTAACGAGGTAGCGGCGTTAGCGGAGTTAGACATCATTAATCATATGTCCAGTTGCAGTTTGAAAGCGAACTAGGCCTATGCTTTGTTCAATACATTTTTCACATGACTAAAAATACAAGAATGGATGTGCGATTTTTTTTATTTCTTGCGAAAATAATTCAATGGTATAGGCCTAGGTTATGTGAAACGTATTGAAATGAGTTATATGAGTATAGGGATGTTACACCCAAAATTCAAATTCCTTGGTTTCTCTATATAGGCCTACAAAACTCATATTGATAAAGGGCAAACATATCAAACTTAATCAAAAGTATTTACACCAATGGGTAATGTAGGAGTCCAGGATCCATACTAGTGAAAATGTAGCGTGCATCTTCTCAACGCTGTCTACGGCGACCTGTTCAACACAGGAAATTCCTATGAAATCTCTACGCACGTAGATATTAAAAAGAGTGTAATTTCTTTATAATTAAAAGACGGTAAAGAAGGGCACTTTTTTATTTTAAAAGATGCTTTTGGTCTGAAATTCACAGTTTTGTATGGAGGTCACTATTGTGTCGCTACATGAGTCCGATGAAGGTACCGGGACAGACGAAGGAATTACTTCTTGACACCAATCTTGGGTCTACAATATTTTATTACATGGCTAAACAATCAACGGAAAATGTACACGAAGATCTCAGACGGTGTCACACCAAGTAACCAACTGCCCCGAACAAAAGCAATACATTTGATTAAATAATTGTCTGTTTGGATGACATTCTAGTATATTCGCCTACGTTTGATCAGCATTTGGATTATTTGGATATTGTGTTCTCCAGATTGAGTGTTCACAATTTAAAACTTAAACCATCCAAGTGTCATTTGTTTAGACGACAGGTTTCCTATTTGGGCCACATATTGTCAGCAGAGGGTATTGCAACTGATGATGCCAAGGTGAAAACAGTACTTAATTGGCCGGTTCTATCTACAGTCAAGCAGTTGAGAGCTTTTCTTGGCTTTGCCAGTTATTACAGGCGGTATGTTCGTTCTTTTGCTAAAATTGCCAAGGAACTACATGCATTGGTTGCAGAATGTCAACATAAACCCCCTGATTATTTTCGAAAGAGATGGTCAAATTCATGTCAATGATGCTTTTGATACTCTTAAGCAGATGCTTACCTCTTCTCCAATTTTGGGTTATGCAGATTTTATAAAAACATTTGTGGTGGAGATAGATGCTAGTTTTGATGGTTTAGGTGCTGTATTATCACAGCAGCAAGACGGTGTACGTAGAGTAATTGCGTATGCAAGTCGTACCCTTAGACCCAATGAACGCAATATGAATAAATATAGTTCCATGAAAATGGAGCTTCTGTCTTTAAAATGGGCAGTTTCGGAGAAATTTAAGGAGTATCTGTACTAATTCCAAGTTTGAGGTTTGGACAGACAACAACACTCTGAGTCATTTGGGAACAGCAAAATTAGATGCCACTGAGCAACGTTGGGTTGCTGATCTCAGTGTTTTTGATTTCACTACACACTATATCGTTCAGGAAAAGAGAACAAAAATGCTGATGGGTTTGTCTCGACAAGGTGCTCATGACCAGATGTTTGAACATTCGATTTGGAGGAGACGGTTACGGTATTCGTCAGTCTGTTCGGTGTTCGGTGCTGCCACTTGATGTTAAATCGGAGATTGCAAAGAAGAATGCCATTTGGTCATGTTTAGATGAAGTTAAACAATTTGTCTCCGCACAAATTGCAGTTTTCCCAGTATATTCCAATGATGACCTTCAACAAATGCAGTCTAGGGATCCAATAATTCAGAGAGTGTTAGTGTATTTTGACAGATGTTCTGGTCCTACTACCAAAGAACGGAAGCAGGAGTTTCCTTCAGTATTGAAACTATTGCGTCAGAAGAAACGTTTTGTAAAAGTGAATGGAGTTTTGTACAGACAACGTGTGCATAAAGGGTCTATAATTAGACAGTTGTTGCTTCCCCAAAGTCCGATTAAGTCGATCATACTCCAGGCCTTACATAATCAGTGTGGGCACCAGGGAGAAGAACGAACCTTGTCCCTGAGGTGAACGAACAAGGAAGGGATACCACTGTATATATGTTATAGTTGTTGCCAAAAAAAAAAAAAAAATTGAGAGTTCCCATATTTTGTTAAGAAAAAGTAAACTTGAGGATAGATTTGGATTTTTTGAGTAAAAACAATTTACAGTTTTGATCAAATGGTTGACATGTCAGATCGTTATGCAATCTACATTTCAGATTTACCATTATAGGTTTGGGAAGTTCCCATGTGTAGACGACACAACCTGTAGATGACGGTATTATAGAAATGCGACAAATAGGATTTATCTGAATGTTTAATATTTGATCATCAATGTAATTTCGTATTGGTGAAATGTATGTGATCTATCAATTTAAGTAATTTTTGGGATTATCAAAATTATTTTATGAGGACAAAAATTTTCTGTTGGGTGTGTGTAACCAGTTTATGTAGGTCAATGGGCTAACACCAATTTGGTTAACTCCTAATAGTTCTCATTCCTTTTCATTGGCCAGTTGGGTTTGCGTCTATAGTATATATACCCCATAAAAATGAGTGTTCACAGCCAAGTAAGAGCCAGTGCTTTAATAGATGGGTTCTAAAGCAACTGTAACTTTCTTTAAAATATAAATAATCAAAAAGGAAAAGGAAATCAGGAAACAAATTAACTGAAATCGCTTTTAGTCTTCAAACTTTAGGGAATCTTTCTTTTTCTCTGAACCCCCTTTTCCGCAAATTCACCGTTTCCTTTGAATATGCGGCCAAAACAAATCTGTGCAGCTTACCCCGCTACAACACTACATGTACTTATCTGGAACAATATACACTATGTAAAATCACGGAGGAAGAGAACATTCCTCCATGATAAAATGAATGTTATTATGTTAGTTTTCTTTTCAAGGATTGATTTATTATTATTTAGGAGGATTAGATTATTTTAACAGTATAACAGGATCTGGGATGGATTCACTGTTATTTCTTTCCTATAGGATTTTCATCTGAGCACGCATGCTCTATACCCCCTTACATATACACTGCACACTCTTATACACAAAACACATGCATTGCATTGGATTACAGGCAGTGACCTCACGCTGTGTTGGCTACCGAGCGAGATTCAAACTAATTCGCCTTCAAACAAACCTTGGGTGAAGGTGCAAATTGAAGGGTGATTAACTTGCTTAACTTTTTCTTTACAAACCCCACTCCTATGGGGTTGTCACATATACACTGTAATAGTGGACAACCTGTACGAAAGTATGTTCTTAATGTACCAATCATCCCTATATTCTGTCTGATCCGATGTCATCCTTGAGAATAGTTTTTTTTAAATCTGATCTTATAAATTTACATGGCCTTCGTGGAGATTACAGGGCAAAACGTTAATATTTCCATATAAACTAGACTCAAGCCTGCGAATACCCTGGTTTGTAATGACTTCATGCTCAGTGTGATATGCCATTCCCACTGCACAACACACTCAGGATCGATGCCTGCAGGCAAAAAGCACACATTGTGAGGACCCCCACACGAGCATACTTCAAACACGTGGTCATGGTCATGCAGTTTGTGTTGCCGTTACACCTAAGTTGATTCACACTTTCTCTTTGGTTGATCCCTCCATGGTTGAATTGTGCAACTGAGACGGTACAATGTTTTTTTTTTTAAGTAAGCAGACCAGGCCTACCATGGAGGAAGAGACTACTGATGATATACCTTTTGAGCCGATCAACAGTGTCTTGCTTGTCCACCATGCTTTTTGGTACGTAACGTACCTTTTTATTATAGTGGTGGTTGCGATGGATAACATTGTTTTGATGTTATTCGATGGAGTGGGAGGGGGGAGGGGGGGGGGGAAGGGGCGCCCAAGGTTTATTTTGTGCAATACTAGTGTTTAAAGTTTTACTTCTTTTTCTTAATTTTTAGTGTTTTATTCTGTTTAGTGCTTGCGCAATTTTAGGGGTAAATTTTTTATAATACTTTATTTATGTTTTTACTTGTTCGTTGATGCATGGATGATATGATGGTACATTTGTTAAAGTCTTGTCTTGTATTGTATTTTTACAATTCTATCTTGGTATATATATTTTTACATATACAAATGACTTTAGGCACCATTTTTATCTCGTATTACAGGTATTTAAATTCAAAATCCATTATGATACTGTTGCATTCCCCACTTTCGTGGGTCAACAAATAATAGTCGGACACAAACTTTGTTGTGACAATCTCAATCAATGGGGTTGGTTTATTATTAACATCACTATTTAACAATAATAACAGGCACTAGTAACATGTATGACAGGAGTGGTAGCGTATAGGTACATGTCAATAGTTAAACTTATAATACTTGTGCTAAGTTCCGAATAGGGTGTACGAATACCAACTATTGGGTACAGTCAGTGGGGACCATCGTTCGTTCATGCGGCTGTCAACTCGGCATACGGTACGGGCACTGCTATACCGAGAGACGGGCGGCTGGTCGGTCTCTACGACGGGGACCACCGGGGCTTGACTACACCGGGTATCTGTACGGGGCCAGAGTGTGTATCAGACCGCATAGCTACATGTAGGTGAACCAATGGCCATATCGACGCCCTGCACCATTGGTTTAACGAACGAGGCACTGCACTGTAATAGTTCGGTATATCGCACTGTCATGGATCGGATCGAGTCGCATAGATTTCATTCGGAACCGCACTTCTCGCTGAGATCAGGAAATCTGGGGATTATATAGAAATCTGGGGCCTAGGAATGAATAAAACATAAGCCTACTTTAGCGTCTTAGCCAATGAGAAGCTTGGCTTCCGCGTCTAAGGGTAGAAACGTGTGCAAAATCGGGGTATACAACAGGTCCTTGTTCCATATAAGGTAAGGTATTTGACGAAAGTGAAGTGATCGACAACTTAGAAAGGAGGGCGTGTTCAAGGGGAAAATGCTTACTGGGCATGTTAAGCTATTTGCTTGGATGCTAAGCTATTACTGCATGAGGGGAACAGAGGCTGTGAGTGGGTTAGTGAGCACTACACGCGGGCCACGTCTAATGACTGAGCGGGTCAGTCACGGTGACTGTTAGGCCGTGGTTCACCCACGAACCGTGTTCGGTGTGAAGGGTGGACCTGAGGAAAGTATTCGGAAAATAGACTAAGTCCAAAGGACGGCTCCAAGCCACGTGGCGGGAGGGTGTGGCACGCACACAGGGCTCTCGCTGGTGTTGCATTATGCATGAGCAAAAGTAGCGTCCTTGTATGGATTGCATATTCATAGCGGACAATCGAGGGTCCGGGGAAACAACCCTGGGACTTAGACTGCTTGAAATTGCATCGTCAGCAAAATATTGGAAGTGGAAGAAGTGAACTATAAGGGGTGCTAATATTTATCAAAATCAAAGGGTAAGATTCGTAACACTATTCCCCCTGTAGTTTCAAAACGTCCTCGTTTTGCGTTAACATGGAAATAGGTTAAAATCATCAAGAAAACAATAACAATATTACTGTTCATAAAATCTAAAGTTCATAGATGATCACATGGTGAATCAGCTACGCGATGTCGTGCTGATGAAAACAAAAGTCATAGAGTTCATTCGACGAGGCATAATCTTAGAGTTCAAAATGGTTCATCAAGTGTCACTTTTGTAGTTTTGGTCTACGAACTACAAAACGTCTAGGCAATTAATTATGTAAATAAATCTATAATCTACTACGGAAAACTTAAACTGAACACGTATTCTCATATACAGTTACATGCATGTACCGTGTACACATGTACAAATACAGTTCGGCCGCTGTCGCGTGGCATCTCCTAGCTAGACTCCTATACAGTCATATCAGATTACAACCGCACACATTCTTGTAGAGTGTACAGTCGGGGCTGCAAATTTATGAATGAATGGGTCGCCATGCTCTGCTCTGTTTGTTTACTACGAGTTCCTTGACCTAAAGAGGTCAAATATGCAAGCAGTATCAGTGAAGGGAGCTAAGTAAGAAACCTGGCTGGTGTGCGCGTTGTACGTTGGCTTCTTCTTGTGGAGGGGCAATGTTCGATGATACCGTGGATGACGGGGGGCGATGGTCATTCTTGGGTGGTTGGGAAGGGGAATCATCAGAACTCGTACTGATGGTCTGGGGATCGCGTGTGTCAGGGATATGGACGGCTGGGTCCACTGCTGACGTTTCTTTCAAAAGTTTTTGCATGTCCTTCATCCATGGTGGCACATCGTCGCTGAAGTATCGTTTTAAACGATCATGATGTAAAACTTTATTTCCTCTCTGTTTATAACGGAGTACAAAGAGTCAATCGCTTAGTGTTCGTTCAATGATGCAAGGTCCTATCCATTTAACCTTTTTCAGTTTTGGGGAAAGACCCGTCGTCTTGGTGCTGTCCATAAAATACACCAGAGCACCAACTGCGTAGTTGTGATGTGAAATTCTTGTGTCGTGGTCTCTTTTCTGTCGTTGACTGGCTTGACCAAGGTGTTCACGGACTATATGATGGACCTTGGTCATCCTCTCTTTCAGTGCAATGACGTACTCACACTCATTTGGGGGATGGACTTCATCTTGGGGTGGGCCACCAAACATTAAGTCGATGGGCGCGTGAGTCTCGCGACCAAGCATAAGCATATTCGGGGAGTAACCAGTCGTCTCGTGCTGGCAACTTCTATATGCTGATGTTAGAAGAGGGAGGTGAATGTCCCAGTTTCTTTGGTTATCATCAACGTAAGCTGAAATCATGTTCACAAGGACTTGGTTAAATTTTTCAGCTTGGCCGTTGGCCGATGGATGATAGGGCGATGTTCGTGTTTTGTTTATCTCTAACAGCTTACAAACGGAACGGAACAAATTAGATTCATAGTTTCTGCCTTGGTCTGAATGTAGATCAAGGGGGACACCAAATCGTGAGATAAATTCATAGACTATTTTGTGGGCAACTGTCTCTGCTGTCTGGTCAGGGATGGCATAGGCTTCCATCCATTTCGAGAACTGGTCACCAACGAGCAAGATGTATCGATTACCCTGCTCACTAATTGGTAGGGCCAAGGATATCGGTTACCAGTCTATCCATGGGTGCGCCAACTCTATAGTCTTGAAGGGGGCTTGTGGTGTTTGTGTGGCCGCTTCCGGGCACCACACTTTGCACATTTTCATCCAATTCCGGACTGATTCTTTCAGCCGGTACCAGTAGAAATTGCGTTTTGTCTTGTGAACAGTTTCTTTACACCGAGGTGGGCGGATGTCACAGCATCATGCGTTGCTCGCAAGATGGTGTCTTGCAGCTCTTTGGTACCACAAGCTGCAAGTATGATTGAGTTTTGTCCGTAGTTACCCATCTCTTGTAGAGGACACCGTTTCGGACGATAAGTTGTTGCCATAACAACCAGAGTTTTCGGTTGCTGGACTTTGACTGGCGGCCAAGTCTCTTCCTGGCCGCTGGAGGGATTTATCTAACCAATCCAATATTACGCCAATATCTGGATCAGTTCTCTGCATTTTAAGCGATTTCGTCAGAGGAGTAACCGTTCACCCAAGGTGTGTCTTGTTGCTGACCAGCATTTGAACCGGCATCGTCGTGCATGGAGATTACATGTACGTTGAACAAGTCACTATCGTGGATTTTGGTCTTTGGAGTGAAGTGATAGTTCTGTAAGTTGCGGCCCGGTACTAAACCGGCTAAGGCGCCCTTGTCGGGGGCGCAGGGCGTGTTACAGTTCATGTCACTTCGCTCTGGTTCATCCTGTTTATCACCGTTAACATTGCTAGTTTCGGAGGAGTTTTCTGCTGACTTTGACATCACATCTTGTTGCAATATCCCTGGCGAGGCGTTGGACAATACGGCTTGTCCGGGAGTTTCTCCAGCTGTGTTTGCAAAACAGCCGACGGGAGTCGATACCCACATGTCGTTGATAACTGTACCGCACGAGCACCAAATACAGTTGCCGAGTTTGCAAATAACACCAAAGAGGAGTGTTACCACTGTTGCCATCAGTATGAGAACTGTCGCGAAGGGGATAGGCTGAACTTTTTCCAG
Source organism: Zoroaster sp. YZ-2022 (assembly GCA_029582265.1). NCBI lineage: Eukaryota > Metazoa > Echinodermata > Asteroidea > Forcipulatida > Zoroasteridae > Zoroaster > Zoroaster sp. YZ-2022. Next base: position 8,239,965 of record CM055826.1, read on the forward strand.
TCCTTCAGATAAAAGTTCGGGACCTGGGACGTAACAAGTCAAAACATCCTGGGAGTCTTCATTGCATGAAGATTTGACAATTTCGGGAGTGTTCTGAGGGGATTCTACCTTGTCTGCAGAGGTAGCATGAATTCGTCTGGTCGATAGGGGGATTACGTCGTCGACTTTGTTGAAATCGGACCACAGTTCACTCTTAGTGACACACTTGTCACAACCACCACAAGGTAGTTCAGTGAGGATGGTTCTACTGTCGTAGCACGGGCACTCGTCAGGATCACACGGCACCCTAGAGAGGGCATCTGCATTGCCATGTTTCTTTCCTGCACGGTGTTCAATCTTAAAGTCAAACTGGGCCATAATCTCTAGCCATCGAGCCATTTGATCAACTGGATCTTTGAATGTCATTATCCATCTCAAAGCACTGTGGTCTGTGCGAATCAGGAACCGCTTGCCAAGCAAGTAGTGCCTAAAATACTGTACAAACGTAACAATAGCGAGTAGTTCACGTCTCGTCGTACAGTATCGCCGTTGAGGTTTAGTCATCGACCGGCTAGCATACGCTATCGGTCGCTCTTCTTCTTTCTGTGTTCGTTCGCACCACTGAATTTGTGACAGGGTGGCGCCGATACCGGTATCCGATGCATCAGTATCGATAATGAAAAGTCCGTCGTTGTCGGGGTACGACATAAGTTCATCACCTGTCAGTGCGGCTTTCAATGTTTCGAACGCGGTTTGACAGTCAGGGGTCCACTTAAATATCTGTCCGGCCTCTAACAGACGATTTAAGGGACTGGCTATCGTCGAGAACTTCGCTATAAATCGACGATAGTAAGAACAGAGTCCAAGAAACGAGCGTACATCAGTGATATTCTTAGGTGTGGGCCAGTCTTGAACTGCAGCAACCTTGTTGGGATCTGGTTTAACACCATCCTGGGTTATGGTGTGACCCAGAAAAAGAACTTCATCACGGAAGAGCTCACACTTGCTCGGTTTTAGTTTCAACCCGGCGTTTCCGAACCGTTTCAAAACTTCTTCAAGACGCTGTATGTGCTCTTGAAATGTTGAGGATATGATGATGACGTCATCAAGATATATCAGCAAGGTTTTCCACTGTAACCCTTTAAGCACAAGTTCCATGCAACGCTCGAACGTGCTCGGCGCGTTACAAAGTCCAAATGGCATAGTGATGTATTCGTATAGGCCACTACGGGTCACGAACGCGGTTTTAGGACGGTCTTCCTCTTTCATCTTAATCTGCCAGTAGCCTGACTGCAGATCAAGGGTGCTGAAAATCTTGGCTCCACTGAGGCAATCTAGACAGTCATCAATCCGTGGTAACGGGTATGCGTCACGGCGCGTTACGTTATTTAACTTTCGGTAGTCGACACATGGGCGTGTCGTGCCATCTTTCTTTCGCACAAAAACCATTGGTGAAGCCCAGGGGGATGTTGATTCTTGTATCACCCCTGCCTTCAGTTGGCTTTCCAATATTTTCTCTTCCTCGCCCTGAAATGCTTTTGGGGGGCGTCTGGGCGGCTGGCGTATGGGGCGAGTGTCACCAGTGTCAATAGCGTGCTCCACTATTGCTGTTCGGCCCAAGTCCTCAGCGGACTTTGAGAAAGAGTTCACATGCCTTGTCAAAAGTTCCGCCAATGATTTTTGTTGAGGAGAGGAGAGATTTTTACAACTCCTCTCATAGAGTTTTTCGAGGTTCTCGGACCATTTTTCGGGGGCATCACGGGGGTTTGGGGCATTGGGTGCGACTGAGGATGAAGGTTTGCACGCATGCACTCTGCATACGCGCATCGCTCGATAGAGATGATCTGTTTCGCGGTTCTCTTGTTCGTCTATGAGTTCAACTGTGTCAATCTCGTGAAGGTGTCCAATGACTGTACCTGCCCGGAGTTCAATGTTCTCTGGTGATGTGTTCATGAGCCGGACAGGTATACCGATATCTTGCCGCCTGGGGTCAACGAGGGAGCTGCCGACTACGATATTTTGATCAATGTTCTTATTAACTGCTGCTTCTACCACAGCAAAGTTCGAGCTGAGTTTATGAGTATCGGCTACGCCTTCGGCAATCCATTCACTGCAGGCTGGTACGGTGGTGTTTTCTTTCAATGAAATTGTCATTACACATGGAGGTGAACCCTTGACCGTCCACTGAACCCAAGTGCCAGCAATACGTATGCCGCGCCGTGCCTCAAGTATGCAGTCAAAGAAATACAAAAAGTCATAGCCGAGGATTCCTTCATCCTTAATGGGGGCAACAAACGCGTCCCACTGGAATTGTTGTTCGCCAATACTAATGTCCATGGTGGCAATACCATCGACTTCAATAAGTTCATTGTTCGCAGTTTCCAGTTTTACACATTCATGTGGGGACTTAAGTTGAGGGCGTTTTTCGGCGGGTATCATGCTGAAAAGCGCTGAGGAAATAATGGTCACTGCCGCCCCTGTGTCTACTAAAAGTTCGGTATTTAAACCGTAAGTTTGTACTTGTAAAAATGCAGACATGCCTGTAAATGGCTGCCTGCCCATTCGGATAATGGAGCGTTCACAGGAGGGTTGGACCGATGCCAGGCCGGACGGCACGGTCCCTTCTAGTTTTCCGCCTGTGGGGGTTGGGTAGCGGTCGGCTCTTTCTTTGCCGCGTGTTGGGGGCAACTATTGGCAAAGTGGCCGAGTTCGCCACAGTTATAGCAGGTCACATTGGTCGCCTTTGACTGTGCACTATTCTTATTTTTGGAATCAGGGGCATTGTTTCTGCCGGTTGAACGATTGTCTTTAATTAATCGAACTATTCCGGTTAGTCGGCGATCGATATTCTCTGTGAACTGAGACATTTGTTTTTGAGTAACATAGTCGGTCTCTGTTACTGGGGCTTTGGAGGATGGGGCTTGGTTTGCGGCTTGGACGGCATGGACACGGAGGGAATTTTTAGCCGGGTTTACGCTTTCCCGCAAACTCATGAAATTTTCCACGGCCGTCCTCGCCTCCTCTAATGTCTTTGGGTTTGTCATTCCAATGGACACTACAGTTTGTTGGTCAGGGAGCCCCTTGAGAAAGTGACGGAGGGCGATACTTTCTCGTGTGCCAGCATCTGCTGTAGGATACCCTCGCATCACTAGACGGCGTATGTCTGCAACATACTCGGTCAGGCTATCTTTGGGTAGAAATTTCTTGCTTTCGAGCATAGACAGCCAAGTGTTCTGGGGGAGGCGTTCGGCAAACCGGCTTTCCAGAGCGGCGACTAGTTTGTCGAAGTCCTCAATGGTGGATGGGTCAAGTTGTTGGAAGACAAATTCACAGCTTTCCCTTTAAGGCTGCTGACGAGGCGAAACTTCTTTTCCGCTGCAGACCATCCGCAGACCTCTGCTAGGCTCATGAAGGGGCGGATGAATCCTTCCCATGCCATTGTACCGTTGAATTCACCTTGCCTAGGCACGGGTGTTGGTGAAACTGGTTTGTCTAAAAGTTCATTCACGATGTTCTTGACTGGGAAACTTGAAATATGGGGGTCTGGGTGTACGGGGGAGTCATCGGTGAGCGCCGGTGATTTGTCGGATTGAGACGAGGGTGTCCCGGGCAGAGAGGGCGCACTCGACTTGGTCAGTGCTGCTGCCCTTTGCTCGGCCTCCACTGCACGTTTCTCTGCTTGCTTTAGCTCTTCTCTGAGGGTCTCCAGCTGGGTTTCGTCACTGCCTAGTGACACAGACGCAAATGACGTTTCGAGGTCGCCGGCTTCTGCTGAGGCACTTAGCCTACGGGATTTACGAAACTTTTTAGGCATGTTGTTTTTGGGTACACTTTACTGGAAATGGAGACTAGAAGGTCATAGACTATTGTTCATTGATACGTGCAGTGAAGACGGTGGTGCTTATTCTAACACTAGTAACAGACTGGCTAACATTGGCATTATGGTCGTGCCGGAGTTTAAATATAACTATAAGGGTTCATAGGAGTGTTCATAAAAGTTCTCATATCGATAGAGTGTTAAAGTTTGTATCCCACCGCTAGCCACCAGTGTTGCATTCCCCACTTTCGTGGGTCAACAAATAATAGTCGGACACAAACTTTGTTGTGACAATCTCAATCAATGGGGTTGGTTTATTATTAACATCACTATTTAACAATAATAACAGGCACTAGTAACATGTATGACAGGAGTGGTAGCGTATAGGTACATGTCAATAGTTAAACTTATATACTTGTGCTAAGTTCCGAATAGGGTGTACGAATACCAACTATTGGGTACAGTCAGTGGGGACCATCGTTCGTTCATGCGGCTGTCAACTCGGCATACGGTACGGGCACTGCTATACCGAGAGACGGGCGGCTGGTCGGTCTCTACGACGGGGACCACCGGGGCTTGACTACACCGGGTGTCTGTACGGGGCCAGAGGTGTATCAGACCGCATAGCTACATGTAGGTGAACCAATGGCCATATCGACGCCCTGCACCATTGGTTTAACGAACGAGGCACTGCACTGTAATAGTTCGGTATATCGCACTGTCATGGATCGGATCGAGTCGCATAGATTTCATTCGGAACCGCACTTCTCGCTGAGATCAGGAAATCTGGGGGATTATATAGAAATGTGGGGCCTAGGAATGAATAAAACATAAGCCTACTTTAGCGTCTTAGCCAATGAGAAGCTTGGCTTCCGCGTCTAAGGGTAGAAACGTGTGCAAAATCGGGGTATACAACAGGTCCTTGTTCCATATAAGGTAAGGTATTTGACGAAAGTGAAGTGATCGACAACTTAGAAAGGAGGGCGTGTTCAAGGGGAAAATGCTTACTGGGCATGTTAAGCTATTTGCTTGGATGCTAAGCTATTACTGCATGAGGGGAACAGAGGCTGTGCTTGGGTTAGGGAGCACTACACGCGGGCCACGGCTAATGACTGAGCGGGTCAGTCACGGTGACTGTTTGGCCGTGGTTCACCCATGAACCGTGTTCGGTGTGAAGGGGTGGACTCTGAGGAAAGTATTCGGAAAATAAACTAAGTCCAAAGGACGGCTCCAAGCCACGTGGCGGGAGGGTGTGGCACGCACACAGGGCTCTCGCTGGTGTTGCATTATGCATGAGCAAAAGTAGCGTCCTTGTATGGATTGCATATTCATAGCGGACAATCGAGGGTCCGGGGAAACAACCCTGGGACTTAGACTGCTTGAAATTGCATCGTCAGCAAAATATTGGAAGTGGAAGAAGTGAACTATAAGGGGTGCTAATATTTATCAAAATCAAAGGGTAAGATTCGTAACAATACATATTGTCACTTGTTCTCAACTTATTGAATTCAAGGTTTTTCCATAGCCACTGCAGTTAAGCTAAATTCTTATAAAACTTGGTACAGTTTGGCCATTTTTAATATAATGATATGCAGGCTTTCCGTCATAGATACATATATTAATTATTCAGGAAATGGTCCAAACAACTAGTTGGCCATGTGTTATGTAATAATATAAACAATGACCACCCTTCTTTAACAAACCCACTGATGACCTTGCCAGTCAATTAGACCATGGTTTAGACGATGTGGAAAGCTTAGAGCTACAGCTGATGGACAAATCCCAGGAAATCAGTGGTAAGAATTTTTGAGAAAATGTCCATGCTTGAAATAATGCAAAGAGATTAAGATCATGATTATACTATGTTTCTCTCCATGACACTATGAACAGGGAAATGTCTTAAACAGTACAATGGGGCTTAAGACATTTGAATGTCTGAAATGTAATACAGCTTACGTTTCAGCCATTATAATGTCTTAAACCTAAGTAGGGATAATAGACATTTAAATGACTGATGAAACGCTAACCAGCTTAGGTTTAAGACATTCTACCCAGAGTGTCAGAATCTTGAGGTTAGAAAATGTCTGAAATATCTCTTTGAAGTTCAACCAAGAGTGACACCATGTCTGAAGGTACACTGACTGCCATTGTTATTGGGTTAGTTGTTTACAATTAGTACACAATGGGCAATAAGTGGTAGAGTACAGCTATAAACCACCATTCTGATTTCATAAGTACTGTACATGGGTATAACTGGCAACTCATTAAGAGATAAGAATTAACTCCACTTCCTTATTCCAATATATTTCTACTGAATTCCTAATGCACTTTTATACACTGAATAACAACTTATTTATTCACTCCAAACTAACAGCTCTGGTCCATCTGCCTCATGGTAATCAGTGATCTCTTGTGTTCATGTCATACAACCTGATTCCACATTTTTCTTAAACTATACAGGGTGTCCCCATAAAAAGTATACCGAGATAAAAATTACTGTAATGGCAAAACTACTTTATATATGGGAAAGACAAATATATCTCTAGAAAGGGCAGAATGTCCTCTTTGCAATGGTATACAGCTTGTGATGTTATTGACACAGATGAGTGAACAAATTAGACAGATGTTAAGGGTACTGAAAGCAGGACTGTGACAAGTTTGCATATTTGAATAACAAAGGTCCAAAAAGCATTTTAAAAAACCTGCACATTAAACTTTTGAGGTAAGTAGCGAAAACAAAGCAGATTACATTGTTTTAGGTACCTTCCTTGTTTTCAAGAATGTGTTGAAAAAACAAAGGCATTTGGTATTCTGCACACTTGCATGGTTGAGCTTTGTTATTCAAATATGCAAACTTGTCACAGTCCTGCTTTCAGTACCCTTAACATCTGTCTAGTTTGTTCACTCATCTGTGTCAATAACATCACAAGCTGTATACCATTGCAAAGAGGACATTCTGCCCTTTCTAGAGATATATTTCTCTTTCCCATATATAAAGTAGTTTTGCCATTACAGTAATTTTTATCTCGGTATACTTTTTATGGGGACACCCTGTATAGATTGAAAACCTAGGAACAAACTTCGAAAGATCTGTCACTTGTTTTAATCAAATAGAATGAGTTTCAATAAAAAAGAGAACAATCTGACACTGTGTTCCCATATGAGTTAGCCCAAGTACATACATTGGCCCTAGTACGTGATCATGCATAGATACAAATTATGTTTTCGAAATCACTGGCTCATAATTATTTGGCTGTGAACACTCACTTTTATGGGGGATACAATAGCCGCATATTTTGTAAAGGCAACACAAACATGTTGGTGTGAAAGAAAAAATGCAGATCCTTTCTTGTATTTTTAGTCATATGAAACGTATTTAAATGAGTCAAATAGGCCGTTGCGCTCAGATGATTTGCAAAAAGCATAGCTAGCTTTCAAACTGCAACTGGACGGATGAATAATTTTGAATATGTCTGTTTTTTTTAAAATAGAATATGCAGATTAGATGGCTGTGAACACTCCTGAAGTAGTTCAATGAACAATCAAGTTTTTCCTGTGGTATTTTTATATAAGAGTTCGAGCATTGGTATAAATTAAGATACCAAGACAAGTGATTGTTTGGGAAGGGCTATCCATCTTTGACCAATTTATATTAAATACTAACCTTAAAGTAAAACAAGTAATTAAAGTGCAATTTACAAGCCTCCTGTGTATTTTCAATTTTGATGAGAAAATCATCCAGGTAAGCAACGACCCCATTACAACCATGAAGTTGCATCATATGAGAAACAGACGGAGTTAATCTATGAAAAATGCATGCATGCGTTTAGTGCCATAAAAATAAGTCATCGGGATGACAGGGAACATACCGATAAGCACTTTTGAGATCCACTTTGGGAGTCATATTTTTGGAGTCATACTTTTGTTTATTTTTCCATTTTTCCCATCGCGTTATCTTAACGGGCATGAGCTGAGTAAATTGTGGTGCACTTTCGTCGTTTTCACTGGTTTCAGATCGAAATTGAAGTCTGAAGCTATATGTACATGTACATGTACACGACTACACGTGATGTATAGCCTACACTGATGTTTGGAAAGTTCAGTTCAGTTCAACTGAACTGAACTGAACTGAACGCTGATGTATAGCCTACACTGATGTTTGGAAAGGCACTAACACAAACGACCTTGGCCTACCCATTGAAATATTTTTGCATGAAAGAAAAAAGTGCACATCAATTCTTGTATTTTTAGTCATATGAAATGTATTGAAATGAGCCGTTGCACTCGGATGACATTCAAAAAGCATAATTATTAGCTTTCATACTTCAACTGGACGGATGATTAATGATGTATGGGTTTAATATGTCTGGTTTTTAATAGAATATGTCACCAAATGTACACTGGTGTGTGACAATAAACCATAAATGCTGATATTTTGAGATATCTGCAAACACATTCTTAATATGGTTTATTTTTAAAAAGAAACTATACATCTCAAATGGCATCTCAAATTACATCTAAATATTAAATAAATTCTTTATTTATGATGTGGAGAAGTACAAAATGTACAAACTCTGCATCTACTGCATGCAAGTACTTTTGCCTGGCGGGAAATCTCCTGGGTACTCTAAAGGTCACGCAAAATGTAACCGAATCACATGGTCTAAACAAACATAGAAATAATAGAATCGGTGAATGTTGCAGTCATGTTTATAACTTCCTTCGCTTAAACTGTCTCATTGGTTATTTTATTTACTACCTATAAGGCCATGATATGGGTTTGGAGGTAACCTCTGCTTCATAATAATCATTATGTTGTCTTATCTTAAAGTTCATAAATGTAATTAATTGTTCAATGTAAAATCGGCCATGAACACGGAAAATCTCGCTTTACGCATTTACCACTGATTGATATTTGTTGCCCATAACTGAAAACCCTGACTATATTTACCGTATTGACAAATGATACAAGTATTAAGATACATAAATTAACTATAACTTTGTATTCAGATATGTAGTATTCAAATCTTGTAATGTAGAAAAAGAATAATACAGAAGAAAATTTATGTGGCGAGTTTCGGAGACGAAACAAATATGTATGCCTTATAGGATTGCCGACTATTCTGACAGCCCATAATACCAACTGCTAACTCCGACAGAATTTAAATTCGCCAGATAAGTCTTTAGCCAGTAGTGTAGCTCATGGGGGATGGCATCCCCCTTGCCCTCTTTTGACATAAATTACGGAAATAAAGAATTGTTTCGTCTACGGAAAAATAATACTACTTAAATAGAGCTAATATTCCGTTATGAGATCTCTGACTTTAAATTTGAAGTTTAAAATGATTTGTAAGTTTAACAATGAACCACTAGACCGAACTACGGTGTACTATTTTCAACGGATTAATCTCTGTTGATTTAATGCCTAGTTATTTGTGACCTGAAAATCAAATTGTTCCAATGGAGCCATTTTAAGCTATGGTTACTGACCAACGGCAGCAACTGTTAATTTTATGGTACACTTCTTGTAAGTTGTACCATGATCATACGTCCACATAGCGGCAAATAACCTTTTTTACTGGCCCAAAATTTGTATGCTTAAAAAAGGATTGTGGAATTAGTTTTACTTTTTAATCCTCTACTGCCGTGAATAACTATAATCCGACAGGTTTTGCTTCTGAAATAATTTAATAAAGTTCCATGTGGACACACAAGGTCAAGGGGCTCTGCTGTGTTGGGACCATCTGACGCGGTGTTGGGACCATCTGCATAGACGCGGTGTTGGGACCATCTGTAGGGTCATTGATGACATAAGAGTAATGTGCCGGTGTGCCGGACGATTGACTATATACACCAGCCCTGGCAAAAAAGTTTGCATTGTCGGCACACTGGCGATACTCATGATTAACTCAAACTCGTAGAAGTGCAAGTCTTCATAACAATTTTCTTCATAACAATTTATTTTGTGTACGTACATGTACTGTATGATGTTAAAATTTCAACCCCTGTCTCAATATCATGTGTAATTTTTTAAAGTTTAAACCAAGTATAAAAAATTGGTGAAAATACCAAAAATAGGATTGTGATCCAATTGAAGAAGTACACAGTGCATGGTATGTACAAGTCCTATTTTTTGTTTCAATTTTCTCCATAGCAATTTATTGTTTGCATGTATGATTTGAAATTTTCAGACATGCTTTAAACTCCTGTCTCAATATGACTAAAAAAGTTAAACAATGAGTAAAATGAATTTTTATCCACTCGAAAGAACAAGTGTGTTTGGGGGAACATGGCCATACTATGTCAAATAAAGAGAATCTGGTGGAGTCATCAGCTCACAAAATACATGGTAAGAACAATGCAATATAAAATTACAAGGAACAATGATTGTAAAAAGGCTGACTGGCCCTGGTCAGGATATGCTAGGCAAAGACGATATTCTGACAACAAGGAAAAACCCTGCATACACAACCATGCAAACAAGGTTGATTTGCAAAAAATATAAACACCGTAGCGATACTCTTGACATATTAAACAAAAACAAAAGGTATAAATACATCATCATAAAAGTCAATAGTTAAACATAAGTAAATTATACATTAATTTTCATCAAATGAGTTTAGAGAGCAGTTTTAAATGAAGCAAGAGATGGAGATTGTTTGACATGCTCAGGTAAATCATTCCACAAAGAAGGAGCAGCAGCAGCAAAAGAACGTTTTCCCAGGATCTCTTTGTCAATTTCTTACTCAGAAGAAGTTTATGATGTGATCTCATGAAATCACGATTTGAGTGATACGGTTGAAGTAATTCTGATAAATATGATGGTGACATATCAATGGAAGAGCGGTAAACATACATTAAGATTTTGAAAACAATCCTGTCCTTAATCGGGAGCCAATGAAGATCTCGCAATATTGGTGTAATGTGTTCTCTTGGTTTAGTCCGGGTTACAATTCTAGCAGCTATGTTTTGAAGACGGGACAGACGATAAATTTGTGTATCTGGTAGACCATATAAAAGTGAATTGCCCATGTCCAGGCGGGAGGTGACATACGCATGAACAAGTTGTTCCGTAGCCTCTTGAGAGATGTAGTGATGAGGCCGATGTTGCGCAGATGAAATGAGGAACATTTAGAAATTGAAGAAATATGATCATTAAGTGACATGTCACAATCGAATATAGCGCCCAAATTGCGAACTCTAGTAGATGTAGATATCTTGGAGGTGCCAATACGTAGATGAGGAATTTTTACTTTTTCACGCTGCTGTTTTGATCCAAATATAATAAACTCAGACTTGTCATCATTTAATTTTAAGAAATTAGAAGACATCCAGTTACGAATTTCATCAATACATGATTCAAGTCGACGTATAGCAGTGTCAGCTTCAATTTGATCAGGGTTAAACGATATGTATATTTGTGTGTCATCAGCATAAAAATGGTATTGCAGATTATGTTTCCGAATGATTTTCCCAAGGGGACCAGTGTAGATAGAAAATAGTACAGGTCCAAGAACAGACCCTTGTGGCACACCGAAAAGCAGCACGGTAAGTACTGAACATTTGTTTTTAATTTGAACACACTGTGATCTGTCGGTGAGATACGACTCAAACCATTTCAGAACTATTCCATCAATACCAAAAGATCGAAGTCGTTGCAATAGAATACGGTGGTCGACAGTATCAAAAGCAGCTGACAGATCGAGGAGTACCAACGCAACAAGTCTACCATTATCCATAGCGGTAAGTACATCATTTTCTAATCGAAGTAGAGCAGTTTCAATACTGTGGTTGGCACGGTATAGGCAGACTAGCAATTATCAAGAAGGTTGTTGCTTTGAAGAAATGGAGAGACTCTAGCAAGTACAACACGGTCAAGTAGCTTTGAAAGGAAGGTAAGGTTAGAGATTGGGCGATAGTTTTTCAAAGTGTCGGTGTCAGGAGTAGGTTTCTTTAGAAGTGGTCGTACAATTGCAGATTTTAAGGATGATGGTACAATTCCATAAGCAAGTGACTGGTTTACAATATGAGTTATAACAGGTACTATTGTATCTGCACAATCTTTCAATAAAGTTGTTGGTATCGGATCAAGATCACAGCTTTTAGATGGAGATTGTAGAAGAATCCGGCGTATTTCATCTGCAGTTGCAGGTTCAAAATATAAAAGCTTTGGATGCGAACAATTATGAGGTGTCGTGGCCGAGCGGTCTAGCTTACCGGGTTCAAGTTCTGGTATTAGCAACAGAATGTGGGTTCGAATCACGGCCGTGACACTTGTGTCCTTGAGCAAGACACTTAATCATAATTGTTTCTCTCCACCCAGGGGTTAAATGGGTACCTGTGAAGGCAGAGTTGGTTTGCTCTATATGCGCTAGAAATGGCAGCAATTGAGCTGTACACTCCCCAGGGAGCTGAGATGGTTTCAGGAATGATTTATGAGCCTTATGAGCCTTATGAGCAGGGATAATAATATAATGCGCCTTGAGCACCACTTAGTTGGTGGATACGTGCGCTATATAAATCCACACATTATTATTATTATTATTATTCCAACACTGATGGGCACATGAGAAGGAAAAGCATCACGGATGTTTTTAATTTTATCATGGAAGAATGAGGAAAATTTGTCAGCAAGCTCTTCTTCTGAAACACAGGCAGGGAGTGGGGAGGTTCTTTTCAGTGGTGAAGAAGTTGATCCACCACTTGAAAAAGTTGCTTTTGGTTAGATGAGCAATCCTTTATCAGTGTAGAATAATGATTCTGTTTAGCTTTGCGAATGGGCTTGTTGACAAGATTCCGTTGGTCACGATACAGCTGGCGGTCGATTTCAAGACCGGAAGTACGCCATTTATGCTCTCGTCGACGACGCTCACATTTTGCATTAGTGATTTCTTGATTATACCAAGGTGTGTTTGGTCGTATACGAATTGTTCGCTTTTTGGACGGTGCATGGTTATACAAAATAGATGCAAGAACTGTGTTGTAATTCTGAATATTTTTACAGATGTTAGTGCTATCTAAGTTCAGGAACAAATCAGAATTCTTAATGTCAACACAAAAAGAAGCAATATCAATATTTTTCACATTTCTTGTTGTTATAATGTTTGTAGGAACTTTTGGTTTCTGAATGGCAAGATTGCAGGTGATGGCATAATGATCAGAAAGCCCTTCTTGTACAGATATATTTGAAATGGGAAGATCATCAGAGGAACGAGTAATTAACAAATCTAGAGTGTGTCCATGTTTATGCGTACAGGATGAAATATGCTGGTGAAGTCCAATAGATGATAACAAATCCTTAAACCGGGTAGCATCAGAGTCAGCGGGGTTGTCAACATGAATATTAAAATCGCCTGTAATGATGAGTTTAGATCGCAACCTTCACAACAATAGAACCTGCCTGGTGAATAGATGGACCTGGCTTCGCACCTTTTATGAATGCAAGTCCTAGTGTATGCAGACAACACCTGAGCCATGGGCAGGACGCGTATTTTTTTTTTACACCGCAGCGACGGGTTTTGTACGCATTTCGCCCTTGTGTCAAGACTATGAACCCATTCAGCACGCATGCGCGCGAAGGGAATTTCGACACGCAAAAAAAACCTACCATCAACGGAGAGGGAATGGCTCCATGAGTTCCACTGCAGAGCGCCATGGTCGACTGCAGCTTGGAGTTTTCTATCGTCGCGCGCCTAGAGTTTCGTAGTCTCTCTCTCAAGACCGGAATTGGCACTTTTACTGCACAAAACCCGTCGCTGCGGTGTGAACAAAAAATACGCGGGCAGGACATGTTGAATAGGACCACTCAAGTGTTGAGGCAGGATCTTCTGCTGTGATGGAGCAAATTTACATTTGTTTACAATCGGCCTAGATAGGCATGTTTCTTAATTAAAACATTTCTGTTTAAAATCTTTAAAAAATGGACATAAGTTAATTTAAGAAGGGCCGTTTATTTTTACAGGTTTTTTGTAATTTCTGTAGAATATTCTTCCTCATATGTATACATGTACATTCCATCATTTTAAAGATTGTACATGGTTTTAAAACATATGTTCTAAATGTATAATTTACATAACATGTATATAATGAACTAATATATGCCAGCAAAACTATTGAACATATCATAAGGTCTAAGGTTGGTATAAGGGACCATAGTGGACTGGTATCTCTTGGCTGGAACCTTGGCTGAAAGCGCACTATATATTATGCGCTATGCCCATTTGAAAAACATAATTTGTATCCATGCATGATGAGATCCATGAACACAGTGTCAGGTTGAGATCACTGAGACAGAGATGGACCAGAGCTGTTAATTGCGGTGAAGAAATAAGTTCTTATTCAGTGTACAAAAGTGTATTAGGAATTCACGTAGAAATATATTGGAATAAGGAACTGGAGTTAATCTCTTAATGAGTTGCCAGTTATATCCATGTACCGTACTTTGAAATCAGAATGGTCATTGATAGCTATATGATTGATGGTACACCCTCAGATTTGGTGTCGCGCGTGCATCCTTTGTTCTGGACAACACCTACGACGTCAAAACTGAGAGTGTATCATCACACATTTTTGTATCTTGTTAATTTGCTTTTAAATGTGTTTTGTATTATGTGTGTCGGACGCACCGCCTTTTGGCCGAGTGCCACTGTTGTAAAAGTGTAAGTCCAAATAAATAAATAAATAAATAAATAAAATAAATAAATAAATAAAATAAATAAATGGTGGTTTATAGCCGCACTCTACCACTTATTGTGTATTAATTGTAAACAATTAACTCAATAACAATGGCAGTCAGTGTACCTTAATTCAGACATGGTGTCACTCTTGGTTGAACTTCAAAGAGATCTGTAAACAAAATGCAGACTAGACCTAGTTCCTTAATCTCAACACAAAGCAAGATTATATTTCAGGCATTTTTGAACCACAAGATTCTGACACTCTGGGTATGTTGGCCTCTTTCGGCTGCTCCCGTTAGGAGTCGCCACAACGGATAATGATCCGCATATTTGATTTGGCATAGGTTTTACGCCGGATGCCCTTCCTGACACAACCCTCCCATTTATCTGGGCTTGGGACCGGCACTAAGCATGCACTGGCGTACAAGTACATCCCCAGTGGCTGGGTTCAATTCGGCCCTCGCAGCAATTATGGTAAAGTGTCTTGCTAATGCTATGGTCCCACAGAGATTTCGACTCTCTCGATCGTGTTTCGTCAAGATTTTTGATTTTTTACAAACATTTTTCGAGAAAAGTTGAAATAGTCTAAAGAGTCTAAAAAAATCGAAACTGTCGATATTTGTCGATATTTGTCGAGATTTGTCGAAAAAAAATTCATTAATCGAAAATTATTAAACCTGACCAATATTTTTCGATGAAGTTTCGATCAAATTTATCGAAATTTTGTCGAAATTTTATCGAAACTGTCGAAAATGAAATCGAAATAGTCTTAACAGTCTAAAAGTTCGAAAAACAGTCGAAATAAATCTAAACTGTCTAAATAGTCTAAACAATCGTAACAGTCGAAATAAATCGAAACATTTGTCCAAATTTTTTTTTTAAATCGAAAATTAATCGAAAAAAAATCGAAATCAATCTAAACAGTCGAAATTTGTTGAAATACATCGAAACAGTCGAAAGTTTTTCAATAATTTTCCAAAAAATAAAATTAAAATTTCGACAAAACCGATATAGTTGAGCTTAGTCGAAATGATCTAAACAGTCGAAAGTCGTCGAAATAAAATCGAAAATGAATCGAAATTGTCGAGAAAATACACCCAACAAAATTTCTCACGGAAAAAAGATATTTTGTCGATATTTATACGAGATTTTGACGAAATTATTAAAAATAACAAAAAAAACAAGAATCGAAATATATTTCGACAGAAAGATCGAAATATTCCTGTGGGACCATAGCATTAAGGACACAAGCACCAGGGTCGCGGCAAAGCTTTGAACCCACGCACTCTGACGACTCAGCCATCAGAATACAAATCCGATGAACTAAACCGCTCGACCATGGCACCCCACTCTGACACTCTGGGTATAGAATGTCTTAAACCTAAGCTGGTTAGTGTTTCAGTCATTTAAATGTCTTAAACGTAAGCAGCTTACTACGTTTCAGACATTTAAACGTTTCAGACATTTAAATGTCTGAAACGTTATCCCTACTTTACGTTTAAGACATAATGGCTGAAACGTAAGCTGTATTACGTTTCAGACAAATAAATGTCTTAAAATTAAGCCCCATTGTACTGTTTAAGACATTTTGTCCCTAACAATAGCGTTTAAGACATTTCCCTAGCTGTTCATAGTGTGAAGTGCTGTCTAATTATAACGATAAGTTTAACAATGTCTTTGTTTTGACCCAGTTTTGTTGTTAACCATTAAAGGCATACAGTATCATATTCATGGCAGTATATATACAACTATAGTTGTGCAGTTACTTTATATATTGGGCAGAAAAGGTGGCCAAAAAGGATTATCCTACAGATGGATGTACAATTTGAAATAACTCAGCAGCCGATGATCTATTTCAACATGTATAAAAAAAAGCATATGCATATTATCAGAAGTATGTTTCCTCCAAAATGGTACAATAAAATAAACCGAAACCTTGACAGGTTAGGTTCTGTACATACTCCAAATCTTATGAAGTATGGACACATTTACAGACATTTTACCAAAGGTGTTAAACCTCAGGGACCTTAGCCAATCTCGCCCACTAACTATAATGTTAATTGTTCACAAATCTTTTAATAGTATTGCTCCAATTTATATTTCTGAACTGCTTAAAGTCTACACTCCATCACGCAATTTGCGTTCCAGCAACATGTCACTCCTACAGGAACCAACTTCAAAACGGAACTGGGTTGATAGGTCTTTTTCTGTCGCGGCTCCGAGACTCTGGAATCATCTTCCAACTAAACTCAAATCTTGCCATAGTATAAATAGATTTAAGTCGCTGCTTAAAACTCATCTTATGTCACAACTCTTCAAATATGATGTATATTTGTAATTGCATTGTAGGTACATGTATCTCAGTACATATTTTTCCCCCTATGCTATCATTGTAGATTGTTTGTATTCATGTTTTTTCTTTGTTTCCGTGCCTTGAGCGCCCAGCAGGGTGGATATGTGAGCGCTACAAATCTTTATCATTATCATTATCATTATCATTATCATTATCATTATCATTAATTATTGGCATCTGGACCACAAGCTTTACATCTAGCTCTGACAACTGCCATCATCATTGCTATTTCTCATTCAAGTTGCAGTGAGAATCTCATATCATTTTGTAGAGTATCACCCACTGATTACTTTGGTGTAGTTTGTGAAGCCTCTTCTCATCATGGTAAGGAAATCTGGGCAGATTTCAAGCTCATTCCTGAGCTTTCTCAGCTTTTTCTTCAAGAAGGACGCATGACTCATAACACGCTTGACTGGTTCCATTGTCACCTTGATGCCTGCTACTGTACAACACAATCAAGCCCATGTTCTGACCAAGCACTCTTGCGTGGCTTTTTCAATTCATCATGGCTGAGAATATACAAGTACAAACCAAGTCCTCCAAGAAACTTAGTTTGGACATGCCCCAATCAGTTATTATTCCAACTGTGTTGCTTCATTCAACATTATATTAGATGTCTGTGGTGATATTGAAAGTAATCCTGGTCCATCTTCAAAGCTCTTACCATCGTCATCGTCATCTTCCCAGCCTACAAAATGTCGACCAATATCTCAACCATCACCATTATCTCAGACAGCTTTGGGATTTTCATCCAAGTCTACTAGTAGCGCAGTTCTGTTCAACGCAAGAAGTATCATCAAAAAACAAGTTACTTCTCTTTCAAACGGAACTAGATGTCTACAAGCTTGACTTAAGTCATTAGCTTTTATCACGGAATCTTGGCTGGACAACTCACTTCTCATTGTAGAACTGCTATTTTCAGAAAAGAAATTGAAACGGGTCAACTCGTACCCAAGTAACAGGCATGGTGGGGGAGTATTTGTCACTATTGCTAAACATTTATCTCCGGTTCGTAAATATGAGTTTGAACATGTGGACCTAGAATTAATTACGATTGAAATACATACTAAACATGGTAGCTTGTACAGGCCTCCGAGTGCCACTGTTAAATTTTTTGATGATTATCAATCTATTCATGAAAATATATTGGCATTTTCCCAACAGTACGTTGCCATTGCTATACTTGGTGATTTCAACATAGATTATACAATCATCCTCATACAATGTCTCCATAATATTTCTGATATTCTCAATTTACAGCAGTTAGTTACATTCACCACTCGTGATGGAAATTCACCTACCGATTCTGGCTCAGTTATAGATTTGTTATTTACCAACAGACCTGACTTATTTTCAAATGTTACCCAACATTCTGGTCTTGGTAACAGCAATCATAATGGTGTTTATTTAAAATTTGTTAACTTCTCATCAACTATGAATAGGTCTTTTTACTAATATAATAAAACTGATATCAATACTTTATGTGACACACTTCGTATGGTGCCTTGGGACACTTGTTTTTCTTCAGACAACATTGATGTGGTATGGGATTATTTTAAAGACCTATTATTTGCAGCTGTGAAAGATATTGTTCCTATTGCCAAATGTAAAGGTAGAAATAAACATCCTTGGATTTCTGCGGAGATCATTATTTTGTCTAAAAAGAAAAACAAAGCTTACAAAGCAGCTATCCGTAACTACGCTAATCATAATTTATGGAACAAGTACAAAAAGCTTCGGAATGAGGTCAAATATTTAGTTAGACAATCATATTATAGTTATGGCCATGAATTCTCCATCTAATCCTAAAAGGTTCTGGTCGTTTGTTAGTACCCAAAGTCCAAAGAGTACAATTACAAATTTTCAAACTGAAAATGGCGTTATAAATGATCCGGTCAATATTGCTCAGAATTCCAACCTTATTTTCCAGAGAAATTTTAGTAGTGTGTCTTATCATTGATATCTCATGTGATCACACTCTTACTGATTTTGGTTTTTGTAACATTTCAACAACTCCGACTGAAGTTAAACAACTCCTTTCTGAACTTAACATGCATAAATCTTGTGGTCCTGATGACATACATGTATCTCCAATGTTACTTAAACTAACTTGTGATAGTTTAGCCCAGCCATTAGCTAAAATGTTTAACTTTTCGCTTGCCTCTGGTGCAGTTCCTCATGAATGGAAGCTAGCGAATGTTGTTCCATTACTTAATACTGGTGATGCTCATGTTATGTCTAAATATAGACCCATCTCACTCTGTTCTGTTGTTGGTAAGATTCTTGAAAGGGTTGTCTGTAAACATCTAATTAATCATATGTATAGAGGGGGGATAATCTCACCTACTCAACATGGGTTTTTGCCAAAGCGCTCCTGCGTTACTCAATTGACGACCCTAGCTGGGCCAATGTACTTGATGTTCCAAAACCCTTCCGCATTGATGCCATATTTTTAGATTGGTCTAAAGCATTTGATCGTGTGAGTCGTCAAGTTCTTTTGAACAAATTACATAAATATGGCTGCAGTTCATTCTGGTGTGCCATAGGGGTCTATTCTTGGACCTTTACTGTTCAACATTTTTGCTTTTGATTAGCCATTTTGCGTTCAGTTGAATCTTCGTCAATATGCAGATAACACTGTTTTGTCATTAAAACTCAAGATGATGAAGTGGCACTCCAGAATGATCTGCAGCACATAACTGGTGTAATTTAAACTGTATGGCTTTAAACCAAAACAATTGTAAGCTAATGACTGTGACCCGTTCTAGAAATCCTGCTAAACCACTGTATTATATTGGTGATTACACTTTGGAAAATGTTGATAACTACAAATACCTTGGTGTTATTATTTCTAGGGACTTAAACTGGAAAACCCATATAAAAATAGCAATGTTACTTCCAAAGCCACTAGGCTAAATGTGTTTATTGGTAAAGTAGTTAAAACTAGGGACCCTAAAATTCTTATTTCACTTTATCGCTCAATTAGCAGACCCATACTTGAGTATGCAGCCCCTGTCTGGTGCCCTGTCCTTACTACCCAGCAAGAAACACTTGAGAAGGTACAGAGACGTTTCACCCGTTTTTGTTTATGCTACAGTCACACTGTCACGATTTTTGATTGCGAATGCACAACGGATGTCCAGCGAATGGTCATCCGTATAGTCATACGTAATGATACGTTGGGGATACTTAGTCATTCGTAGTAGAGTCCTAATCATACGTGGGCGTCCGTTATGGTCCACGATGGCACAACGGAAGTTTCAAACGGTTCAAAACTATCGTTCTGGAATCGTGGAAAAAAATTCGTTATGTATCTCGTGAGCAATCGTAGACACACGTGAACATCCTTTGTACAATCGTGGCAGAAATCACGACGGATGCACTAGGGATGCACACAGGAAGCATTACGTATGACTATATCGGGATGTACACAGGATACACAACGGATGCTCAACGGATCTGTTAAGATTACACTCCGGATGACCAAGTATGACAACGATTTATAACGATTGCAGTAAGATTACACAACGATCATAACGATTTCATAACGATTTATCACGATCTTATAGCAATCGTTGTATAATCGGGGTCATACGTTGTGGAACCTTAGTGGAGTCTTTGTGTAATCGTGTAGGAGTGAAAGTACCACGGATGTATGCCGGTACGTATGGCAACGGATGAATTTTTTTTTTTAATCGTGGTCATACGTGAACAACCGTAACGCCAGATCGTGACAGACTGTAGCATTAGGCCTGCCGAGAAGGGCTTTAATTAATTCTGGTAGTGAAATTGAATATTCCGACAGGTGTGTAAAGTTGGGTCTTCCCTTTTTAAACAATAGAATACATTTCCTTTCAGTTGTGTTTGTTATTAAATGTTTATATAATAAATTTGACATTCCTATTGATCATATCCATGTTAATTGTAGACACACTGAAGTTAAGTTTTCTCATTCAATGGCAAGGTCCAATGCTGCTCATCATTCTCTTTTTAATAGATTCCCAAGATTATGGGAGGTGCTACCAGCAGATGTTAAATACACAGTTATTTATAGTTTATCTTTATTTATTAATTCACTTAGAAAAAAATTATTAGTCCCTGGCCTAGGAGATGCCCTAACTCAAACTGTACATAGTATTAAGTTTTTATATTTTTATTTTAGTATTGTTTTTTATATCTCAAAGTGTGCCTACATCCATGTTGTTTATCGTTCTTTGTGTGATTCAATGTTTGTTTACTTCCTAAGTGGTAGTATCAGGAGATCAACTTAACAGTAATTTAGTTTACTTTTTTGTGCTACCTTTGTTTCTGTTTCTGTTAATTTAATGCAAATTTGTGTTTATTTGTTTTTTCTACGAAAGTAAAATGTAACAAAAAGTAAATAAATAAACATAAAATTGCTCATTTTTTACATTATTTTCTGAGCTTGTAATCACTCTTGCTGGTGTGGTAATTTTGGCTCTAAAAATGCCTTGGCTTTTTTCAGAGTTTATGAACGCTTGTCCAGCTACAACGCAGACGCTACTTCACCACATGCCAACAACACGTGGAATCAGTGCATGTACATGTACATTCTGTGTACAATTTGAACGAGATCCCCAGTCAAGCCAACATGCTGTTATTGATTTGGAAGCCATTTTATATTGTGAAAATATTTTGACGAGTGCATTCGCGTTTCGTCTGTGGGGTTGGGGTATTAGACTAAGAGCTTTGTTCTCGCCTTATACATAATAGTCTGATACCCTAGCTCATGAAGGAGATGGAAAAGGTTGGGAGCCATAATTTTACTTGATCCCCTCCGGCATTGGTTCTGTGGTATTAATACAATTCTGTCTGTTCAAATCGTCATTCTAACGTTTGACCATAAATGCCAGGGGGAAACACCCATACCATGTTTAACTATCTGGATCTGGTATAAAATAAACTGCAGTAAATATTCGCGCGGGTTGCCTCTTGATATATACATGTAGCTACATTGATCACCGTTCAGATTTCCCTTGTGAAGAGTTTGATAACGTTAATTTCTTCTATTAAATAGTATAAACTGCATTTGACAAATTTCATTCATCACATTAAACGTCATGGTAATATTTATTTTATTCAAACAACTGAAAAATGTATTTGGAAAACATATAGTGAGGGTATTTGTTTCGTGTACGTGTAAATTTATACTAGTACTGGAAACATGCATGTACTTCACAGTTCAATTGCCATTCAAACTTGGCAATTTAAGACGGCCGTCATAACCTTAGGAACGCTCTTTTGTCAGTCATTAGAACACACTTTCGTACAGATTGTCCTCTATTACAGCATATATGACAACCCCATAGGAGTGGGGTTTGTAAAGAAAAGGTTCAGCAAGTTAATCACCCTTCAATTCGCACCTTCACCCAAGGTTTGTTTGAAGGCGAATTAGTTTGAATCTCGCTCGGTAGCCAACACAGCGTGAGGTCACTGCCTGTAATCCAATGCAATACATGTGTGTGTGAGTTGGTTTTGTGTATAAGAGTGTGCAGTGTATTATGTAAGGGGGTATAGAGTCATGTGCATGCTCAGATGAAAATCCTATAGGAAAGAAAGAACCATGAATCCATCCCGGATCCTGTTATACTGTTAAAATAATCTAATCATCCTAAATAATAATAAATCAATCCTTGAAAAGAAAACTAACATAATAACATTCATTTTATCATGGAGGAATGTTCTCTTTCTCCTTGATTTTACATAGTGTATTGTTCCAGATAAGTACATGTAGTGTTGTAGCGGGGTAAGCGGCACAGATTTGTTTTGGCCGCATATTCAAAGGAAACAGTGAATTTGTGGAAAAGGGGTTCAGAGAAAAAGAATGATTCCCTAAAGTTTGAAGACTAAAAGCGATTTCAGTTAATTTGTTTCTTGATTTCCTTTTCCTTTTTGATTATTTATATTTTAAAGAAAGTTAGTTGCTTTAGAACCCATCTATTAAAGCGCTGGCTCTTACTTTGCTGTGAACACTCATTGTTATGGGGTATACTATAGACGCATATTTTGGAAATGCAACACACTGAAATAATGTAGGCGCGAAAGAAAAAAAGTGCAGATCCTTCGTTGTATTTTTAGTCATATGAAACGTATTGAAATAAGTCACAATGAGGGTTGCGGTCTGCATATTCTATTAAAAAACAGACATAGCCTATTCGAAGTTATTCATCCGTCCAGTTGCAGTTTGAAAGCAAGCTATGCTTTTTGCAAATCATCTGAGCGCAACCCTCATTGTGACTTATTTCAATACGTTTCATATGACTAAAAATACAAGAAAGGATCTGTTCTTTCACGCCTACATGTTTGTGTTGCATTTCCATATGCGTCTATAGTATATATACCCCATAAAAATGAGTGTTCACAGCCAAGTAAGAGCCAGTGCTTTAATAGATGGGTTCTAAAGCAACTGTAACTGTCTTTAAAATATAAATAATCAAAAAGGAAAAGGAAATCAGGAAACAAATTAACTGAAATCGCTTTTAGTCTTCAAACTTTAGGGAAATCTTTCTTTTTCTCTGAACCCCCTTTTCCGCAAATTCACCGTTTCCTTTGAATGCGGCCAAAACAAATCTGTGCAGCTTACCCCGCTACAACACTACATGTACAAGTACTTATCTGGAACAATATACACTATGTAAAATCACGGAGGAAGGAAGAGAACATTCCTAGATCCTCCATGATAAAATGAATGGTATTATGTTAGTTTTCTTTTCAAGGATTGATTTATTATTATTTAGGAGGATTAGATTATATTAACAGTATAACATGATCCAGGATGGATTCACTGTTCTTTCTTTCCTATAGGATTTTCATCTGAGCATGCACATGACTCTATACCTACCCCCTTACATATACATGTACACTGCTATACACAAAACCAACACACACACACATGTATTGCATTGGACTACAGGCATGTCCTCACGCTGTGTTGGCTACCGAGCGAGATTCAAACTAATTCGCCTTCAAACAAACCATGGGTGAAAGGTGCGAATTGAAGGGTGATTAACTTGCTTAACTTTTTCTTTACAAACCCCACTCCTATGGGGTTGTCACATTATACACTGTAATAGAGGACAATCTGTACGAAAGTGTGTTCTTAATTATTGATTTATGTACTGATTCATCACAAGTTAATTCTACCAAGATTAAGAGCTGTTGGATAATAAATGAATAAATGAACATACAATTCAGCAAATGGTTTCATGTATTTGACTCCTTGACAAAGAGAAAAATACGCCCTCAACCAGAAACGATCAGCCCCTTTCTCAAGGGATTGCCCACTGGCGTCTCCCGACATTGTTATTAGTTCAAAACCACGAAATTGTACTTGAAAAATGCAGGAAAGAATGTAGAATACAACCGCCACTTTTATATCCAAATTAAAAATATGATAGAGGACACGCTTAATTAAGGAGAAGAAAATGTAGTCAAGTGAGGCTTGGAAACGATATTTTGGGAAATTTTGAGCAATGAATATAGGCACATCCAGTGAGATGTTGGCCAATTTGTCATCTGCTAAAAACACATGCTTAGACATTGTGCACAAGTGGCGGTTGGGTTCGACATTCTTTCCAAAATGCGATTTGCTTACTTGCAAGGACAAAATGTTTCCAATCGTGGGAGTACCAAGTTTCGTGTTCTTCAAACATCTGAGACTTTACAACTAACCTGATCACGCCAGCTACAGCTTACTGTCTCCACTATATGCCGTACAATTACGCCTTGCTGTATAACCACTCACTGGATCGACTGCACTGACACATCCGTCCGCTAAACCTCACTGGATTAATTCACTAGAATAATAACACGATTGACACTCAGCAGCAACCAAGCTGCCTGCGTGCGCATGCAAATGCAAATGCAATGCGTTAAAATACTTAGTCATAAAGTCCTAAAATGTTTAAAACCAAAGAAATAAATATTGATTGATGTCTAATCTTTTATTTTCTTAATTTAATGTGGATAGTCCAGACGCCCGTGGAGCTATTGTCATCCCAATGGAAACCACCCTCTACAGTATAGTGCACCATGGGGCGGTATCCATCAGGGCAGGGGGAAGGGTTAGGGACCACCAACGCAACCACTTGTCTCATTCGCAAACGCTGACACATAATAATAATAATAATAATAATAATGTGTGGACTTATATAGCGCACGTATCCACCAACTGAGTGGTGCTCAAGGCGCATTATATTATTACCCCTGCTCATAAGGCTCATAAATCATTCCTGAAACATCTCAGCTCCCTGGGGAGTATACAGCTCAATTGCTGCCATTACAGCGCATATAGGGCTAATCAACCAACTCTGCCCTCACAGGTACCCATTTAACCCCTGGGTGGAGAGAAGCAATTATGGTTAAGTGTCTTGCTCAAGGACACAAGTGTCACGGCCGGGTTTCGAACCCACATTCTGCTGTTAACACCAAAACTTGAGTCCGGTAAGCTAGACCGCTCGGCCACGACACTCAGGTGGTGAACATCGTAGTTCATAAATACGCATATTACGACGGGCACAATATCTTTGTGTCACTTCTAATATCAACTCAAATATATACTAGTCAAACAAAGAAACGCAATTTTTTTTTCGAAGCCAATTTATACCAACAAAATTTGATTGCACCCCAGAAAAATTATGATGACATGAAAGTGTAAGTACTCAATAACTGGTGTGTCCACCTCTGGCCAGGATGCAGGCGTTTATGCGCCGGCGCATGGACTGGATTGTGCGCCTAATCCGCCCCAGAGGCAGTGCGCGCCATTCTTCTTGAAGCGCGGCCGCCAACTGCTGAGCGTTCTGGGGCGCTACAGGCCTGGCATGAACCCGCCGTTGAAGTTCGTCCCATAGGTGTTCTATTGGGGACATGTCGGGGCTAAAGGCAGGCCATGGAAGGGTTTCCACATTTTGCTGTCGCAGATAATCAGTCACAATTCTGGCAACATGCGGGCGTGCATTATCCTGCTGTAGCAGTTGGATATTGGGATGCTGGCGCAAGAAAGGCACAACCTCTGCTGCCAGGACCTCATCTCGGTAGCGCTGCCCATTCAGATTGCCCTGAATCTCAATCAGATTGGTGCGGCTGTTGGCGGCAATGCCGGCCCACACCATGACACTAGGACCGCCCCATCTGTCCTGCTCTACGACATTGCAGTCAGCATAGCGCTCCCCACGCCTCCTGTAGACCCTAACACGGCCATCATTGTGGGATATGCGAAACCGGGACTCGTCCGTAAACAACACCTGGCTCCACATCCTTTGAGTCCACTGCCGATGCTGCATGCACCACTGACGACGGCGCTCCCGCCGTTGTGCAGTCAACTGGAGACCTCTAAACGGGCGCCTGCTTCGCAGACCAGCAGCACGCAGTCTGTTCCGCAGTCTGGTCGCTGATGCGTCTGTTGTGCCTGCCAGGGGTCTCTCTTGCAGTTTGACCAGCATCCCGGCGCCGATCTCGGAGGTGGAGGAGCACAATATGGCGATCCTGATTTGGGGTGGTGACTCTGGGCCGACCACTTCTTCGTCGGTCGGCAACATCCCCAGTGGCCTGGTGCCTGTCTCTGAGACGGCCAATAGTGGATTCATGCACGTTAAAGCCCTGGGTCTCATACCCGCTTCCAGCATACCGACAGCGCGGCCGCGCTCTAGAACAGAGAGTCGTGGCATTGCTGCTGACGGCCTAACTGCATAATGAATTTGGTTTTCTGTACGCCCGAGACCCCCTCCACGATTTTGGATAGTCATACAGCTAAATTTCCAGTTACGTAATCTGGTCCTGCACTGCCCATGCCAAATGACCTTTTTGTCCTTGACGATGTGCAATCAACCGTGGCCAATGCAAACAGGTGTGGAAATGAAGCAAGTCACTTTCCTTAGTATGCGCATTGCTAAAGTAAACCAATTTCTACCAAGTGTGCAGAAATATACCACTTTAAAAACATTTGCGTTTCTTTGTTTGACTAGTATATATATTTTTAAAAAAGGTTCAGATGTGACATAATTTTTTTCAATTGACACTCACAGCTCATTTTATATGCAGATAACAATATTGTTGCGTACTGACTGGATATGTGTGCGCGTGGTGCATGCAGTTACGAAGATACAATGTTGCCTATAATACTGTTATGTTAGTACTGTTGCATTCCCCACTTTCGTGGGTCAACAAATAATAGTCGGACACAAACTTTGTTGTGACAATCTCAATCAATGGGGTTGGTTTATTATTAACATCACTATTTAACAATAATAACAGGCACTAGTAACATGTATGACAGGAGTGGTAGCGTATAGGTACATGTCAATAGTTAAACTTATATACTTCTGCTAAGTTCCGAATAGGGTGTACGAATACCAACTATTGGGTACAGTCAGTGGGGACCATCGTTCGTTCATGCGGCTGTCAACTCGGCATACGGTACGGGCACTGCTATACCGAGAGACGGGCGGCTGGTCGGTCTCTACGACGGGGACCACCGGGGCTTGACTACACGGGGTGTCTGTACGGGGCCAGAGTGTGTATCAGACCGCATAGCTACATGTAGGTGAACCAATGGCCATATCGACGCCCTGCACCATTGGTTTAACGAACGAGGCACTGCACTGTAATAGTTCGGTATATCGCACTGTCATGGATCGGATCGAGTCGCATAGATTTCATTCGGAACCGCACTTCTCGCTGAGATCAGGAAATCTGGGGATTATATAGAAATCTGGGCCTAGGAATGAATAAAACATAAGCCTACTTTAGCGTCTTAGCAAATGAGAAGCTTGGCTTCCGCGTCTAAGGGTAGAAACGTGTGCAAAATCGGGGTATACAACAGGTCCTTGTTCCATATAAGGTAAGGTATTTGACGAAAGTGAAGTGATCGACAACTTAGAAAGGAGGGCGTGTTCAAGGGAAAATGCTTACTGGGCATGTTAAGCTATTTGCTTGGATGCTAGCTATTACTGCATGAGGGGAACAGCGGCTGTGCTTGGGTTAGGGAGCACTACACGCGGGCACGGCTAATGACTGAGCGGGTCAGTCACGGTGACTGTTTGGCCGTGGTTCACCCACGAACCGTGTTCGGTGTGAAGGGGTGGACTCCGAGGAAAGTATTCGGAAAATAGACTAAATCCAAAGGACGGCTCCAAGCCACGTGGCGGGAGGGTGTGGCACGCACACAGGGCTCTCGCTGGTGTTGCATTATGCATTGCGTTGGCGCTGGATATGCATGAGCAAAAGTAGCGTCCTTGTATGGATTGCATATTCATAGCGGACAATCGAGGGTCCGGGGAAACAACCCTGGGACTTAGACTGCTTGAAATTGCATCGTCAGCAAAATATTGGAAGTGGAAGAAGTGAACTATAAGGGGTGCTAATATTTATCAAAATCAAAGGGTAAGATTCGTAACACTATTCCCCCTGTAGTTTCAAAACGTCCTCGTTTTGCGTTAACATGGAAATAGGGTAAAATCATTAAGAAAACAATAACAATATTACTGTTCATAAAATCTAAAGTTCATAGATGATCACATGGTGAATCAGCTACGCGATGTCGTGCTGATGAAAACAAAAGTCATAGAGTTCATTCGACGAGGCATAATGTTAGAGTTCAAAATGGTTCATCAAGTGTCACTTTTGTAGTTTTGGTCTGCGAACTACATAAAAAAAACGTCTAGGCAATTAATTATGTAATTAAATCGATAATCTACTACGGAAAACTTAAACTGAACACGTATTCTCATAATTATACAGTTACATGTACCGTGTACACATAATTATACAAGTACAGTTCGGACGCTGTCGCGTGGCATCTCCTACATAGCCATATCAGATTACAACCGCACACATTCTTGTAGAGTGTGCAGTCTGGGCTGCAAATTTATGAATGAATGGGTCGTCACTGCTCTGCTCTGTTTGTTTACTACAAGTTCCTTGACCTAAAGAGGTCAAATATGCAAGCAGCATAAGTGAAGGGAGCTAAGTAAGAAACCTGGCTGGTGTGCGCGTGGTACGTTGGCTTCTTCTTATGGGAGGGGCAATGTTCGATGGTACCGTGGATGACGGGGGGGACGATGGTGTTCCTTGGGTGGTTGGGAAGGGGAAATCATCAGAACTTGTACTGATGGTCTGGGGATGGCGTGCGTCAGAGATACGGACGGCTGGTTCCACTACTGACTTATCCAATTCCCTCCGGACTGATTCCTTCAGCCGGTACCAGTAGAACTTGTGTTTTTGTCTTTACTTCAAGATAGGCGGATGTCACAGCATTAAGCATTGCTGACAAGATGGTGTCTTGTAGCACTTTCAGTACAACAAGCTGCAAGTATGATTTAGTTTTGTCCGTAGTTATCCATCTCTTGTAGAGGACACCGTTTCGGATGACAAGTTGTTGCCATAACAACCACAGTTTCTGATTTGCTGGACATTGACTGACTAACCAACCCAGTATTACGCCAATATCTGGATCAGTTCTCTGCATTTTGGCGATTTCCTCAGAGGAGTAACCGTTCACCCAAGGCATGTCTTGTTGCTGACCAGCATTTGAACCGGCATCGTCGAGCATGGAGATTACATGTACGTTGAACAAGTCACTATCTTGGATTTTGGGCTCCGGAGTGAAGTAGAATAGTTCTGTAAGTTGCGGCCCGGTACTAAAACCGGCTAAGGCGCCCTTGTCGGGGGCGCAGGGCGTGTTACAGTTCATGTCACTTCTCTCTGGTTCATTCTGTGTATCACCGTTATTGCTTGTGTCGGAGTTTTCTGCTGACTTTGCCATCCCATCTTGTTGTGATATCCCTGGCGAGGCGTTGGACAATACGGCTTGTCCGGGAGTTTCTCCAGCTGTGTTTGCAAAACGGCCGACGGGAGTCGATACCCACATGTCATTGATAACTGTACTGCACGAGCGCCAAATACAGTTGCCGAGTTTGCAAATAACACCAAAGAGGAGTGTTACCACTGTTGCCATCAGTATGAGAACTGTCGCGAAGGGGATAGGCTGAACTTTTTCTAGTCCTTCAGATAAAAGTTCGGGACCTGGGACGTAACAAGTCAAAACATCCTGGGAGTCTTCATTGCATGAAGATTTGACAATATCGGGAGTGTTCTGAGGGGATTCTACCTTGTCTGCAGAAGTAGCATTGATTCGTCTGGTCGATAGGGGGATTACGTCGTCGACTTTGTTGAAATTGGACCATAGTTCACTCTTAGTGACACACTTGTTACAACCACTACAAGGTAGTTCAGTGAGGATGGTTCTACCGTCGTAGCACGGGCACTCGTCAGGATCACACGGCACCCTAGAGAGGGCAACTGCATTGCCATGTTTCTTTCCTGCACGGTATTCATTCTTAAAGTCAAACTGGGCCATAATCTCTAGCCATCGAGCCATTTAATCACCAGGATCTTTAAATGTCATTGTCCAACTCAAAGTTCTGTAGTGTTATGTGAAAGTCATCGTTGAGTGCTGGTGTTGACGGATTAAAACGGGAGTGTCCAGAGCATATAGGGCACACTCCATTCGGTCAGTGCTGCTGCCCTTTGCTCGGCCTCCACTGCACGTTTCTCTGCCTGCTTTAGCTCTTCTCTGAGGGTCTCCAGCTGGGTCTTGTCACTGCCTAGTGACACAGACGCAAATGACGTTTCGAGGTCGCCGGCTTCTGCTGAGGCACTAAGCCTACGGGATTTACGAAACTGTTTAGGCATGTTGTTCTTGGGTACACTTTTACTGGAAATGGAGACTAGAAGGTCATAGACTATTGTTCATTGATACGTGCAGTGAAGGCGTTGGTGCTTCTGCTTCCTCCATGTGCTAACAGACTGGCTAACATTGACATTATGGTCGTGCAGGGGTTTAAATATAACTATAAGTGTTCATAGAAGTTCTCATATCGATAGAGTGTTAAAGTTTGTATCCCACCGCTAGCCACCAGTGTTGCATTCCCCACTTTCGTGGGTCAACAAATAATAGTCGGACACAAACTTTGTTGTGACAATCTCAATCAATGGGGTTGGTTTATTATTAACATCACTATTTAACAATAATAACAGGCACTAGTAACATGTATGACAGGAGTGGTAGCGTATAGGTACATGTCAATAGTTAAACTTATATACTTCTGCTAAGTTCCGAATAGGGTGTACGAATACCAACTATTGGGTACAGTCAGTGGGGACCATCGTTCGTTCATGCGGCTGTCAACTCGGCATACGGTACGGGCACTGCTATACCGAGAGACGGGCGGCTGGTCGGTCTCTACGACGGGGACCACCGGGGCTTGACTACACGGGGTGTCTGTACGGGGCCAGAGTGTGTATCAGACCGCATAGCTACATGTAGGTGAACCAATGGCCATATCGACGCCCTGCACCATTGGTTTAACGAACGAGGCACTGCACTGTAATAGTTCGGTATATCGCACTGTCATGGATCGGATCGAGTCGCATAGATTTCATTCGGAACCGCACTTCTCGCTGAGATCAGGAAATCTGGGGGATTATATAGAAATCTGGGGCCTAGGAATGAATAAAACATAAGCCTACTTTAGCGTCTTAGCAAATGAGAAGCTTGGCTTCCGCGTCTAAGGGTAGAAACGTGTGCAAAATCGGGGTATACAACAGGTCCTTGTTCCATATAAGGTAAGGTATTTGACGAAAGTGAAGTGATCGACAACTTAGAAAGGAGGGCGTGTTCAAGGGGAAAATGCTTACTGGGCATGTTAAGCTATTTGCTTGGATGCTAAGCTATTACTGCATGAGGGGAACAGCGGCTGTGCTTGGGTTAGGGAGCACTACACGCGGGCCACGGCTAATGACTGAGCGGGTCAGTCACGGTGACTGTTTGGCCGTGGTTCACCCACGAACCGTGTTCGGTGTGAAGGGGTGGACTCCGAGGAAAGTATTCGGAAAATAGACTAAATCCAAAGGACGGCTCCAAGCCACGTGGCGGGAGGGTGTGGCACGCACACAGGGCTCTCGCTGGTGTTGCATTATGCATTGCGTTGGCGCTGGATATGCATGAGCAAAAGTAGCGTCCTTGTATGGATTGCATATTCATAGCGGACAATCGAGGGTCCGGGGAAACAACCCTGGGACTTAGACTGCTTGAAATTGCATCGTCAGCAAAATATTGGAAGTGGAAGAAGTGAACTATAAGGGGTGCTAATATTTATCAAAATCAAAGGGTAAGATTCGTAACAGTACTTTATTTATAGGCCTATGTAGATTTTCGAAATGTATTTGATACGGTATTTAGCAATGAACAAATTTGAAATATACATTGCATCTTCTCCTTGCTTGTCCTTAGAAACGTTGTCAAATGCAGATGGCCTGATCATAATTATGAAATACTGTAAGGAGGTATTCGTTCTGGATATTATGTTGATATTAAAGGGACAGTGTTGTCACGATCAGAGAAGGCTTTCAACAGGACATGGAATCGGTGTCCTAGTTTATGATGAACGCAGTGACTGAAAGTTACTGACTCATTTAAGCAGCAGCAATGGTAATATGACCGTATCATGTGAGGCTGCCCATGGCTAGCTGTGCCTAACATGCGGCCAGCAACTAACTACATGTAGGCTGTTTGTGCCGTGCCTAGTCAAATCTGCGTCAATGCTATACAGCGCGCAAACTGACCGAGGGTATATAAGTGTTAATTTTTATGCAACATTATTTCGTAAAAAAATATCGAATATTTACGAACATTCCTTAGAATTTACGGCATTTCCTTAGATTTCCTTAGATTTCCTTAGATTTCTTTATTTCCTCAGAAATTTCCTTAGAGCGTAAAAAAATGTCAAAATTTCCTTAAAATAAGGAAATTTCCTTGAAAGTGGAAGCACTGATGTGGGTATTTTCAGTCACTTATACCCCAGTCACAATTAGCTTGCGATGGGTTTGCGAGTAGTTTGCGACGGATTTCTAGGCATTTTCGGCCGGGGCCCCACGGGACTCCTTGCGGCTGCCGAGTCATTTTTGGGCATCGGGCGGGCATCGAGTTAATTTTAACTCGGACTTAAAACCTGGTGCGGCGTTTCGCATCGCAAACTGATCGCCAATAAATCGGCCGGTGCCTGGCCAATGTCCGGCAGGGCATCGCACACATCGGGCGGGCGCCGGGCCAAATTTTGGACAACCCAGACAATCCATATATCGGCCATGCGCCGGCCGGGCGCCGCCCAGACGCCGGCCGGGCCCCGCCCGGCGTCCGGCCGACTTGGCGGCGCCCGGCCGGAAATCGCCCAGACATCGGGGCTCGCAGGGTATAAAAGGCGGCTCATCGCATCATCCATCAGATTATCCACTCGCGCTCTACATACACAGAAGGTTACAAGTTATTACACACAGTTTATCACACAAGTTTTACAAGTGTCATAGTACAAGTACTACAAGATGCCCAAGGGAAATAAGGGAGGACAGAAGGGGAAGGAGAGGGCACCCACAAGAAGCTCCCCAAGGAAGAAGAAACAACCCCAAGAAGAGGAGAGGAAGAGGGAGAGTGGCAGTGAAGTGAGTGAGACCAACTTGGGGAATGCCCTGTCTGAAGAAAAGGACGATGTGTTCTCCCCCCAGCAAGCAGACCTCAAATTTCACAGAGGCCCAGGATGAGCTCATTGCCTCCTTCTTCGAGGACCTTCCGGCCTTTTATGACATGACAAACCCTGACTACAAGAACAAGGTAAAGAAGAACGCCCTGCTGAAGGAATTTGCAGACGAGATGGGATTGGCGCGTGAGTATGTTTTAGAGTTTATAAATTTTATTGCATGCTTACCAATAATTTTCCTGCCAGTCATTATTTTGGTGTGTTTTTAAATTTACAATTTTTTACATTGTTTCCTTTCCATCTGCTTACAGCCTCCAAAATCATGACGCGGTTTCGGACGATGCGCACAGATTATTTCAAGTTGAGGGGCAAGCAGCAGAAAGGGAAGTCTGGCAAGGGACAGACCAGGCTGACCCCACTCCAGGAATTCAAGCTCAAGCGGTACGAGTTCTTGGCGCCACACTACAGGGGCAGGACAAAGTTCTCAGTGCTCGGCTCGGTAAGCATCTGCAAGGATTGGTGTCTCTTTTTACCATTTTTTCCATTTGTGTTCTTAAATACACTTTTTTACATTGTTTCCTTTCCATTTGCTAACACTTGTCCTTGGTTATGCTTCAGGTCGCGCAGCCAGAGTCCAGCTCCGACGAGGCAGATGAAGAAGTGGCATCCTCCATCGGGGTTGGGGAGGACTTGCAGTCTAGTGGGGGGGCCAAGCGCCAGGACAGCGAGTCGTCCCTTCCCGCCCCCAAGAAGAGCAAGAAGGAGCCCAAGACGGACCTGACAGAGGTGCTGGCGGAGTTGCTGAGTGACTCGAGGAAGGAGCTGAAGCAGTCGCAAGCTGCTGTGGCAGAGGTATTATAATTATGTTTTCATTGTGCTGCTATTTTAGTGAAAGAAGTTTTGCATTGAAAAATATTCCTTGTTGCATAATGTTCACAGACAGTCTTCTATGTGTTTATGTTTCAGGCTTATACCAGTGCTGGCCCCAGCACCAGTGGCCTGTTGGAGCGCGAGACCTGGGCACAGTGGATGTCCAGCATCCACCAGGACATCCCCCCCAGAGCTGTGGAGGGCCTACCAGCAGGAGACATTCCTCGTGGCCATGCGCTTTGTCCGGCAGCACCAGGCCACCCAGCAGCAGCAGCCTCTGCAGCAGCAGCAGTACAGCTATGTGGCCCCACAGCCGCCACCCCAGCAGCAGTTTGTGATGCCACAGCGGCCTCAGCAGCTGCAACAGCCTGTGCTCAACCTCCACGCCCCCCAGCAGCAGCAGCAGCAGCAGACCTTTCAGAGACCGGTATGTAAACCTTTACAATGAATATTCTTAAATGTTCTAATATATCATTACTTTTTTCCATGTCTATTACTGTTAATACCGGGGTATTTCATTGTTTTTGTTCTTTGTTTGTCTGCTGCAGACTCCGCCACGTGTCAGGTCCGCCCCTCTCCCCACCAGCATTTGTACAGAAATGTTAGCTACAGATTGGAAACTGAAATGGAAATTTCTTTTCATTATTTTTTTATTTCAAAAATTACTTGCTCAGTACTCTTTTCGATGCGCGGGCCCACACGTTGTAGGAGCTCGTGAAACATTTTGGGTTCCATTCTGAGGAAGGCCCTAAAGTCCCCATGATGTTCCCGCCTCAGCTCAGCCATGAGGGTCTCGTACTGGCCGTATAAGGTTCTGCGCATCAACCAGGGTCGAACCCACCATTTTCTTCTGCGGAGCAACATTTCTGCATGCCTCTCTTCTTCAGCCACCAATGCAGCAAGAACCAGGTTGTAGCGGTAGCGTGCAAACGCCAACCTCTCCCTCAACCGGGCGACCCGCAAGCGCTGTGGAGGTGGCCGCAAGCGCTGTGGAGGTATCAACGGAATTTTCTTCTTTGTCTTCTTCTTTCTTTGTCTCGTAGAGTGCTCCTAGAGAAAGGTCGAAGTGAATGAAGGTCAGAGGAGCGTCTCTATATATACCTCACCCGCAAATTGACAAACGGCCGCCGGATCGCGGGGCACTCGACAGGCACACTACAGATGCCCGTCCGGCCGCCGTACGGCCTGTAAGAATTGGCCGGCACCCTGCCGGATACCACAGGGGTAATAATAATAATAATAATAATAATGTGTGGATTTATATAGCGCACGTATCCACCAACTAAGTGGTGCTCAAGGCGCATTATATTATTATCCCTGCTCATAAGGCTCATAAATCATTCCTGAAACCATCTCAGCTCCCTGGGGAGTATACAGCTCAATTGCTGCCATTTCTAGCGCATATAGAGCAAACCAACTCTGCCTTCACAGGTACCCATTTAACCCCTGGGTGGAGAGAAGCAATTATGATTAATTGTCTTGCTCAAGGACACAAGTGTCACGGCCGTGATTCGAACCCACATTATGTTGCTAACACCAGAACTTGAATCCGGTAAGCTAGACCGCTCGGCCACGACAATCCATACCAGGGGTATCGCAGGGACATAGGCAACAGCGGACGAGTGCCTGCCGGACACCGGCCGATAAACGGGCCAAGAATTCGACCCCATTTCCAGGAAAGTCGGCCGATCGCCGGCCGGCGACCCCCCAGGCCCCGTCATGGCAGCGTGCGGGGCACGTTTAATTGTGACTGTGACCGCCCTATCGCGCGGTCTTTCGCCGACCTCTACACGCCGGTCGATGCCTAGAAATCGCACACGCCGCCCGGGCTCCGCTTTAATTGTGACTTAGGTATAAGTTAATCTAAAATTTCGGTCAAAATCAGGCCAGGCGGTCGCCCCTATCAGCCATATACGCTACCGGTCGGAGCAATATTAACGGGCAGTTTTAATACTAGGTCTAGGCCGATGAATTTGGCCATATCTCGCGAATTTAAATTCTGTCGGATAAATTGGCAGTCGGAATAATCAGCAATAAATTATAAGTAATATCTTATTATATTACCGGTATATTATTATTATAATGTTATAATTATTTGAAATATATTTTCTTTCTCCTTGCTCATTATGTTATTTTCTCCCAAAAACCCAATTTCTGAAATGTCAAAAATCCGGCTGGGGGTGGCCATCCCCCATCCCCCACCCCCTATAGCTACGCCACTGCTGCAGCGTGATAAAAGAATCTTTATATCTGAATTTGTTTATTATGCAACACAAAGACGTTGAAATTGATATGGAGCTACGT
This sequence comes from Zoroaster sp. YZ-2022, assembly GCA_029582265.1. Taxonomy (NCBI): domain Eukaryota; kingdom Metazoa; phylum Echinodermata; class Asteroidea; order Forcipulatida; family Zoroasteridae; genus Zoroaster; species Zoroaster sp. YZ-2022. Next base: position 8,276,514 of record CM055826.1, read on the forward strand.
GGTTAAATTCCTCCAAACTATTCCATCAAGCCTTAAAATGCAAAATTAAGCCTTGACCTTACCATTGTAAACTTGCAAATTTTATAATCACGGATACACCATTGCCGGAATTAAAAAGCATGAGAATGCAATACGGCAGTTCTTAATAGGCCATTTCTTCTGAAAAATAAGCGGTCGAGCTGAGTCAGCAGGTTTCATGGAACATCAGATAAATTTAGTTTATTCGTAATCACAGTAATCAGTCATAACAATCATTGGAGAAGATAATCAAGAAGTAATCAGGAAAAGTAATTGTAAATTGGTTGGGTAAATCAGAAGGTTCGACGATTAAGGATTTGCCAGGCTAATTGGATCACTCGGATAGGGAAAATGTACAGGTAGTGGTATAGGTAGTGGTATAAGTACAGGTATAGTCCGCAAAATCAAGGAAAATGAGCAATAATTAGGAAATCATTTATGCAAATTGATTAACATAAGGTGAGTACAATATGAGCCGACATGAGCTACAACATTACATCTAATCACATTGGTTTTGTGCATATATGGAATCATGACGGTTCTCCTGGATATTTGCGATAATTACGCAACAATATTGTACTAAATTGGAATGATTAATAATCTTGAACATATATAAGAAACAATTGTAGGCTGAATTGTATGACTAGATAATTATATTCATCAATAATTATCAATTTTATGAGAAACTCACCATCCAAATTTAGCCTTTATGGCAAGCATGTGAGAGCGCTTTTATTCGCCGCACGGTGGCGCACTATCGCTGCGATTTCACAACAGCCAACCCTAAACTATGCGCAATAGTTTACACGAGATACAATTGGAATAGGGAATCGGGAATCAATATAAAATAATGAAAATACAACAATAAGAACTTTTAAGACAAAATGGCCGCCCCATAAGGGATGTTAACACTGGAGGTTTAATTCGGGAAATACCCACGGAAGTCTATTTCTCAACAGTCACGGAAACTTCTGGTGATTCTTCTTCATCAGGATCATCAGCTGGCAGCTTGATCAAGCGAGCAACAGGTCGGGTATATATCTGGTCATCGGTCTGAACCTTGACGACTCGTACTCGTCCATCATCACCTGGTAATACTTCAACGATTTTTAGCCACCGGCCAGGAGGCTTTGACTTGTTGAGGATCGATCATCAGGACAACATCACCAACAAAGAGGTTCACATGTCTCACCGCGCCACTTCTGGTGTGCCTCCATGGCAGGTAGGTATGACTGTACAAACTCTCTCCAAAACCTTTGCATGAGGACTTGGCATTGTTTCCAACGCCTTCTGCTGAGAATGTCCTCCTCTGGGTAGACTATACTTGTGGTGGTGCATGGTCTCGCCGCCCCATGAGCAGCATGAAGGCAGTGATTGGGTTGGGATCTGAGACATCGGAAGACACATAACTCAAGGGCTTGGAGTTCTTCAGTCAGTCCTTCCACTTCGACAAACATGGTGTACAAAACAGCAGGGGTGACTGTTTGCTTCCCAAGGATGGCATAGAGGGCATTCTTGACTTGACTGGAGCTCTCGCTCCCATGTGCCGCCAAAATGGGGTGCGACAGGAGGGTTAAACATAAAACTAACCTGGTGCTTGGCCAGCCTTTCTTGCAAGCTGGGAGAAACCGAGTTGAAGAAAGGTTTTGAGGAAATCCTCAAAACCTTTCTTCAACTCGGTTTCTCCTCCAGTTTGTCCCGTTGTCACAGAGAATTTCATGCCGTGTACCACGGCAGGAGCGAAAGCGAGTGAATGACATCAGGAAGGCGTCGGTGTATAATGACTCAAGGTAGACGGCACGCACAGTCATGCATTTCCAAATGAGCCCCATCTCCGCTCAGTGTGTCTACCAATTTTGACAGAGAAGGGGCCAAAGCAGTCAGTGCCGGTTGAGTAGAATGGAGGCTTACCAATTAACTCGCAACCGGTAGTCCTCGTCTTCTCAGACAACCCACACAATGGGTTTGGAAGCTCCTGATTGACTGTCGCCCTCGTAGAATCCAGAAACACCGCCGCAGATCAGCCAAGACGGCTTCTGCTCCAGTGTCCCAAGCGTGTATCTGCAGCCTTAATAAGAAGATTGACTATAGGGTGACAAGGGTCAAGCACCATGGGATGTTTGGTTCCTTCATCAGAGTAGTGGAGAGTAGTGGTGCTTCCTATTGTCTGTGTCTAACGGCTCGCGCTGGCTGCCAATGGGGACTGGCAATGCTGGATTACGGCACGGATTAGCATCTCAAAATTACCTAATAACTTCGGCAAGATGAAACAACAGATAATGAAAGGGCCTTTCAAACACAGACTTACTGGTGGTAAGTTGCTGATCACTTAAAAATGAGCAACAAACAATGCATTTTCTCGTAAGGTAGCTGGCAAAAGACCTCGTTTAATCAGGAATCTCGCTTTTATCGACCTCGTCCAAACCAAATTTTGACTAATAGAAACATGCACAAATTGTTTGGGACCAAGATAAAACCTCGTCTAAACCAGAATCTCGTTATTACCGAACTCGTATTAATGAGAGTCGACTGTAATCACATTGGTTTTGTGCATATATGGAAAGTGATGTTTCCGACACCTAAAAAATCATGACGGTTCTCCTGGATATTACGATAATTACACAACAATTGTACTAAACTGGAATGATTAATAATCTTGAACATAATAAAATAAACAATTATAGGCTGAATTGTATGATTAGATAGTTATATTCATAAATAATTATAACTTATGAGAGAAACCCACCATCCGATTTTAGCCTTCATGGCGAGCATTTGAGAGCGCTTTTATTCGCCGCGCTTTGGCGCACTATCGCTGCGATTTCACAACACTTCAATATATTGACATAATTTATCGCCATTTTTCTCGATACAAAAAACCTTTTGAAGGACCAGGGACCTTATTCACGAAGCATCCGCACGCTTTAACGGATCCGTTAAGCCTCCGTTATGGTTTGCGCCATATTCACGAAGTAACCGCATAATAGCGCATCCGCAGAACACGTCCGTAAAAGAGCAATTGTTTTGCGGGAACTCCAGCGTTCCCGTAAATGCTTACGGGTCTCCGCATAGCGCTAAAATGAAATGTCGGCAGTGTTTGTGGTTCTGCTGGAGGAGGAAAACAGGCGTGCTCTTCGCCGCCAGCGAGTATTTCGGGATAGGTTACAGCCACTGGCCATTTATGACGATGTGGAACTGATAAAGAGGTATCGAATGCCAAGGCATGTACTGTTGGAGGTGATAGATTTGATCCGTGATCAGGTTGAACATCCAACAAAGAGGTCACATGCAATACCCGCGACGCTGCAGATCATACCAGCCCTCCGATTTTTCGCCGAAGGTTCTTTCCAATTAACGAGTGGAGATTTAAGTGGAATTAGTCTGCCGTCAACTTCTCGAATTGTTACCCGGGTCGCAACTGCCCTTCAAATAATTTCGCCACAAATAATTAGATTTCCGAGGAACATACGGTAGCCATTCAGAATGCGATCAAAGGTTTCTACGATGAACGTCGTCGTCGGATTCCAAACGTTTTGGGATGCCTTGATGGATCACTTGTCGAGATTAAATGTCCTGCACGTGACGAAGGTGCCTACATATGCAGACATAACTACCATGCTATAAATGCTCGTTTAACGACACCCCCATTATTAGCGGAGTTCCGCAAGTTTACCGATACCTAACGGAACCTTTCGTGAATACGGCGTAGCGCAATTCTAATGTATCCGTTAGGCCATCCGCAAAGGATGTTACGGACCAGGTAATAGCGGATGCTTCGTGAATAAGGTCCCAGATTTTTAAACCCTCAGTGAAGACGAAGATACTCTCACGGCAACCAGTGGTGCAGATTGTGAATCTTTTTCTGAACAAACTTATTGATATTGAAAGTAGTGCCAGTGATTCTGACAAATGTGCCGTTAGCGAGACTTCTGATATTCGATAATATTGTAGCGAATAGCCTGTCTGTGGGTCCTTGTTTCCCGTTGCTGAACAACGCAACAGAGGAGACGGGATTTTGATGAAGGAAAATGGTTTATTAAAACACTCAGACTGGGTACATTAATTTAACGAGCAATTATACATTGGCAAAGGGTGGCTTTATAAATTATTTGTTTTGTTGGCCGTTTCCTATTTTTGTGAGACTCATTTCTTGTTACAAGTTACAGGTACCCAAGTTACTAACGCCGGTGTTAGGCTAGTTGGATCTAGTCTGTCGTGTGATTGCGCACATGGCCGTAGTCAAGGCATTACCTCGGGGGTGTGGGACCGTGCTTATAATAAAATAAACTTTAAGTCAGCGAAAGTATCCATGATGTTTCAGGAAAGAGAATGTGTGATTCAGCAGGCCCCTTAAGAACATGCGTTTCTGTTTTGCTTTAGTTTCTTAATGGATGGTTTGCCGATTTTGTGGTTTATGTGTCGATACATAAAGGGGGATATTCCTGTTATTTTGCTACACCAAACTGCCTGAATAACAGAACAAACGTTCATTAAACCGTTAATGTTAATGATTAAATACTTTTTTGTGCAATTGATTTAGAATTTCAACTTGGATAAAACGCACGCACGCACGTACACACACTCGAATTCAATACCTTACGTAGACCTGCCTTGTGGAGACAATTGATGACATCACTGTCCTTATAAATCATCCTTGTGGAAACAGTTGGTGTGTGATTTGAAAGTGACTGTTGAATGTGAAAATCTTGCAATGCAATTTCAACAGTCACTTTCAGCTCACAAATTGAAAGCATTTTTCATTAAATGAGTGATTAGAATCAAAATGGTTTGTCTTCTGTTTGAAAACTTGACAAGACCTCGGACTTGCGTTTCTTTAGCTGTTCAGTATACATACATACATATACATATATACATATATACATACACATATACATATACATATACACGCACGCGCACACACATATATATATATATATATATATATAGCGAGCAAAGAAAAACTGGCTGATGCCGGACTCGAACCCGCGACCTCTCGAATACCGTACGAGTGCTCTACCAACTGAACTAACCAGTCCCTATGTTGGTGGGCGGTCCACTTATGCCAGTTATCTATTGCTCTATGGGGCCAGGTCAGAGGCCAAACCATATCTGCCAAGTAGCCAGGGATCAAGCCCTGGGTCAGATGCAAACAACCTGGGTAACGGCAGTAGCGGGGATCACACAACTTGGGACACAAGCCTTTTACGTGGTTGTACACAAAGTAGATTTACAATTTGTATAGGGAGAAACTGACCTGAAATATACCGTATGAGTGCTCTGCCAACTGAGCTCACCAGCCCCTATGTTGGTGCCTTGGTGGGCGGTCCACTTATGCCAATTATCTATTATGCTCTCTCTATATAAATATTCCTTGAAATGTAATCTGCTAAAGGCACAAAAGATGTCTGAAAGCATGTGAAAGATGTCCTTGGGCTCTGACGCAATATTGGTTCTTTAAAACAAACAAATGTCCTAAACAATTTATTTGCTCTAGCTACTCTTAATTTAGAAATTTAGAATTAACTAAAATTAACTAATTGATTTAAAATTAAAAATTGTTTGTGCATGGGAAATGGGAAGGAACACAACTGAGTGTAAACAGGAAGAACAAATTGAAAATGCTGCACTTTCAGGTTAGATTTGGATCTTCATTATTAATGTAAGAATGCAGAAAATTAACTTCTCCCAGAAGAATCGGGATAAAGCCAGTATACACTTTTGGTAAAAATGTCTGTAAATGCACCCATAAGAATCAATAGATTTGTATAACAAGAAATGTCTAGGTTGGTGAAATTCTTGCGTCGGGAGATAAACAAGAAATGTCTGTAAATGCATCCATAAGAATGAATAGATTTGTAACTATAACGAGAGATATGTTAACCCCAAAAATAGTGAAAATTCACTTATTGTTCACATTGTTTTCAGATTCAAGTGGAATTGCAGTCTTCGGATGACAGAAATGAATTATTTCACTAATTTTATTTAACAAATTAGTGGTCTATACAGTATTTGTAATGAACTGGTAGCCTTGGTGTTTGTGTTTTGGGTGCACCACAGTGCTTAGTATCAGCACATGTGCTGTGGGTCAGGCATGTGGTTGCGTGCGCGGTTGGACCACAATTACCGCAGCATCAGTCAGTTTAGCAAAGCAACGGACAGAGTGAAGCGCGCGTCAGGCAGCAGCAAGGTCACAATGTAAGTGTTCTGTGGGACGGATTCTTTGCAGTTCACCGTCAGGGACAGCGTGAAGTAGTTTAGCTGGGCGACTACTAGTTTTAGTGTGCTTTCTGGGAACAGCGCAAATAGTTTAGCTGGGCGGCTATCGGGATATTTTGATGGGCATGACTTGGACTTCTTGTATTTTGTAACATCGGCACTTGGGTCCTATTGTGTTATAGTTTCCCCCACTCTCCCTAAGTACATGTAGTTCTTTTCACCTTAAGTAATTCACTTCACCTTAAATAATATCATCTGCCTTAATAAGGGTACAATCTTTGCCTTACGGAAATAATCATCAACCTTAATAAGGGAGCTCCTTTTGATTTTCACCTTTTGTACAGAATAAAATAGTTGTCCGGTTAAGTTTGCCTCCGTGTTAGTTACTATCTGTTGTCTAGGTAAAACTTGTAGCTTTGCATGGTGAGGATGATAAGTAAGACTAATTGCGGTGACACTATGTGGAATCTCAATTGAGTAGTAATTAGTTCTGAAAAGAACTGGGGGTACAACTCGACGTTTCGATCAGTATGCTCTGATCGTCCTCAGGAGAATGCCGGACTCTGGAAAATGCTGCTGCTTAAGTAGACTGCTGGAGGATCATCCCATGAATGGATGCTGGAGGATTATCTGTTGTCTGTTGTCATCTGTCCGGTCTGTCTGCACTGAAGTGGTTTCATGTGTGGCGATATACGGTCTGCAACAGACCTCCCCCCAGGACTTGCTAGACTACTGCTCACCTGGAACGGTACGGATTTCGCCACAGTATGATGAAAAGGAAACATCAACATTTCCGAAAGTGGATAGAGCAATCAGTCAAACTCACTCCAATGATTGTACATTATCATGTTTAATGGTCTCTTTTTTATCTTCGTTTTGATGAGCGCTCTTTTCTTGATCTGTTCCTTTGATTTGGCCTGTTGCCTTGGTTACAGCAAATACTGAATAGGCACTAAATCCCAGGAATACACTGCAATGGGGAAAAAAGAGTTGTTAACTGATCACTATGGAAATATCTCAGACTATGTAAATCATCAATAATTATTATTGTGTTTAAATAGAGTAAAGGAAGTGCTGGTATTGGTTAAAATAAAACTAGACATAAGTTTTTGTCTTTACAAAAACTAGGTGTTCAGGTTAACTTCCAGTTCAATCAAGTGAGCAATTGATGGCGTCACAATTATATTTTTTTTAAATGTTTGACGTCTTGTATCATGACAATATCAATTTCATCTTCAAAAGACCTATAAATTTTATGTAAGAATGTTTTGAATTTTGAACTTCCTGTAAAGGTCAGATCAGGTAATTTGAAGGCATATATATGACACATTAATTCTACCTAATGATCATGAAAAAACTGCTGCTAGGGGAACTCTGATCTGTGATGTCATGAAACATTGTTTTTGGAAATGATAAGATGCCACTAGCCACTTTATTCACAGAAGTCATATTCAAATTCCCCTACCACATTGGCTGCAGACCTTACAATAGTGCTGCAGAATATTTGTTCTGTTTAACTTCCAGTTTCAACCTGATGAAAAGGTCAAAAAGGGGTCAACTCTGTGTACGAAATGTCACATAATTTGAGGTCTATAAGATAATGCCAAAATTGTTAATTTATCTGTTGTGGTTCATAAGATATGAATTTTTGAAATATTAAGCTTTGATTTAATATAATTCAATATCTGATGACATCATTATGAAGTCATTAAATATATAAGATATGAATTTTTTAAATATTAAGCTTTGATTTAATATAATTCGAGATCTGATGATGTCATTATGAAGTCATTAAATATATTTATCTTCAAGTTAAAATGTATTTGTGAAGTTAAAAATTATGAACTTTGCAACTATGGTTTTCTTTTCAGAGAGGTTTCATGACACAACTAACATTTTGGGAGCCACCTGCGACTTGACAAACGGCTATACAGCTACTGGGAGTTCAGTTCTGTGTGCGACTTGGCTATTGCCACATGCCGGAATTGAGGATCTGTGCATATGTGTAGAACTACACATACATAAAGGTTGTGCATGTGAAATGGGCTATGTACATAATACACGTAATGACATTTCAAATGTTTTATTACATGTTTCGCAATGAATGGATGTTGTTTAAGTATCGCCGCGCTATTCTAGAATAAGTGGGCATAACTTCTAATACATTAAATTTCACAAAATGAAATTTCTCAAGTGTTATTATCATTTTAACAGTAATACATTTTAATAAAATTTTAAAAAACTGATGGTGTACAACAGAGTATTACTGCCACTTGAAAATGGTATCTAAATTTACCTTCTTTTGACCATAACTTCCGTTTCAGTTCTATGAATGTATTTAAACTTCACAAATGTATTTTTTGTTATGTCGAATATTATTACTCAAAATTTGGGGAAAATTCTGTCTGATGGTTTTTGAGATTATTATTCTTCTAAACCTGCTGCCTGAGGGCACTGTGAAAGGTGATGACATCATCAGTCATATTTTTGAAAAGGTCAGATGACAACAGTAATTTCGTCCACTGCATGCATATCCAAAATACCCTATCATATCGATTGTAGATCCTATAATAGTACTTCTATTCAGAATATTTTTCACTTAAACTTCTGGTTAAATGGGAAGGAAAGGTCAGATTGGGGTCATAGCTGTGTATGAAATGTCACATAATTCAAGATCTATAAGATGATGCAAAGATTCTGAAAATATCTTTTGTGGTTCATGAGATATGATTTTTTTTTAAATATTAAACTTTGATTTATAGTGTAATTCGATATCCGATGACATCACCATGATGTCACAACTTTACTTAATATGTGTTAAGTTTTAAGGTTCTGTGAACTCCAACTATGTTTTTGTTTCCAGAAAAGTCTCATCGAGAAGAAGGAGAAGAAAAAGTACAGTAAAAAAAATACGAACAATTTCAAGGTGTTCGGGTAAATCCAGAATACCTAAAAAAAAAATGTTTTTTAAAGAACTAGCTGTTGTCTGTACCTAAGTTGTATATTGACACTGACAAATACTGACAATGAGCACCATTGGACTTTGTTTAGATCACTTATTTGATTTGTACGTGTTTTTCAACCGAGTGAGCGATATGCATGTTTTGATGTACATAATTGGGTAGGTCTATGTATTAAAAGCTATGTTTTGACATTGTATCGGAAACAAAGATGTAGTCCATCCATCTTTCTCCATGATGCAGTTTGGAAGTTTTCAAAATACATGTTTTATTCCCACGATGTTGTACACTGAAGCATTGGTACATGATTTCTAATAAAAAGATGCACTTTGTTTTCATGTTGCCCACTGCTAAGTGATTCCGATCACATTACTACAACAGAATAGGATGCACAGTATTAATTTCATAAAACTGTTTGCATTGTTTAAATTAAATAACAAGACTAAAACACTATTTTGCAAGAATTTTTAATTTCTTTTTTTATGTTTTAGTCGAGTCCAAGTCACAAACATCGAGTCCCAAATCTGAGTCCGAGTCCTCAAAAATGCGACTTGAGTCACGAGTCATGCAAGTCTGGTGGCAGGTGAAGAAACTTGGAAATTGAAACATTTTCAGTGATTTGCTCTCCAGGCAAAGTATAATTTTTATTCACCACAAGACAATACCGGAAGAACCTTGCAAATGCAAACCTGCAATGTACCATTAATTACTCTCGTTATTACTCACCTTATTGCAAAGTCTCCAGTAAATGTTCCTTCAAAGACAGCCAGAGATACTAATACTAATGCTGCTTTGGCATAGGCTACAGTGAGTCTTGAAAGCAATGACTGGTCTAGACTCTGACTCATACGGATACCAGTAAGATTCATACCAACACCAAGGACACCACTAGATTGGGGAAGAGTACGACAAAATTGAAGTGCAATTTGAATAAACAAAAATAGGTTTATATACTGCTTTAAGGTGTAATATCGTTGGCCAGAAAGAAGTCTCTATGTCCAAGGACAGAGTAACCCAACTGGAAATGGTCTAATTCAAAAAGGAATTGGTCTAATTCTACCAATATTTTGAAGCCAGACAACTTTACAGCATACCATAATATCCTGACCCAAGGCATTTGGGTATTTGGGGTCATTTCCCGCCCTCTTTGATTTTGGGCATAAAACTGCTACTGTAAATCCAGATGAAAGGACTTCTCAGTCACTGACTACAAATATCTGATAAGCTCACTCTATTACTGGTCAATGTCAATAGTTATTTGCAGGTTCCATGTCATTATTCTTGATTTATATGCCTTACCTTAGTAAACAACCGATGTAGAATTTATCAAGATACCAATGTGGAAACTCCCTTGCTAACATGATATCACCTAAAATTAGGAAAAACAATTGAGACAAAATGTTTATTATCCAAGTGGGTGGGTGGGTGAGTTTTGGAAAAGCAATGAAATATTTTCAGAAAACAAGGAGAAAATCTTGTTGTAAATCTCTCGGCCTTATGCATATATACACATGTAATGTCACAAACTAAAGGGCGCCCTCGTTTACAGGCAAAAGAAGGTAATGCATTTGTTCATGTATGTGCGATTTACGTGTATACACGCTCCATTAAGTTCATTTTCATTGTTTGCCTACTACCATGGATACATTACATGCTGATGTCAATGCATATACATGTATATTGCATAAAGTCTATTTATTGTTTAATACAATAAACATGGATATAAAGTGATTGCAATTACTCCGACTTAAGAGAAATTCAAGGCTAAATTAAACTCTATCTAGTAACAAAGAAGATTGGGTGACATACAAGATCCACAGAGAGTTGATTATTCTTTGTTACCAAAAATGAAATGTGAATCAATTGTATTTACAATTTCTTGCCATACAACAGTACACAGAGCGTCACCATGTTGTATGAAAAGATCAGCTTTACAAATTATAATGTTATTATTGAGAGGCAAAGGGTGGTTTACAATACAGGAAATACAATTTTGGTAAATGTTCTAATTTAATAATAAAAAAAAAAGTTTACCAAGGATGACACTGGCTGGAAATAGAGCAACAACACTGAAGAAATAACAATAGAAAAGCTTCTCTACATCACTGAAAACAAAACAATTAAATATGTGTTATGCAATATTCTCGTCTGGCATTGTTATGATAAAAATACTTCATACAATTCTTGATTCTCTTTATAAACATTGCAAAAATCAACAGTATTATACAGTGTAGTTAAAATTACCATTTCTTATGGTAGTAGGTGCATATTATGTTTGATAAATAAGGATCACTAAAGCTCAGTATTGGCCCAATGACCAGGGGTAATAATAACATCTACATGTATATGCATTGAGACAACCTATGCACCATTATTATTTGGAAACATACATTCATTTCATCCCTCTAGCATTCAAGAACTGTATCACATACATTCATTTCAACCCTCTAGCATTCAAGAACTGTATCACATACATTCATTTCAACCCTCTAGCATTCAATGTATCACATACATTCATTTCAACCCTCTAGCATTCAAGAACTGTATCACATACATTCATTTCAACCCTCTAGCATTCAAGAACTGTATCACATACATTCATTTCATCCCTCTAGCATTCAAGAACTGTATCACATACATTCATTTCATCCCTCTAGCATTCAAGAACTGTATCACATGATACATTCATTTCATCCCTCTAGCATTCAAGAACTGTATCACATACATTCATTTCAACCCTCTAGCATTCAATGTATCACATACATTCATTTCAACCCTCTAGCATTCAATGTATCACATACATTCATTTCAACCCTCTAGCATTCAAGAACTGTATCACATACATTCATTTCAACCCTCTAGCATTCAAGAACTGTATCACATACATTCATTTCAACCCTCTAGCATTCAATGTATCACATACATTCATTTCAACCCTCTAGCATTCAAGAACTGTATCACATACATTCATTTCAACCCTCTAGCATTCAAGAACTGTATCACATACATTCATTTCAACCCTCTAGCATTCAAGAACTGTATCACATGATACATTCATTTCAACCCTCTAGCATTCAATGTATCACATACATTCATTTCATCCCTCTAGCATTCAAGAACTGTATCACATACATTCATTTCAACCCTCTAGCATTCAAGAACTGTATCACATACATTCATTTCAACCCTCTAGCATTCAAGAACTGTATCACATACATTCATTTCAACCCTCTAGCATTCAAGAACTGTATCACATACATTCATTTCAACCCTCTAGCATTCAAGAACTGTATCACATACATTCATTTCAACCCTCTAGCATTCAAGAACTGTATCACATGATACATTCATTTCAACCCTCTAGCATTCAAGAACTGTATCACATGATACATTCATTTCAACCCTCTAGCATTCAAGAACTGTATCACATACATTCATTTCAACCCTCTAGCATTCAAGAACTGTATCACATACATTCATTTCAACCCTCTAGCATTCAAGAACTGTATCACATACATTCATTTCAACCCTCTAGCATTCAAGAACTGTATCACATACATTCATTTCAACCCTCTAGCATTCAAGAACTGTATCACATGATACATTCATTTCAACCCTCTAGCATTCAAGAACTGTATCACATACATTCATTTCAACCCTCTAGCATTCAAGAACTGTATCACATACATTCATTTCAACCCTCTAGCATTCAAGAACTGTATCACATGATACATTCATTTCAACCCTCTAGCATTCAAGAACTGTATCACATACATTCATTTCAACCCTCTAGCATTCAAGAACTGTATCACATACATTCATTTCAACCCTCTAGCATTCAACAACTGTATCACATACATTCATTTCAACCCTCTGGAATTCAAGAACTGTATCACATACATTCATTTTCAACCTCTGGCATTCATGCTGTATCACATACATTCATTTCAACCCTCTAGCATTCAGAACTGTATCACATACATTCATTTCAACCCTCTGGCATTCAACAACTGTATCACATACATTCATTTTTCATCCCTCTAGCATTCAATGTATCACATGCATTCATTTCAACCTCTGGCATTCAGAACTGTATCACATACATTCATTTCAACCCTCTGGCATTCAGAACTGTATCACATATTCATTTCAACCCTCTAGCATTCAACAACTGTCACATACATTCATTTCAACCCTCTAGCATTCCAGAACTGTATCACATACATTCATTTCAACCCTCTAGCATACAACAACTGTATCACATACATTCATTTCAACCCTCTGGCATTCAACAACTGTATCACATACATTCATTTCAACCTCTAGCATTCAAGAACTGTATCCACCATACATTCATTTCAACCCTCTAGCATTCAACAACTGTATCACATACATTCATTTCAACCCTCTAGCATTCAACAACTGTATCACAACCATTCATTTCAACCTCTAGCATTCAACAACTGTCACATACATTCATTTCAACCCTCTAGCATTCAACAACTGTATCACATACATTCATTTCAACCTCTAGCATTCAATGTATCACATACATTCATTTCAACCTCTGGCATTCAACAACTGTATCACATACATTCATTTCAACCTCTGGCATTCAACAACTGTCCATCACATTCATTTCAACCCTCTAACGTTTCAAGAACTGCTATCACATACATTCATTTCAACCCTCTAGCATTCAGGAACTGTATCACATACATTCATTTCAACCCTCTAGCGTTCAACAACTGTATCACATATTCATTTCAACCCTCTAGCATTCAACAACTGTATCGCCCATTCATTTCAACCCTCTAGCATTCAACAACTGTATCACATTCATTTCAACCTCTAGCATTCAACACTGTCACATGCATTCATTTCAACCCTCTGGCATTCAGAACTGTATCCATATACATTCATTTCAACCCTCTAGCATTCAACAACTGTATCACATACATTCATTTCAACCTCTAGCATTCAATGTATCACATGCATTCATTTCAACCTCTAGCATTCAACAACAACTCACATACATTCATTTCCAACCCTCTAGCATTCAACAACTGTATCACATACATTCATTTCAACCCTCTAGCATTCAACTGTATCATACATTCATTTCATCCCTCTAGCATTCAATGTATCACATACATTTCATTTCAACCTCTAGCATTCAAGAACTGTATCACATACATTCATTTCAACCCTCTAGCATTCAACAACCTGTCACATACATTCATTTCAACCTCTAGCATTCAATGTATCACATACATTCATTTCAGCCTCTAGCATTCCAACTGTATCACATACATTCATTTCAACCCTCTAAGCATTCAACAACTGTATCACATACATTCATTTCAACCCTCTAGCATTCAAGAACTGTATCACATATTCATTTCAACCCTCTGGCATTCAGTATCACATACATTCATTTCAACCTCTAGCATTCAACAACTGTATCACATACATTCATTTCAACCCTCTAGCATTCAACAACTGTATCACATACATTCATTTCAACCTCTGGCATTCAAGTAACTGTATCACAGCATTCATTTCAACCCTCTAGCATTCAGAACTGTATCACATACATTCATTTCAACCTCTGGCATTCAACAACTGTCATCACATACATTCATTTCAACCCTCTAACTCAATCAACGTATCACATACATTCATTTCAACCCTCTAGTTCAAGAACTTCAATGTATCACATACATTCATTTCAACCCTCTAGCATTCAACAACTGTATCACATACATTCATTTCAACCCTCTAGCATTCAACAACTGTATCACATACATTCATTTCAACACTCTAGCATTCAACAACTGTATCACATACATTCATTTCAACCCTCTAGCATTCAACAACTGTATCACATACATTCATTTCAACCCTCTAGCATTCAACAACTGTATCACATACATTCATTTCAACCTCTAGCATTCAGGGACAACTTTGTATCACATACATTCATTTCAACCCTCTAGCATTCAAACTGTATCACATACATTCATTTCAACCCTCTAGCATTCAAGAACTGTATCACATACATTCATTTCAACCCTCAACATTCAACAACTGTATCACATACATTCATTTCAACCCTCTAGGCATTCGGAACTGTCACATACATTCATTTCAACCCTCTGGCATTCAAGAACTGTATCACATGCATTCATTTCAACCTCTAGCATTCAACAACTGTGTCACATACATTCATTTCAACCCTCTAGCATTCAAGAACTGTATCATCATACATTCATTTCAACCCTCTGGCATTCAAGAACTGTATCACATACATTCATTTCAACCCTCTAAGCATTCAACAACTGTATCACGCCATTCATTTTCAACCCTCTAGCATTCAACAACTGTATCACATACATTCATTTCAACCCTCTAGCATTCAAGAACTGTATCACATACATTCATTTCAACCCTCTAGCATTCAACAACTGTATCACATACATTCATTTCAACCCTCTAGCATTCAACAACTGTATCACATACATTCATTTCAACCCTCTAGCATTCAAGAACTGTATCACATACATTCATTTCAACCCTCTAGCATTCAACAACTGTATCACATACATTCATTTCAACCCTCTAGCATTCAACAACTGTCACATACATTAATTTCAACTCTCTAGCATTAAATTAATGTATCACATACATTCATTTCAACCCTCTAGCATTCAACAACTGTATCACATACATTCATTTCAACCCTCTAGCATTCAATGTATCACATACATTCATTTCAACCCTCTAGCATTCAACAACTGTATCACATACATTCATTTCAACCCTCTAGCATTCAACAACTGTATCATGCATTCATTTCAACCCTCTGGCATTCAACAGAACTGTGTATCACATACATTCATTTCAACCTCTGGCATTCAACAACTGTATCACATACATTCATTTCAGCCTCTAGCATTCAACAACTGTCACATACATTCATTTCAACCCTCTAGCATTCAACAACTGTATCACACATTCATTTCAGCCTCTAGCATTCAGCAACTGTATCACATACATTCATTTCAACCCTCTGGCATTCAAGAACTGTCACGCCATTCATTTCAACCCTCAACATTCAACAACTGTATCACATACATTCATTTCAACCCTCTAGCATTCAATGTATCACATACATTCATTTCAACCCTCTAGCATTCAACAACTGTATCACATACATTCATTTCAACCCTCTAGCATTCAACAACTGTATCACATACATTCATTTCAACCCTCTAGCATTCAAGAACTATCACATACATTCATTTCATCCCTCTAGCATTCAATGTATCACATACATTCATTTCAACCCTCTAGCATTCAACAACTGTATCACATACATTCATTTCAACCCTCTAGCATTCAACAACTGTATCACATACATTCATTTCAACCCTCTAGCATTCAACAACTGTATCACATACATTCATTTCAACCCTCTAGCATTCAACAACTGTATCACATACATTCATTTCAACCCTCTGGCATTCAAGAATGTATCACATACATTCATTTCAACCCTCTAGCATTCAACTGTATCACATACATTCATTGTTCAACCCTCTGGCATTCAAGAACTGTATCACATACATTCATTTCAACCCTCTAGCATTCAGAACTGTATCACATACATTCATTTCAACCCTCTAGCATTCAGAACTGTATCACATACATTCATTTCAACCCTCTAACATTCAAGAACTGTATCACATACATTCATTTCAACCCTCTGGCATTCAACAACTGTATCACATACATTCATTTCAACCCTCTAGCATTCAGAACTGTCACATACATTTCATTTCAACCTCTAGCATTCAAGGAACTGTATCACATACATTCATTTCAACCCTCTAGCATTCAAAACTGTATCACATACATTCATTTCAACCTCTGGCATTCAACAACTGTATCACATACATTCATTTCAACCCTCTAGCATTCCAACAACTGTATCACATGATTCATTTCAACCCTCTAGCATTCAACAACTGTATCACATACATTCATTTCAACCTCTGGCGCATTCAAGAACTGTATACATACATTCATTTCAACCCTCTAGCATTCAAGAACTGTGTCACATACATTCATTTCAACCTCTAGCATTCAAGAACTGCTGTATCACATACATTCATTTCAACCTCTAGCATTCAACAACATTGTATCATACATTCATTTCAACCCTCTAGCATTCAAGAACTGTATCACATACATTCATTTTCAACCCTCTAGCATTCAAGAACTGTATCACATACATTCATTTCAACCCTCTAGCATTCAACAACTGTGTACATCACATACATTCATTTCAACCCTCTGGCATTCAACAACTGTGTCACATACATTCATTTCAACCCTCTAACGTTCAAGAACTGTATCACATACATTCATTTCATCCTCTAGCATTCAACATTGAACTGTATCACGCATACATTCATTTCAACCTCTAGCATTCAAGCCTATCATGCATTCATTTCAACCCTCTAGCATTCAAGAACTGTATCACATACATTCATTTCAACCCTCTAACATTCAAGAACTGTATCACATACATTCATTTTCAACCCTCTAGCGTTCAACAACTGTATCACATACATTCATTTCAACCTCTAGCATTCAAGAACTGTATCACATACATTCATTTCAACCCTCTAGCATTCAAGAACTGTATCACATACATTTCATTTCAACCCTCTGGCATTCAACAATGTATCACATACATTCATTTCAACCCTCTAACATTCAAGAACTGTATCATACATTCATTTCAACCTCTAGCATTTCAAGAACTGTATCACATACATTCATTTCAAGCCTCTAGCATTCAACTGTATCACATACATTCATTTCAACCCTCTAGCATTCAATGAACTGTCACATACATTCATTTCAACCTCTAGCATTCAGGAATAACTGTCACATACATTCATTTCAACCCTCTAATTCAAGAACTGTATCATACATTCATTTCAATCCCTCTAGCATTCAAAGACTGTCACATACATTCATTTCAACCCTCTAGCATTCAAGAACTGTATCACGCCCATTCATTTCAACCCTCTAGCATTCAAGAACTGTATCACATACGTTCATTTCAACCCTCTAGCATTCAAGAACTGTATCACATTCATTTCCATCCTCTAGCATTCAACTGTATCACATACATTCATTTCAACCTCTAGCATTTCAAGAACTGTATCACATACATTCATTTCAACCCTCTAGCATTCAGAACTGTATCACATACATTCATTTCAACCCTCTAGCATTCAACTGTATCACATACATTCATTTCAACCCTCTAGCATTCAAGAACTGTATCCGCATTACATTCATTTCAACCCTCTAGCATTCAGAACTGTATTCATTCAACCCTCTAGCATTCAAGAACTGTATCATACATTCATTTCATCCTCTAGCATTCAGAACTGTATCCGCATACATTCATTTCAACCCTCTAGCATTCAGAACTGTATCATACATTCATTTCAACCCTCTAGCATTCAGAACTGTATCCATACATTCATTTCAATCCCTCTAGCATTCAAGAACTGTATCCACATTCATTTCAACCCTCTAGCATTCAAGAACTGTCACATACATTCATTTCATCCCTCTAGCATTCAAGAACTGTATCCTATACATTCATTTCAACCCTCTAGCATTCAAGAACTGTATCACATACATTCATTTCATCCCTCTAGCATTCAAGAACTGTATCACATACATTCATTTCATCCCTCTAGCATTCAAGAACTGTATCACATACATTCATTTCAACCCTCTAGCATTCAAGAACTGTATCACATACATTCATTTCATCCCTCTAGCATTCAAGAACTGTATCACATACATTCATTTCAACCCTCTAGCATTCAAGAACTGTATCACATACATTCATTTCATCCCTCTAGCATTCAATGTATCACACATTCATTTCAACCCTCAACATTCAAGAACTGTATCACATATTCATTTCATCCTCTAGCATTCAATGTATCACATACATTCATTTCAACCCTCTAACATTCAAAGAACTATCACATACATTCATTTCAACCCTCTAGCATTCAAGAACTGTATCACATACATTCATTTTCATCCTCTATGCATTTCAGAACTGTATCACATACATTCATTTCAACCCTCTAGCATTCAAGAACTGTATCACGGCCATACATTCATTTCAACCCTCTAGCATTCAACTGTATCACATACATTCATTTCAACCCTCTAGCATTCAATGAACTGTATCACGACATTCATTTCAACCCTCTAGCATTCAGAACTGTATCACATACATTCATTTCAACCTCTGGCATTCAAGAACTGTCACATCATTCATTTCAACCTCTAGCATTCAGAACTGTATCACATACATTCATTTCCTCTAGCATTCAAGAACTGTATCACATACATTCATTTTCAACCCTCTAGCATTCAAGAACTGTCACGCGCATTCATTTCAACCCTCTAGCATTCAATGTATCACACATTCATTTCAACCCTCTAGCATTCAAGAACTGTCACATACATTCATTTCAACCCTCTAGCATTCAAGAACTGTATCACATACATTCATTTCAACCCCTCTAGTATTCAGTATCACATACATTCATTTCATCCCTCTAGCATTCAATGTATCACATACATTCATTTCAACCCTCTAGCATTCAAGAACTGTATCACATACATTCATTCAACCCTCTGGCATTCAATGTATCACATACATTCATTTCATCCTCTAACGTTCAAGAACTGTATCACACATTCATTTCAACCTCTAGCATTCAAGAACTGTATCACATATTCATTTCAACCCTCTAGCATTCAATGTATCACATACATTCATTTCAACCCTCTAGCATTCAATATTGTCACATACATTCATTTCAACCCTCTAAGCATTCAATGTATCACATAATATTCATTTTCAACCTCTAGCATTCAAAAGAACTGTATCACATTCATTTCAACCTCTAGCATTCAAGAACTGTATCATACATTCATTTCAACCCTCTAGCATTCAATGTATCACATACATTCAAATTTCAATCCCTCTAATTCAATGTATCACATACATTCATTTCAACCCTCTAGCATTCAAGAACTGTATCACATACATTCATTTCAACCCTCTAGCATTCAATGCTGTATCATACATTTCATTTCAACCTCTAGCATTCGAACTGTATCACATACATTCATTTCAACCCTCTAGCATTCAAGGAACTGTATCACATACATTCATTTCATCCCTCTAACATTCAACTGTATCCACATACATTCATTTCAACCCTCTAGCATTCAGAGAACTTCATGTCACATACATTCATTTCAACCCTCTAGCATTCAAGAACTGTATCACATACATTCATTTCATCCCTCTAGCATTCAAGAACTGTATCACATACATTCATTTCATCCCTCTAGCATTCAAGAACTGTATCACATACATTCATTTCAACCCTCTAGCATTCAAGAACTGTATCATACATTCATTTCAACCTCTAGCATTCAAGAACTGTATCACATACATTCATTTCATCCCTCTAGCATTCAAGAACTGTATCATACATTCATTTCATCCCTCTAGCATTCAAACTGTATCACAGCATTCATTTCAACCTCTAGCATTCAAGAACTGTATCACATACATTCATTTCAATCCTCTAGCATTCAAGAACTGTATCACATACATTCATTTCATCCCTCTAGCATTCAGAACTGTATCCGCATACATATTCATTTCCAACCCTCTAGCATTCAAGAACTTCAATGTGTTCACATACATT
This sequence comes from Zoroaster sp. YZ-2022, assembly GCA_029582265.1. Lineage (NCBI taxonomy): Eukaryota > Metazoa > Echinodermata > Asteroidea > Forcipulatida > Zoroasteridae > Zoroaster > Zoroaster sp. YZ-2022. Next base: position 8,297,545 of record CM055826.1, read on the forward strand.
CATTTCAACCTCTAGCATTTCAAGAACTGTATCACATACATTCATTTCCACCCTCTAGCATTCAAGAACTGTATCACATACATTCATTTCAACCCTCTAGCATTCAAGAACTGTATCACATACATTCATTTCAACCCTCTAGCATTCAAGAACTGTATCACATACATTCATTTCATCCCTCTAGCATTCAATGTATCACATACATTCATTTCAACCCTCTAGCATTCAAGAACTGTATCACATACATTCATTTCAACCCTCTAGCATTCAAGAACTGTATCACATACATTCATTTCATCCCTCTAGCATTCAAGAACTGTATCACATACATTCATTTCAACCCTCTAGCATTCAGAACTGGCTATCACATATTCATTTCAACCCTCTAGCATTCAAGAACTGTATCACATACATTCATTTCAATCCTCTAGCATTCAAGAACTGTATCACATACATTCATTTCATCCCTCTGGCATTCAAGAACTGTATACATGCATTCATTCATCCCTCTAGCATTCAGAACTGTATCACATACATTCATTTCAACCCTCTAGCATTCAAGAACTATCAGTTCATCATCCTCTAGATTCAGAACTGTATCACATCATTCACATCCCTCTAGCATTCAAGAACTGTATCACATATTCATTTCAACCCTCTAGCATTCACTGTATCACATACATTCATTTCAACCTCTAGCATTCAGAACTGTATCACATACATTCATTTCAACCTCTAGCATTCAGAACTGTATCACACATTCATTTCAACCCTCTTGCCTAAAGAACTGTCACATACATTCATTTCATCCTCTCACAATGTAATCACATACATTCATTTCAACCTCTAGCATTCAAGAACTGTATCACATACATTCTTTCAACCCTCTAGCATTCAAGAACTATCACATACATTCATTTCAACCTCTAGCATTCAAGAATGTTCAGCCATTCATTTCATCCCTCTAGCATTCAATGTATCACATACATTCATTTCATCACCCTAGGCATTCAGTATCACATACATTCATTTCAACCCTCTAGCATTCAAGAACCATCATCATTCATTTCAACCCTCTAGCATTCAAGAACTGCTGTGTCAGCAGTTTCATTTCAACCCTCTGGCATTCAAGCACATACATTCATTTCATCCTCTAGCATTCTCACATACATTCATTTCATCCCTCTGGCATTCAAGAACTGTCACATGATACATTCATTTCCCTCCAAGAACTGTCTACATTCATTTCAACCCCCATTCAAGAACTGTATCACATACATTCATTTCAACCTCTACATTCAGAACTGTATCATGATGCAAACTAGTGTCATTTCATAGCATTCAAGTTCACATACATTCATTTCAACCTCTAGCATTCAAGAACTGTATCACATGATACATTCATTTCATCCCTCTAGCATTCAAGAACTGTATCACATACATTCATTTCAACCCTCTAGCATTCAAGAACTGTATCACATACATTCATTTCAACCCTCTAGCATTCAAGAACTGTATCACATACATTCATTTCAACCCTCTAGCATTCAAGAACTGTATCACATACATTCATTTCATCCCTCTAGCATTCAAGAACTGTATCACATACATTCATTTCAACCCTCTAGCATTCAATGTATCACATACATTCATTTCAACCCTCTAGCATTCAAGAACTGTATCACATACATTCATTTCAACCCTCTAGCATTCAAGAACTGTATCACATACATTCATTTCAACCCTCTAGCATTCAAGAACTGTATCACATACATTCATTTCAACCCTCTAGCATTCAATGTATCACATACATTCATTTCAACCCTCTAGCATTCAAGAACTGTATCACATGATACATTCATTTCAACCCTCTAGCATTCAAGAACTGTATCACATACATTCATTTCAACCCTCTACAATCCCGGCCAAAATAGTTGGGACACGTGACAATAAACATACCCTCCCCAGTCCCCCGCTCCCCCCACCAATGTTGTTATCTCCAGCCAGAGCACAGACCTTGGAATGAGAGCCAACATTGTCAGGGGGCCGGGGGAAGAGGGGGGCCCAGCGAGATTTGACCGGGATTGTAGCATTCAAGAACTGTATCACATACATTCATTTCAACCCTCTAGCATTCAAGAACTGTATCACAAAACTAAATTTGAGAAATCTACGAAAAAACTGTTACATGTCCATATTTAAACATTACATGTCCATATTTAAACGTTACATGTCCATATTTAAATGTTAACAGTTGCTAGATGACAACATTTTGTTAATTTCACAATTTTTGTTTCTTTCTCATTGATGAATGTAATGCATACAAAACAATTTCTGATTTCTACCAACTAAACACCAAGTAAGTTTGCACATAATAATTTGTTATTTTGATCTGGTAATTAGCAATCTTTTCTTTAAAGCCATTATACACTTTCAATAAAATGTCTGTACATGAATTCTTAATAAGCATCAAGATATGTATACAAACCAAGCATCAAGATATGTATACAAACCAAGCATCAAGATATGTATACAAACCAAGCATCAAGATATGTATACAAACCAAGCATCAAGATATGTATACAAACCAAGCATCAAGATATGTATACAAACCAACCTGTGAAAGTGGGTCATTAACAGGAAAAGTGAAAATGTCTTCCAACATGAAATTATAGAACCTGCTACAGAAACATTTCATGGGCAGTTTGATAACATCATCAAATTTACACCGAGTATGTTTTACATGGATGTAAAAATGTTATTATTAATATTTTTTCTAAATTACTTAAAGAGTATACACTCCTTGTCAAGTAAGCTTATGGGTGTGTTCCTCCTTGTCAAGTGAGCTTATGGGTGTGTTCCTCCTTGTCAAGTGAGCTTGTGGGTGTGTTCCTCCTTGTCAAGTGAGCTTGTGGGTGTGTTCCTCCTTGTCAAGTGAGCTTGTGGGTGTGTTCCTCCTTGTCAAGTGAGCTTGTGGGTGTGTTCCTCCTTGTCAAGTGAGCTTGTGGGTGTGTTCCTCCTTGTCAAGTGAGCTTGTGTTCCTCCTTGTCAAGTGAGCTAATGGGTGTGTTCCTCCTTGCCAAGTCAGCTTACGGGTGTGTTCCTCGTCAAGTAAGCTTACGGGTGTGTTCCTCCTTGTCAAGTAAGCTTACGGGTGTGTTCCTCCTTGTCAAGTAAGCTTACGGGTGTGTTCCTCCTTGTCAAGTAAGCTTACGGGTGTGTTCCTCAAAATATGGGACTAAGGTATTATTGGAAATGACATTATGTCACAAATTACCACAGACAGTTGTTCTTTCTCAAATTCTTTCTTTTGAGTACGAAAAATGCTACTAAAAAAGTGAAAAACTGTCTATGAATGTATGTAAACTGTATTTGAGCCTTTAGTGGATTGTCTTACCTAAGATTTATAGATGGTCCTCTGACTGTAGAATATATAGAATAAGAACTTGCTGATAACACATGAATCATCAACCAATAATGTCCCTCCTCATCTTTCTGAGTACAGCAAAAACAAAATACACAAAATCAACTGTTTATAGTTAAAACTGTTTGAAGTTTGAAATGAAAGGAAATAAAGCAAACTTTACACCAAACCATGACTATGTTTACATTGCATACATAGTTTTACTAACCTAGTTATAACTCTGACAAATACATGTACATGCCCAAGTGGGCATGACAAATGATTTACACAAATAATGGAAATGTTGATATGCTTAATTTACTGTGGATCAAAATATGCACATATAGTATGATTTCATTCCAAAATATAGCAATCTGTGAATTTAGCAAATTTAACCAGTTCGCGTCGGAGGCCGTGTATACACACAATTTTTTTTTGCACCGCGGATCGGAGAGCGTCTAAACACGCCATAGGAAACTCCGGAATATTTGTATGCATGCTCGGTTGAGCCACGTGTGTACGGTGACATGCTCGGAAGACGTGGCCACACGCTGTGGAAGCTTCCATTAATGTGTGTGTGGGAAAAAGAAACCCGCACAGCGGCCCAGAAAAACTTTTTCATTCCCGACGCGAACTGGTTAAAATGCTTCAAATTATGCAGTGTGTACAGGTTCATGTGTTGTTTTTCAAGTCTTTACTGTCGTTTGGTTCATCATATAATGTCCAGATTTTACCAGAAAAATTATCTTTAGTGTCCAGAAATTGGGCCATAAGTGGTAACTAAATGTCCAAAGAACTTTAAGTGTATCTTTTTTCTAGGCCAATTTCTTCCTTATTTTGTTCTAGTTATCACACTAATACCCTTGCACTCGTCAGTTTTTAAAACAGATATTTCTGCGCTACTTTGACCCGGTTCTTATTTTGTGAAACGTCTTGATATTCGCTGAGCACGGTACGGATGGAAGCTTAATAAAAGTTTGACACGGAAAGTCAACGATAGTATGTACTGTGTACAGTATGTACAATGTACACATGGTTGTCCGATATTTGCGTGTGACGTCATTACTTAAGGGTTTCACAGAAGCAAGCTCCTCGCTGTAAACCAGCTATATACATGTACATGTACATTGTAGTTAAGAATACCAGCGTGGGCGATATTACAACCTCGTACCAATGGTGATCGCTACCGCACTGCAATACTCTGTCATAATAAACATATTTTGCGTCCTCCTGATTAAGATCTGTGTGCTATCTTCTGGAGATAATATACAATACAGCATGCGACATTATTAATTTTATTAAAACATTTTTATAAAACTTTGTTATTAAAACAGTAGAAATACATGTACAATTTTTCAGCTTCATCTTTAAAACACTTGTTTCAGCAAGGTACAACAAATAACGCGTGAAACTCGGAGTTACAAACTACCAGCGTTCCACTAGTTTTACTACAAGTATATATATATATATATATATATATATATATATATATATATATATATATATATATATATATATATATATATACATATATATACATACATACATACATATATACATATATATATATATATATATATATATATATATATATATACTGGTGAGGGAGCTATCTTCATGCAGAGTGCTCGATGCTATGCAGAGCGTAGTATAGGAATGAAGACTTGCTGGAGCAGTTGAACTCCGAGTTTCACGCTTATGCGATCATCAGAGTTGTCTGATGATCGCATAAGCGTGAAACTCGGAGTTACAACTACCGTTCCAGCAAGTCTTCATTCCTATATATATATATATATATACACACAGACATTATTGGCGAAAAGATGCACCACCGTAAGTTTTTATTGTCTTGCCGTAATGCCGTAAGTTGCTAGTAAAAATCGGGAGGATTACGGCGAAATCGGGAGGGTTGGCATCTCTGTCCGTCCCTTTTTTGGTTCTTTACATTATTATATCTATCGCTAAAACAGATGCAATATCACTAAACAATTGCCGAGTGTGACATGAAATTTGACTGTACTTTGTGGTGTGATCAAGGTTGATTTTGATTATTAAAAATTCAAGCTTTGCCAATCAAGGAACATTCAGCAAAATGAGTGGCTCACCGTGGTTGACAGGGCGATCATAATGGGTACCACCACGAATATATAATTATAAGTGAATGCTAATTTTGTTAAATGTTCAAAAATTGTTATTATAAAATAAAATTAGTAACATTTCTGTGCACTTTCAATACTGCTGCTGGGAGCAGTACAGTTCTGACCAGGCTGTAATGATCAGACAAAAGCACACGTGTGAACTGAACATAGTACTACTTGTGTGGCATAATTGCTCAATAGCTCAACCCCTTGACATGTATAATAAACTGGGTGGGTGTTGTGTGTTTTCAGGGATTTTGCCAGTCGTTTGTCAGGAGAAAAAAAGTTGCATACACATAGAATTCGGGGCACTGCAATGAAAATCCTATCAGATTGTTGGAAATAAAGCTGCGTGAACACAGGTAAAACCACATGCACTGGTGCATGCATTCACCATTGCATTGTGAAGTCACTGTTGACAACATACACTGGACAGATGCGTACGTACGTACCCCGTTGCAGTCTGGAGGTATGGGGGAAAAACGATGATATTCTTTGGTTGGAAATATAAACGTTACCTCAGCTTTGGGTACAGTAAATATTTCGGGAAAGGTTAGTGAATGTTCACAAGATGGTCATACTTTTTCAAAAATCTTTAAAACCACAGTGGTTTGTATCGCAAAATCTGCTACCATATGTATTTTTAAAAATTCTATCGCAGATTGTCCAAATTACATTTTGAAATGCGATACAGGGGAAATCGTTGACTGATATGATAGCAATGTATCTGACCAACATTTTGTCTATGATTCATGTAGACACATGCTCAGGACTGCACACACAAGTTTCCCATGAGATTTTAATGTGTATAAAAGGAGGGGCATGGGGTCAAAAGGTTAATTGGAGTTTGTTTATTTGTTCAACTTGTGCCACAAGCAAGCTTGGTTGAAACAGTACTTACATGTACATTTGACATCCATGTAGTAAACATTATATTTGGAATTTTGATCAATAAAATCATTTTTTGAATCATCCTCAATTCCCTCTGGGGCTTGGTAACAAACCAGACAATCATTTGTCTTAGCATTATCTTCTGGTCTGCACAACGTGACATAATTTACATGATAAAAGTCTGAATTATAGTAACATCAACAAATACTTGTTTATCTTATCTGTGGATCTGTTATCCATGTCAACAACGCAGCAATCAACATGGTCACCATATGTTAATCTTACCTGTGGATCTGTTATCCACGTCAACAACGCAGCAATCAACATGGTCACCATGATAATCTTACCTGTGGATCTGTTATCCATGTCAACAACGTAGCAATCAACATGGTCACCATATGTTAATCTTACCTGTGGATCTGTTATCCATGTCAACAACGCAGCAATCAACATGGTCACCATATGTTAATCTTACCTGTGGCTCTGTTATCCATGTCAACAACGCAGCAATCAACATGGTCACCATACTGTTCATACAAAATAAAACAAAATAAAACAAAATTATAAAAGGCTGTCATAAATGTTTTAACTAAAATACTCTTTTTGACAATGAATCAAATGGCATCTACATGTATAGCCCTTTTCACACGACAAAAAATAAATAAAATAAAACAAAAAAAACAACATTCCTTGAGAGACTTCCTCAATGTTTGAGAAAAATTATAAAATGAGCTTCGTGTGAAATGACACCAATGTTTGACATATCCTACATTCCTTGAGAAATGTTCTCAAACATTGAGATATCTTAGCGGAAGTTTTCTCATGGTACCAAGTACACTACTTGTGTGAACCGGTCCGTTGTTTATTGACCGACGTCCTCTGCAAATGGGCGGCCGAGATGATAACGCACGTGTCAATATGCACAACATCGGTCCTTCACGATCGCTCTACATTTCAAACAATTGTCATCCATTTTCACTCATGTTTTCATTATTAGTAGCATAGATATCAGAACACATAATGCTGTAATGTTAATGTCAGTTCTTTTACAGAATTAGAGTTATAATTTCATTTTTTTCCACTTGAACACCCGTTTGGTCAGCACAGATTAATTTGTGTGTGGCATTTTTTTTTAGGTCTGTCATGATCACTCTTCATTTGTCTAATCATATAGTACGCGTAGCTCACACAGTTGTCATCCATTTTAACTCATGTTTTCGATGTTAGTAACCTATACAACCTGTATATCATTACTCATAACTCTGAAATGTTAAGGTCAGTCCTTTTGCAGAATTAAAGTTATGATATTTGTTCTTACATTAACCACAATTTTGTCGGCACAGATTTGTGTGTGGCAATTTTTGATGAACATATCGGATAATGCATGACCAAGGATAATAATGTGTACTCTCAAAGAATGTTGGTTTTTTACTTTGTGTCTTGTGAAAGCTTGCAAAAGCAGTCCCTCATGGGATAAGATAAACAATCCGTGCTCACAAAATTTGTCTCAAAGAATCTGGGTTTTTTTTTGGTCGTGTGAAAAAGGCTTTAGTAGTTTTGAAGTGAAATTAATTTAGGGATCAAAAGGTCAATAAGAACACTGATGTCTTTTGTGATGGTTTAAAAGGACACTATCGTCATGATAAGAGCAGACTTTCAAAAGGGCATGGAATCAGTGTCCTTGTTTAAGATGAACACTGTGACTGAAAATCACTGGATAAATTAAGTCCACACTGTACATGTACAGCAAGATCAATAACCATAGATATGATTGTGCATTCATTGAAACCTTGTACGTTTGAACTCGAACAACAGCCTCGGGATCCTTCTGCAATCGAGAGTTTATGTGTTTCTTTATTTTCCCATCGGAATCCAGATGGAAATTCCTCATGAAAGAATTGCTGATTTGTGGGCGTTTTAATTTAAATGAAGGTCAATCACAGGCCCCTACTGTAGCTTTGACCGTGTTTGATTCCACACACATTCTACATATACATGACATCACGGTGAACAATTGCTGGACCAACCAGGAACCAATGAGTGTACGTCTTCCATTTATAAATTTGGTATATTAGCACAAAATGAGCTCCACCTTGAATTTTGGCAAGTACAGAAGGATCAAGGCATGATGACGAATGGTCACTGTACGTACATGTACCGCATTTTTTGTATGCACATGTACAGTGCATATGGATCCATGTACACATTTTCACTGTGTGTATGTACGCTGGAGTTGACTTCGGATAGCTAAAAGCAGGGCAAAATTAAGTGATCAAACCTTTCCAACGCGCCTTGGTCAAGGCTACGGTAATATGACCTTATCATGTAATATGACCTTATCACCGGAGTGTCGTGGCCGAGCGGTCTAGCGCACCGAACTCAAGTTCTGGTGTTGCCAGCAGCAGGGTGTGGGTTCGAGCCACGGTCATGACACTTGTGTCCTTGAGCAAGGTACTTAACCATAATTGCTTCGTCCTTCGGATGGGACGTAAAGCCGTAGGTCCCGTGTGTTGTGTAATACACGTAAAAAAGAATGCGCCTTGAGCACCACTTAGTTGGTGGATACGTGCGCTATATAAGTCCACACATTATTATTATTATTATTATTTTCAGTCACTGAGTTAATCTGAAACTAGCACTCTGATTCCATGCCCTGTTGATCATGACGATATTGTCCCTTTAATTGGCCATTACGGAGAAACCTAATACAGCAGTATTACCTAGCTTTATTACCCAATGTTGTTGGCTGGTTCTTGAGGAGGGTGTCTGTTACATATGCAGGAATCTCCGCTATATTCTGGATTGTCACAAATGATGGCACAACCTGTCCAAATAACAAAAATAGTGCATCATTGGCAGAAGGATAATGAAGAAAAAAAGGATTGTTAGCCAATGAACATAATTATGCAACATAATACAATAAATGGAAACTGTTCTTTGTTTTTGCTGATGAAACATAACCTCAGCAAATCAACATAACAAAACCGAGGCTGGAATGAAACAAAATCAGGGTTTCCCCCCACACATAGAAAAATGCCATGCCACAATGAAAAATACTGCACCACGCAAAAGATGACCTGATAGAAAAATAACCTGATATAGGCTGGTACATATGAGCATTTCAGAGACAATGATAATGAAATGTAAGTTAGATGTTTTTTTATTTAGTCTAGTTTTGGGCTCAGTACATAGTTTCCTATGAACAGTGTATTGAGATTAGTAAGCATATTTTTGTGTTTCCAGACTACTAGATTTTACTTAGTTAACATTTTGAACAAATTTCAATTGTGTATTTCTATTTTGATTTTTTTAAGTGATTGCTGCATGAGGGTCATTCCATGTGAAATCAACCAAGAATTTCCCTTGACCTCTCAGATTTTTTTCAAATTTGGAATGATTGGGACCCATGAGAAATGGCCAGAAATGGAAACAGTTTTGCTTTAGGCCTCTTAATTAGTGAGATACACGTTAACGAACTTTGAGCTAATTAGCGATACCTCGCGAATTAAAACGCCCATATCTCAGAAAGCTTTTTACAAGCCCTATAAATCAACCAGAAAAAAGTTATCACTGATTATAAAGTTCAAAGAGTAAAAAAATATATATATCTTTTTTTCCCTCTAATTCATGTCAGGGGTACCTTATGATGTAAACAAGCTTCCCTGTAAATTTGGTGATGGGCACTCTAACAGTTTCTGAGCAATGAGCAATTAGATATGGCATGTCCATATCAGCAAAATTAAAAGAAATAATACCATCACAAACTGGCAAAGGTCAAAAGCTGTTCATTTGGACACATGATTGAGAGGGATGGAAGATGATCTTCCTAATAATCAGTATGGTTAAGCACTTCCAATCACAATATTGTACTTGTTTAGCTCATTTCAACTTGAACGACCTTGTGCTATTTTCAAGTAAAATGCAATGATCAGTATACCATGAAAGGGAATCAGTTGTGACCTCGATAACAAATTATGAGCCAGCCTGCCAATCATTCATGGTAACATTTACAAAAACTATCATCCAACAGAGATTAAGTGAAATCTTTTGATGAATAAGTGCATTTCTCATGCAGCTTTCCTTTCTTCACATACCGTTATTTGTAACAAATAAAAACCTTGGTCAGATTCACCACTAGTTCCCTTAAATGGAATGATATCATGCATAATCAAAATGTCAGATTACCTATAAAAACTTTGCTCAAGTTCATTATTTCGAAATGTACATGTAACCATCAGGGTCCTTAAGTCTTGATTTTCTTTTTCAATGCAGAATGGACAGCTGTTGTTTCTTTCATTGAGATCGAATATGTTTTTCCTGTCACTGTGGTTGGTTGAACAGTTGTTAGCACATCCTGGTGGTCAATGATGAGAGTCTGGTGGGTCTGGAAATATGTATGATGGGGACGGTCCTTGTGGGTGGAGGAAGGTAACATCAACCTCATGCCTCTCTGGTTTATATTCCTTGATAATAATAATAATAATAATAATAATAATAATAAAGATTTTTAGCGCGCACATATCCACCCTGCTGGGCGCTCAAGGCGCGGAAACAAAGAAAAAACATTAATACAAACAATATACAATGATAGCATAGGGAAAACAAATTATGTACCGAGATACATAATTGATGCATGCTACACACCAATGGTTATCATAAGCCACGGTCAAGTAACCACTTAAGGCTAAACCAGTGAGGTCTCTTGTCTCAGCAGTAAGATTTACACGTTCCTGTCTTTCCTCAGGTGAGGATGAAAAAGACCGAACTGTGACCACTTCCGTAGAGACTGGAATAAAAGAATGTAACTTTAGTGTGCCTGGAACTGTGCGTGCTTCTTCAAATCTCTCCTTGAGTAGTTCTGCTTCTTTTTTATATATGTGTACTTATCTGTCGTTGTGGACTGGCAGTTTACATTCTCGATCTCTGAATCTGCGAATTCAAAAAGTTGACGAGGAGTGATATCTGTTGATCAGATGGTCCTTTCCTGTGTAATGTGGCGAAGAAGTGCCATTCAGCTGGGCCACTGAAGTCATCTTCATGGAGGCACAAATTGATGAAGTTTTTCCTGTTCTTATACTGGGCAACGCAACCGTCGGAGAAATAGCAAATCCTTTTAAGGTGTTGTCCCAATTTGTCTGTGAGGAAGTGATGAGCAGTTTTTGGAAGAGATGAACCGATATGATGACAAAACCCGTAAGTTCAGGGATTTCATCCTGCACGTCACGCCGATAATAACACACAAAGGGATGGGTTGTTGCCTGAAGATTGTTCCAGTGGAAGGACTGAGCTGCATCCTGAACTACAAAACTGTAGTTCTCCGCAAAGTCTGCAATAACTAAGACCACTCCTGGTTCAAGTGTATTCCTCAGATCCTGAAGGTAACCTGCTTGCTGTTTGGCAATGAAATCGTGGGGCAGTAGTTTCTGAAGACCACTTAGGAATGAGTCAAGAAAGTCTGCAACAGTCTGAACTTTGGTATCAAGATTTGAACGATCTGTTGAAGTCCACTGTTTATACTGGACCTGATCAATCATGTTGTCTTGCATATAGTGTTTCAAGTTTATCATAAAGACTGCCAGTTCCTAGACACTCTTCACACCTGCCAAGAAAACAATCAATGCGCGGAGGATTGCATTGAATCGCTGCAAGACAGTGATGATAGTGTTTGAATTCCCCACCAGTGACAGAATCTAATTTTGCTCCAGTGAACATGAGTTTTACATTTTGGGTTGTATTGTACAAACACAGACCTAATGCGTCCCACTTGATCCTGCCAGTACATACTGCCTCGGACTTAGTTCAGCAAATTTATAAAAACCGATCCTGGTGTCGGGATGGTTCTCCTTGAATAGTTCATGTGCCTCTTTAAGATTACAGAAAACCAAATGTTTTTGAACATGTTGCTTTTCCCCATCCACTAGAACGGAAACGTAGTCTTTCATAGCAGGCATTTGTCTGCTAACGAGCTCAGACAAATATAATTCCATGACAGTTTCCTCAGAAATAGGTTTTCCTGCCTTGGGGTTGGGCATTGCTAGAATCCCCTGTTCCCTTACCAATGCCTTGGCTTTCATCACCATATACTTTGATGCACCAAATTCCTCTTGGACCTCTCAAATTGTCCAGCTTTTTGGGAGAATGATCAGCACTTTCACTCTTTCTCAGTTGATTAATTTTTTTCTTTAAGTTGTTGAATCATCTCCTGTCCGGCATTGTGGAGTTTGATCACTGACCTTTCCTATAGTAGTTTCCAACTTTTTTCCATGGACCCCAAAGGGGTCACAGCGGGATGTCTGCCTTAAAATGAACTGTGACTTCGCCTTTGACATCTTCTTGAAATGACTTCTGAAGTGATTAGAACTGCAAAATACTTTGTCAGACAGAACCAAACCAATCAGGGATTTCCCACGGGGAATTTAGAGTAAGAAAGTGCAAGAAAAGCAAGCTAAATAGTTTGTGAGGGACATTCATTTTATATCCTAATTTATGGGCAAACTAAATGAGACAAGGACAATTAAATAAACGGAACCAGAAATAATACATGAACAATAAATGAACATAATGGACCTCTTGGCAGAGCTGCACTCTCTGTTGTAGGTGTTATTCGCCCCAAACCCAATAAAATACCGATAATAATTATTAGAGTTCCATACTCAAGCAATTCAAGAACAGTAACTGTGCCTGCAGACAAGCAGTATATACCCAAGCACAATAGCGTACACCCGCTATTATTCAAGTGGCACCTCCCGACTTGAACAGCATAGAAACCCAGCGAAACATCCGGTTTAACTAAACGTGAAAACATGACTGTGTTTTGCTCTGGCCGTAGCTGCAAGTGACAGCTATTTCAATCTTCGTGCTGCAAGTGACAGTTATTTCAATCTTCATGCTGCAAGTGACAATTATTTCAATCTTCATGCTAAACCACATGACTGCTCATGCATCATGCCCAAAGGTCCTAAACTAGCACCGCTGCGCATTAAAACCAAGACCGCAAACACAAAGCATCCAAACTAGCGCCGCTGCGCAATGAGCCAGAAATAGCACAAATTGTGCTACACTACTATGAGTTTTAATGTTAATAATACTGACACATATACTCACGGAATTTAAAAACGCATCATCCCAATATTTCACATTTTTCAACAGCAGATTATTGCAGTGTTTAATAAGAACATAGGTTAACAATTTATGATATTTTAATCAATACTTTCTCAGTCAAGCATGAGCGCAAATTTTCACATCATACTGCCACAATAAAAGTGCTATGTACAATTATGGCTTCAATTTATCACTGCATATAAGTTATACATATTTATTGAGAAATATAAGTTGATGCGTTTTTAAATTCTGTGAGTGTACATGCAACCTAATGTATGCCTTGACTTTGAGCAAGTTTAATTCACTTACCAGTTTTGAGAGAGCTTTGGAACCAGCATAAATACTTATAACAAAGAACATCATTGTTGGTAGCCATGGCAACAAAGATGACCTACATTAATACAAGACATGGTGATCAGAATGAATCCAAATTTTTCTTATTTAGTAAATTACATGTAATTCTCTGCCTTGAAATTTTGGGATGGTGAGCCTGTTTCATCCAGTGGTCATACCAGCAATATGCTCACTATGTCACTAAAACTGTACAACTTTGTCCAAGAATTATATGAACAGTCACTATGAATAACTTTACCCTGAAAATGCCCTGAAAATCTGTTTTACCGTGAAATAAACAGTTCACGAGAATTTCATGACGACACAACACCATGAAATTGCCATGAAATACTCTTGGAATTCCTTCGCCGTAAAAATGCTGTGAAAATACCATGAACATCTCGTGGCAGTTTTGGGGCAGCTCATTAATTCTCGAGAGCACCATGAATTTGCCATGAAATCGCCGTGGACATTTTTGCCAATATCTGAGCGGAAGAGACACTGTGAAATTGCAGTGAAATTACAGTGAACTGTTGTTTCAAGGCAAAATGGATTTTCAGGGTATTTTCAAGGTTAAGTTGTTCATAGTGAGTATTTCTAACTGAATAAAATGGTTATTACATTGTCAACTTACCTGTCATAAGATAGTTTGATGTAACCCCGATGTGCAAATGCATACAGCACAACAGCACCAACTGCAGTTTGCCATTCTTGAAATAATGTTGGGTATGTGAATTGAAGCACTGACAAGACATACTGGTATGAGGTAAAAAGCATTGAATCGGTCATAATGTTCAAGTAAAATATGACTTAAAGGTCCTAGGAAATAGAAATTTTTAACAGTGAAAACAATAAAGTATACCTATTGGAACATATATTTGTCATTTGTCTATTTTATCCCCGCCCCTTTGCACCATTAAAAAAATAAATTCTGAAATTAGGGGCCACGCCCTCCCTACCTCCTAATTATCATATTATAATCCGCAACTCCGTGACGAGACCCAGGAAGGTCCAGCACTGCTCGCGGCGAAGTTTCAGTCAAGTCGCACTCAAAACCACTGAAGTTGATGTGTCATATTAGATCTTCTTTTCAGCTAAATTTAGTAGATATCCCACATTTTTGGGAATGTTTTGTAGGTGTTGTTGCTGGGTGTAGCAACACCACAAAGGAAGGTGTCAGCCTTCACCGATTTCCACCAGACCCTAAATACAGGCGAATTTGGACGGCAGTGTGAAGCTGACCAGGGCGAAATGGTCAGGACCAACGGAGCACTCTATGATATGTAGCGCTCACTTTGAGCCAACATATTTTGACCGGGGCTCCAGAGCCAGTTTGGCATGAGATTTAAAGCCATGCTGCGCCTGATGCAGTACCAACAATATTTCTAAGTCAGAAGGCCAAGAAACGTCCAGAAAAGAAAAGAGTAGCTTTTGAAGCGAGAAAGTCTCAGGGTAAGTTGCTTTGTTTTCCGTGTAACTTACATGTGTATGTGCACCCACAAGCAATAGGCTTATTACTAACGTTAGAGGTCGATTGTTACACTTCGCACACCACATTAACGCTAAAAATGTCGCTTCATTGTGAAGTCACTGAAGATGTCATTGTACAATTCTTTGACAATGTTAAATATGTGTGTGATTTTTGGATCTTGTTTCAAAATCATCGAGTGCAGAATTATGTTTTGAAACGGTCATAACGACGGCTTACACAATTCACCAATGACTCCTGGCCATGTGTATCCATGCCATTGATTCGACGGGGCCTTGCGCTTCGTTTTACGGTAGAGCCTACAGTACAGATTTATCGGTGCTATACGGTCATGTTTACTATGCAACTTGTGCAAGTCGTGTGCACATACACTGTACATGTGTACGCTATGCACAGTTTATGTCCCTTTTATAATCCCACGGTTTAACCATGGAGCAACTAAACACAATGGCAACATTGGTGCTTCAACATTGGAGCTTAGTTTATTCATGGTTTATTGCCCTAGGTTCACGTCACGAACAGCGCCACCGCTGCCAAGGCAAAAGCATTTGAAATTAGATGAGGCAATTTTTGTAAAAATCAAATTAAAAATAATTAGCCCAATCCAGACATAAATTAAACGTAAAATCGTTTTTTATTCATATCAATTGATAAAATAACAAAAGAAAATAAATAAGCACAATTTGACTCTTCCTAGGACCTTTAAATGTTTGATTGAATGGTGGAATTAGTGGCAATAAAGAACGACTGCAATGACAATACATGAAAGTAATCTCTCTGAATAAAAATGTAGGGTTTAGTCCGGATGTACTATCTACATGTATCATGTTAATATTTCATTTGATGTTTCTTCAGAACAGAACACAGTGAACGATTTCCCCTGTATCGCATCGCAAAATGCGACGTAATTTGGACAATCTGCAATGGAATTTCAACAATACATCGCAGACTGCGACAGATTTGTTTAAACTACTGTGGTTTAATAATAAACATTCTTGAATTCATATTTACAAACCTTTCCCGAAATAACGTTTACATGTACAGTTGTATAACGTTTACATGTACAGTTGTATAACGTTTACATGTACAGTTGTATAACGTTTACATGTACAGTTGTATAACGTTTACATGTACAGTTGTATAACGTTTACATGTACAGTTGTATAACGCTATACGTACAGTTGTATAACGCTTACATGTACAGTTGTATAACGCTACATGTACAGTTGTATAACGCGTTTACATGTACAGTTGTATAACGCTTACATGTACAGTTGTATAACGCTTACATGTACAGTTGTATAACGCTTACATGTACAGTTGTATAACGCTACATGTACAGTTGTATAACGCTTACATGTACAGTTGTATAACGCTTACATGTACAGTTGTATAACGCTTACATGTACAGTTGCATAACGCTTACATGTACAGTTGTATAACGCCATACGTACAGTTGTATAACGCTTACATGTACAGTTGTATAACGCTTTACATGTACAGTTGTATAACGCCATGTACAGTTGTATGCATGTACAGTTGTATAACGCTACATGTACAGTTGTATAACGCTACATGTACAGTTGTATAACGCCATGTACAGTTGTATAACGCTTACATGTACAGTTGTATAACGCTACATGTACAGTTGTATAACGTTTATGTACAGTTGTATAACGTTTACATGTACAGTTGTATAACGCTTACATGTACAGTTGTATAACGTTTACATGTACAGTTGTATAACGCTACATGTACAGTTGTATAACGCCATACGTACAGTTGTATAACGCTATACGTACAGTTGCATAACGCTTACATGTACAGTTGTATAACGTTTACATGTACAGTTGTATAACGCTTACATGTACAGTTGTATAACGCTTACGTGTACAGTTGTATAACGCTTACGTACAGTTGTATAACGCTACATGTACAGTTGTATAACGCCACGCGTACAGTTGTATAACGCTTACATGCGTACAGTTGTATAACGCTTACGCGGCCAGTTGTATAACGCCACGCATGTACAGTTGTATAACGCTTACATGTACAGTTGCATAACGCTTACATGTACAGTTGTATAACGCTTTTACATGTACAGTTGTATAACGCTTACATGTACAGTTGTATAACGCTTACATGTGTACAGTTGTATAACGCCATGTACAGTTGTATAACGCTATATGTACAGTTGTATAACGCTACATGTACAGTTGTATAACGCTATACATGTACAGTTGTATAACGCTTACATGTACAGTTGTATAACGCTTACATGTACAGTTGTATAACGCTACATGTACAGTTGTATAACGTTACGTACAGTTGTATAACGCTTACATGTACAGTTGTATAACGCGTTTGCATGTACAGTTGTATAACGCTACATGTACAGTTGTATAACGTTTACATGTACGGTTGTATAACGCTTACATGTACAGTTGTATAACGTTACATACGTACAGTTGTATAACGCTTACATGTACAGTTGTATAACGCCTTACATGTACAGTTGTATAACGCTTACATGTACAGTTGTATAACGCTTTATATGTACAGTTGTATAACGCTACATGTACAGTTGTATAACGCCATGTACAGTTGTATAACGCTTACATGTACAGTTGTATAACGCTTACATGTACAGTTGTATAACGCTTACATGTACAGTTGTATAACGCTTACATGTACAGTTGTATAACGCTACATGTACAGTTGTATAACGCTTACATGTACAGTTGTATAACGCTTACATGTACAGTTGTATAACGCTATACGTACAGTTGTATAACGCTACATGTACAGTTGTATAACGCTATACATGTACAGTTGTATAACGCCATACGTACAGTTGTATAACGCTACATGTACAGTTGTATAACGCTACATGTACAGTTGTATATGTACATGTACAGTTGTATAACGCCATGTACAGTTGTATAACGCTTACATGTACAGTTGTATAACGCTTACATGTACAGTTGTATAACGCGTTTACATGTACAGTTGTATAACGCTTTACATGTACAGTTGTATAACGCTACATGTACAGTTGTATAACGCTTACATGTACAGTTGTATAACGCTACATGTACAGTTGTATAACGCTACATGTACAGTTGTATAACGCTTACATGTACAGTTGTATAACGTTTACATGTACAGTTGTATAACGCTGTACAGTACAGTTGTATATGTGTACATGTACAGTTGTATAACGCTTACATGTACAGTTGTATAACGCTTACATGTACAGTTGTATAACGCCATACATGTACAGTTGTATAACGTTTACATGTGCAGTTGTATAACGCTACATGTACAGTTGTATAACGCTTACATGTACAGTTGTATAACGCTACATGTACAGTTGTATAACGTTTACATGTACAGTTGTATAACGTTTATGTACAGTTGTATACGCGTTTACATGTACAGTTGTATAACGTTTACATGTACAGTTGTATAACGCTACATGTACAGTTGTATAACGCTTACATGTACAGTTGTATAACGCTTACGTACAGTTGTATAACGCTACATGCAGTTGTATAACGCTTACATGTACAGTTGTATAACGCTACATGTACAGTTGTATAACGCTTACATGTACAGTTGTATAACGCTATACGTACAGTTGTATAACGTTTACATGTACAGTTGTATAACGCTTACATGTACAGTTGTATAACGCTTACATGTACAGTTGTATAACGCTTACATGTACAGTTGTATAACGCTTACATGTACAGTTGTATAACGCTTACATGTACAGTTGTATAACGCTTACATGTACAGTTGTATAACGCTTTACATGTACAGTTGTATAACGCTTACATGTACAGTTGTATAACGCTATACATGTACAGTTGTATAACGTTTACATGTACAGTTGTATAACGTTTACATGTACAGTTGTATAACGTTTACATGTACAGTTGTATAACGTTTACATGTACAGTTGTATAACGTTTACATGTACAGTTGTATATTTCCGACCAAAAAATATCAAGGGATCCGTCCCGATTGGGTTTGTTTCCATGTGTCCAGACCACGCCGGGGGTACACATCTGTACGACGTACGTGGTCAACGATGACTTCACGACGTGACGGTGTTGATGCAACAATGAACACGTGCACTGGTTTTACCTATGTGTATCCATACATACAACTTTATTTCCCAGCAGTCCGTAAGGATTTTATCCGCAATGCCTAAAATTCTATGTGCATGCATTATTTTTTCTGCTGATGAATTAACTACGGGCGAAATTCCCGAAATGGAAAACACGCAACAAGCGCGCCCCCCCCCCCTTTTTTTAGCTTCTGCTGAGTTTGAGGGTTGGAACATTGAGCAATTGAGCCACCCCTATACACAATAGTACCATGTTCAGTTCACACGTGCGCTTTCATACGATCACTACGGCCGTATTGAAAGGAACTCTAGAAACGTTACAACTTTGTTTTATAGTAAAAGTTTTTGAACATTTAACAAAATGAGCATTCATTTATGTATGTAGTGGTGAGATTTAGAATCATTTCGGCACACAGTATGATCGCACTTTCAACCAAGGTGAGCCACTCATTTTCCTGACGAATTTTTAATAATCAAAATCAAGCTTAGTTGATCATACCACAAAGTAACGTTACACTCGGCGAAATTCACTTTGAAAACCACCCAAACATGTCGCAGTCGGTAATTAGTTTTCGTGATATTGCCTGTTTTAGCGATCGATATAACAATGTAAACAAAAAAGAAAATGGACAGAGGACTAACTTTCATGAATGACTGCAATTTGGCGAAAATAATTAAGAAATTGGCCTAGAAGAAAGAAACACATGAATTTTTTTAACACATGTGGCTCAATTTCCGGACACTAAAGATGATTATTTCTGAACATTCATATTATGAACCAAATGACAGTAGGGCCTAAAGCCTTGAAAAATAACACCTTTACCTATGCACACTACATACTGTAATTTTAAGCATTTTAAATTTGCTATACAAAAATTCACAGATTGCTATACAAAAAATTATTTTGCTATGCAAATTCATTTTTTGCATCGCAGTTTTGCTATGCAAAATTTTTGAATGAAATCGTTCCCTGGAACATTGTAAGAATTGTCAAACAGAATAAAAAATAGCTTATTTTCATTTACTAATTTACATGCGCAGGCAAGATGATGCCAAAGGCTTTAACGTATGTAAACACTGGATGGACAGTTGGCTAAATACAAATTTAATTTGTTTTTAGAATGGCAAGTTTTTCTAATATTTTTTTTAAAGAAAATAATTTATTTTCCTTAGTTATTTTCCATCATCCTCAAATTGCAGGTCCAACTAGCCCAGGGACTCCTATGTTCCACGACTCCGGCAGTATACGTTATGAGCCCCTGGGCTAGGCGAGCTTGGGCGATAACACGATAATATCGAATATCGCAGTACCTCTTCTTGTTTGGTTACGATATTGAAGTATCGGCAAATCGCAATTTAAAAAAAAATCTCGATTGTGAGTCAATTCAGAAATTTCATGGAAACAAAATTTAGGCCAGTCTTTTCCAGCTTTCAGAAGTGAGAATCAAAAGCAAATTACTTTAGTGGCTATACGGGGTCCAACCCAGAACTCTGTCATTTCTCCTAATCCACTGCCACTCGAGTCAAAGAAATCTATTTAGACAGATTAAGTGTTGTGAATTGATATATCGGATTATTGTGGATGAAAAAATTGCCCTATATCAATATTGCCCTATCTTAGGTAGGCAGATTCACGCAAACCGCCGATGGTGGCGCTATTTTTCATGCCCTTTTTTCTGTCGAAGTTGTGACCCGCCGAAAGTTCGTTGACGCGCCCGATAGTACACGTGAAAATGCATAGGCGCAATATCGCTAGCGCCTGGTTACGCTGATGAGGCTTCAATGTTTTCCTGGACACCATTTTTATGAGCACTAAATTATGCAGTCAATAAAAAAAAATCAGCGACGGGAAACCTTTCATTATGGAAATACAGGCAACTGAATTTCGATAAGTTTTTACAATTTTCTTGTCCAACTTTCATGGTATAAAGGGTAGTCTACGGATGTTGTAGTCACTTCTAGTGTCGATAACTGGATACTACACATCGTGGTTATCTTAATTGGTCAGTCGATGCCAACTGTAACGTTGGCGCAAAAACAGTGCAACTTGCGCAAAATGACCCGACGGCAAATAAAAATTTAAAAATCACCGCTATCGGCGATTTGACACGCTGAATCGGTGTGTCACGCACGCTGAATCGGGGGGGCCCCGCACGGGTGGATTTTGGTATTCTATGTGATTTTTTTGTTATAAAAGGGGGACATCCTATATAGACACTTTACAAGGATACATTGCAGGCAAATTCGGTCACAACTTTTGAAATGAAACTGGCTCTTAAAATGACCAAATATTTAAAATCAACAAAAAACTTTGCATAGGGTTAACCTATCATGACCATTGACCCCTCATTTTCTTTCAAATTTTTTGCTCTATCCAGTGATATGACATTTAAAAGCATTGAAGCAACTTCAAATTTTCATGAATCTGCCTATCTTAGGGCTAGGTCTAGTCCGAATGCCTCTTCCCTTCTCAGTCTCCTATTTTTAGAATAATGACGTAATTGTCACAGCAACAATTACATAATGGAAAGAATGTTGTATCCGACCGCCACTTTTTAAGAGTTTTTTTTTTTTTTTTTTTTTTGCAACCACAAACTAGTTAATAAATGATTTTATGGATTTTTATGGGGTACAGAAAGTGAAAACTATCTTTAAAATCCACTTTTATGATGGATTTCAGACTTTATTTCCCTTCTAAAAAATCCTGCCCTTCAGAAAATAGAAGGATCCTATTATAGTTGCCACTGCGCATGTACAATTACCGTGTTGGTCACTAAGGGGAAGTTGACAAGATCAGACTGACATGACAGAGGAAGTCATCGTATACCAAAATTCAAAAATGCCTGATTTTTCATGAAATAAATATCCTGGAATAATTTGAAGTATATGTCCATCATCATCATCCACTAGGTAGGTAAGGTTACATTATTGGTTATATCATAGAGAAAGGATGGTTATATTGAATGATAAAAATTGGCGGTCGGATACGACATTCTACCCAACCTACTCACTCAAGTACAATCATGTAATGATCATGATGTAGCCTACTCGAACGCGTACTCATGAAAAAGCTCGACTACAACAACTTACAAGTACAAGTCTGTCATCATCAATCTTCAGCATCAAAATCAATGACAGTCATCACATATTCTGTATGGATAATTACAAAAATCAATGTACCTTGTTTGTGATATTTGTGGCGACAAACAGCACACAGTAAATGACTACTATAGTCCATACTGCCATGTAAGATCGCTCAAGGAAAACATCAACACTTCTGCCGTTGGTGTGGTATGTGGTGTCAATAATCCAATCTATACAATATACCAGGCATCAGGCCAGGCAGGTCACCTATATCTACCAAGCCCACACGTGTTCTGAAGCGCCCTCTTGAGTCGAGTATTGACAGAATGAAATGGTTGTAAGAGACAATGTTTCCCAAACGGACCGGTGTCACGGTCTCAGCTATCCGGCGTGCTCAGCTATCCGGATGACGTAGCCGGGCATTTCAGCACGCTGTATAGTCACTGCTCGTGGAGGCCGCCATGACAGTTCCAGCAAGTGTGTGTATGTACGTGTACGTACATGTACATGTACATGTACACGTACACGACTCAGCACGGCACTAAAATGGACTACTTTCGTACGCTGTGCGCAGACATAGCATGACGTAATTTTACCATATTTGGTCATCCGGATAGCTGAGCACGCCGGTGTCACGGTCTCAGCTATCCGGCGTGCTCAGCTATCCGGATGACCAAATATGGTAAAATTACGTCATGCTATGTCTGCGCACAGCGTACGAAAGTAGTCCATTTTAGTGCCGTGCTGAGTCGTGTACGTGTACGTACGTACACACACTTGCTGGAACTGTCATGGCGGCCTCCACGAGCAGTGACTACAGCGTGCTGATATGCCCTGCTTACGTCATCCGGATAGCTGAGCACGCCGGATAGCTGAGACCGTGACTACAGCGTGCTGAAATGCCCGGCTACGTCATCCGGATACCTGAGCACGCCGGATAACTGAGACCGTGACACCGGATAGCTGAGACCGTGACACCGGGTCGCGTATTTTTTTTTACACCGCAGCGACGGGTTTTGTGCGCATTTCGCCCTTGTGTCAAGACTATGAACCCATTCAGCACGCATGGAGAGGGCCAGGGAATGGCTCCATGAGTTCCACTGCAGAGCGCCATGGTCGACTGCAGCTTGGAGTTTTCTATCGTCGCGCGCCTTGGGTTTCGTAGTCTCTCTCTCAAGACCGGAATTGGCACTTTTACTGCACAAAACCCGTCGCTGCGGTGTAAACAAAAAATACGCGACCGGGTCCGGGCGGTGACGTCAGCGGCGTAGCCAGGACTTTTTCAGTGGAGGACACAGGGGGCATTGCTTTTCAGTGGGGGACCCAGGGGTATGGGTTTTTTCCCTTTTCTTTTTCTTTTCTGTTTTTTGGGCCACTATGAGGATTTTTCGTGGGGGTGCACGTGCCCCCCCCCCCCAGGTCCCCCCGTGGCTACGCCGCTGGGTGACGTGGACAGATAAAACAAAAGTGACTTTCCCTTTCTGAGGAATTTTAAATAAATAACCCGTTAGTCCTGATGGGGGAAGGAAACCCAAGTGGGGGGAACGGATCTGATATTGTTTTGCATAAACCATAACCAATCATAAAATTCAAGCAATAGGCCTGTTGATGTCGTCAATCGACTGAAGCTGATAGTTTCCAGCATTTATAGTCAGAACAATAATGAGTAAATACACTCAATTCGGGACCCTAATGTGAACACCAACCCCGATTCCACCCACTTCATCACACGTATTTACAATCTATGTACGTATTTGTCACCATTCTTCATCCTTGCTAGATAGAATACTAATAAACGTTGTTATTGTTATTATTTTGTAATTTTTTCATAGAAATATAGGCTAAATACCAATAGTTATGATGACCCTTTTTAGTCTAATCTAATCTTCATCGTTGAAACATTATTAATTACTAAATTCTGATTGATTACAAGGGTGGGGGACTACACAATGGCCCCATTGTCTTGATATAATTGGTCCCACTAATGAATAGCAGTGCTCAAAATTGGATTCACATGACGTAGTATTGGCCAACAGGTGTTTGCGCTGTCAGTTATTATCTCAGTACCATGGGGATCGATACAGCAGTCTATAAATGGCGGGGGGAGGGGGGGGTAATATAATCAGGGTTTTAAATCCTGAGGATGGGAGGTATATTACCCGGCATTTTTTGTCCAAAAGGATGGTCAATATGATCACCCCCATTCCCAGCACTTTTTTTAGCCCAATTAAAGTTAAACAAATTTATGTTGTATAAACTCTTCGGTAGCACTTCATGTGGACTCCAAATTTCCCCAAAAATTTAAAAGAAAATCTAAATATTTCATTTTTTCCCAACAAACACAGTGTTTGTTACAATTTAGGATCACCCCACATAACTGTATGATATCGGAGTGCTAGTTTTAGATTAACCCAATGACTGAAAATATTACCCCACATGATGATGTCATAACCGTTGCTGCTGCATAAATGATCATGACTGAGCCAGTAATTTTCAGTCACTGTGTTCATTTTAAACTGGAACGATTCCATGCCCGTATAGTTTTGAAATTATTTAAGCAACTGTGTACAATACCGGTAGATGTAAAATTAATCAGTAATCAGTATAATAATTATGTATACCAGAATGACTCAAATCATTATTTTACACGCGTTTCACCACCGGAATGTTTTGATCATATCCAAGGACGGTTTTACCACCAGGAACACTCGGGTGGCTCTTAAATCCCATCCATTTCGGGATCACCTCCGGATATTCCAAACAACCCTGTGATGCACATGGCCAGCTCTTTGACCGTTTCTGCTCCGACATCGCGTTTGAGCAGGGTGTACCAATTTCCTTTCCTTGCTCAATGGAGCGCCATGGTCGAGCGGTTTAGTGCATCGGATTCGTGTTCTAATTGCCGAGTCGTCAAAATGTGGGTTCGAATCCTGGCTGCGACCGTGGTGTAAGACACTTTACATTATTGCTTCTCTTCACCCTGTTAAGGCAGAGTTGTGTCTGATTAGCCCTATGCGCCAAAATGTCAGCACTTATTGTACAAGTAATGAGAAAAGTGTATATAAGCATGTTTACAGGAAACAGAGCATACAAACCAACCAGTGATAGTACTTGCTCAATGCAATGGAGCGCCATGGTCAAGTGGTTTAGTGCATCGGATTTGTGTTCTGATGGCTCAGTTTGAAATTGTGCAAATATGTTCGTGTTTCCATCTGAAATGCGAGCACTTTTGTCAAAATATAAATGATTTTCACGATCACTGGTACCGTTACCAACACATATCAAAGTAAGCTTTCGGATAGTATTTCGGTAATAATCAGATAATTACCAAAGTTGTATCTACCCTTTAAAAATACACACATTCACTTCTCTTACTATAAAATGTTGCTAAAGTATCCAAATAAATTAGTATAAAAAATGCTAAAGTATCCAATGGGGGATAAATTGTGCACTTTGTGGTAAAAGTATGACATTTTGCATGAGGTTCAGAATGGGCCAAAAAACATCAATTTAAGCTATGAATGTTTTACCTTATCCTGTTTTCCTTTCAGAGAAATATTTGACAAAATGTTCAATTCTGAACACAGCTATCTCGTTTTTAGTAATGTGTGCATTTCACTTGTTAAAGATTGTGGACTCGCCTACTGAATAGGCAAAATACGAAATGCATCTCAGAATGTTGTACCTTCTTCCTATTATAAAATAATTATAAGATATAAAATGACAACAGTCTGCTTTATCATATTTGGGTCTCTTGACTCTTTTTAACACATTTAGCCCCGCCCATAAAATAGGTAAGACCCAAGTTTGGTTTTATAGCTTAAAATGATATCTGGCCCATTCTGAACGGGTCCCCAGAAAACTGTCATGCTTTTACCACAAAATGCACAATTGTTTCGCTTAGAAGCTGGACTATAAGCATTGATGTATATTTTCATGGCTAAAGTACAATATTGTAGAACAAGGCTGTGAAAATAAAGTGTCTTCACTGATAATTCATTTCTATGCATCTATTTATTAGCTTAGACTATGCGGTACATATCACATATAAACGTCTTTAATTAAACGCTCTCTATGCCTACATTATTAATAAAGAAATTTGATACCAAAGTGTCATGACACCAGTAAAAACAACACAATAGCATGACCGTTACCACTGGGGTGGATCTTGAAGGGCAAATTGGTACGTTTTTAAAATAAATAATAAATTATTATTTTGAATTTTTTAAATGGTTGATGTTCAAAAAAGGTAAGATATAATGTGCCCTTGATCCTCTAAAGCGAAACCGAAGATTGCGATCAAAATCAACTCATACCCTCTATTTTGAAAGCAATCTGCATGTAGAAGCGGTCGCAGTGGACCACCCTAACTCATTCATGTTTGTCAGTAAAATTTCCACCATTCCAAACATTAAACAAAGTATTTGAATTTGTTTTCTGTGCCGAAACAACTTCAACTCCTTCCTATGTCAATTTCTTTGCACTCTCTCCTTATAAAAAAGGCCTAACCAAATAATATTTCATAAATTGATACATAACTACTAATTTGTTACAAATGTACAATTAGCTCTATACTCAAGACACCAAATGAAGCCAACAGTATACACGAATATTTACATATAGATAACAAAACAATACTCATTTTCTAACAAATTCACCTCAACCTTGTCCCCATTGTTTAGATCACTTTCATCACTACAATGCACCATGGTCCATAAAAAGGTTAACACAACCATAGCAACGTTGTAAACAATGCATATGCGCACAGCTACTCTACACCATACTCAACATATTGTACAAACTTGCTTTGTACTTTTTAACAAATTAGGCTAAAAGCGATCACTATAATTGTAATTTTCTACAGTCCTCCAATCACAACCCACTGCAGCACACACTATTCTGTGGTATGAATACATGAATGTGGAATGAACACATCGCCTATTGAATGACTCTTATTATCCTCATCAATATTATTGGATACATGTACAAATAATGTCAATAGAAGGAGATGTCAAGGTGTCGACCGCCATAATACGTAGTGGAATACTAGTCCAGTTGCAGTGAAAACTACACCAATTATTGTTTCTTTGTTCTGAAGAGGCAGCTGACCTATATACATGTATCTCTGCTGTGGATTTCCGCTAGGAGTTGCTCATACTGCTAGAATAGTTTGATTTGTATTATTAATTTAAAACAAATAAGTGCCTCATCAATGAAGCACTAATATATTACTTGTATGTGTAGGAATTTAACAATCTACATGTATAACACAACATGCACAAACGCTTAAGAACAAATGCGGTTATTAATGTACAAAATAAAAGAAAAATGACCATAAATGTTAAAGCATGGATCCATATTAAAATAAATCTAATTTTACATAAAGTTACGTACAACAGACAGGGTATTTTGAAACTTTATGCTATATAATAATTAAAACCAATTAGGGCACATTCCACAGGTATTTACATTGCTCGGGCAAACACTTGTAATAAACCATAGAAATACTTTATTAAAGGAAAGGTATATAACATTGGTAACGTTGGCAAAAATTGAATATTCGAGTATGATCTTTGATTTGAATCACAATCTACCGCAACCTGTGACAGGTTCAGCGCATTTTACACTGTATCCTTAATGAGAAAATAAAATAAAAAATCCTTCAGATTGCAAACTTCCTATTAATTCTTAAAATGAATTTTGATCCAGTAAATTCAATTGGGAAATAATTGTACTTATTTTACCAGAGTGATGTTTGCACCTCAGAGATGAAGATTCCAAGGGATAATTGATACTTATACTGTTATCAATAACGTAAATTTGTTTTAGAATACCAATATTTCACATTTCCTTTATATCCTTATATAAGTCCTTACAAAGAAACCTACATATTTAATATTTCAAATGTACGAATTAAACACCTTAATAATGTTTTTCCTAGGACGAATGCGAGTTGTTAAACAAATTCTATACACAAAATGTTTGTGAATTGTTTAAAATAATAAAGTACAATTATTTGATTGTACTTTGATTGTACACGTCCGTCTTTAGGACACATGAAATGTTTCTGGGCACTATGAGTGAATACGCACATACATGTGTATACTCCTGCTTTGTCTGTGAAATGTTTCATTTCGAGATATTCATTATGGTTTTGCAAATATTGTTGTTGTTACCCATAAAAAGAAATAAATAGTGCCTGAACAACAATCTTCAATGTCACATTACTCTATTGAATTATACTCTGTTACTCTCACTGTTCTTCATAACATAATTTAACAAGTAAGGCGTTCGCAATCATATTAATAATGAAGGCATTTTTTAAAGCGCTCTTATACGAGCTATCACAGTGCTGTACATTATTACCCCTTACCCCTTAAAAATCATATTCTTATCTTGTGATTACATCAAGGGTAAAACCCACTCGAACGCAACCAATAAGTATTGTTATATGTGTCATGATGTATATATTGTTTAATTTGCTGTCACACAAAACATTAACAGCCTACAGCACTTCCATGAAATTAAATGTATCGATTTACAATGTCAACGATATAACAAATTAAAGACGAAAATAACAACAAACATTTAACGTAATTTCCAATCAATACCAGAAATGCGTGTACCTATACTTGTATACATTACTACAGATTCAGTATTATTCCAGTATTATGATACACTAACACCCTTTAAAATGTTATTGTTATTCTGTAACGTACAACATATTAATTTAATGTCTAGATTAACTATGGAAAGCTACACTGTGTACATGTAGAACCATAACATTTTACATTACAAGAGACTTACATGAATTTCACATAGGCCAACATACATTTTATCATACACAAAAACAAAAAGGTCTCCGATTTCTGGTCATAGGTTGGCTTCAAAATCGGTGCAGTGACGCGCTTTTTTGCCAACCAGTGAAATACGTGATACATGTAGAAATGTATACGCGGTTTACTGGAACCAGACCAAATTTCCCATACATAAAGTATGGTGGCTAAGAGAGGCCGCACAAAACAGGCAAACGTTCATACCCCTATGTGAAAAAGTCATTTAAAACACAGCATGGCAGAATTCCAATTGATCCAGCAATTTTGGCTGCAATTGGACATTGTTTCATAGTAGAAAAAAATTAAAATGGCGATGCGCGCTGAGACCAAAAACTGGAGACCTTTTTTGGCCTTTAACAACATTTGACATTTTTTCTGTAAACACTGTGACATGACTTAAAAAGGTATAAAATATTAATTTCAAATCTAGGTTGACTCAGAATGATCAATTATCTACTTACTAAAAACAAGTTATGTCGCACTATTGCAAATAATACATGTATGTACATTACAATTATCTTTTTGTTAATTACTCAATGGAATATCACGTTTGAAATTGTATAATTAAACATTCATAATGCACCATATATGTAAATAATTTCTCAAAGGTTCATAAAAAACGGAATATGTAATCATGAGGCACCGCATCCATTGTATAAGCAAAATATTAACTTGATTAATTTTACACACACTGCAACACACTACCAGCGAATGTCTCGTATTATTTATCAACAAACGTTTTTCGAACAGTAATTTATTTTAAATTACCCGTGCCGACACTGCAAGAGGCAATAGATTTGCCCCATAGATTTATCTTACACAATAGATTTGCTCCAATGAATCAGTGGCTGATTTATCTTATACATTAAGCCAAAAGGTGTGTATCTACCATCGCAACGTTTGCCTAAATGGTTTTATTAATGGTTTGCCACCTTAGTGATCTTGTTAGCCAAATCCTGAATTCACTAGTATCGATCATTGAGGCCTTTGCGTAGCCAGGAATCCCAGGATTTCTGTTCAGTTTGGGGCAAGTAATAGCATTTCATAGTAACCACTTAAATAATGAATGTCAACATCTCTAT
The DNA here is from genome assembly GCA_029582265.1 of Zoroaster sp. YZ-2022. NCBI lineage: Eukaryota > Metazoa > Echinodermata > Asteroidea > Forcipulatida > Zoroasteridae > Zoroaster > Zoroaster sp. YZ-2022. Next base: position 8,328,037 of record CM055826.1, read on the forward strand.
ATTTCTTATACAATTTACATTTAGATTAACATGTAATTTCACATGTACATTTTGTACATGTATTAAGCGGACTGATTCGTCCATGTGGTGACCAGTGCATACTTTGTTGCACTGCTGCTGCTGTTTATTGCTTTTATGCTAAATTGATAGTTTCAGCCACGGTGACCAAGCAGCAATTTTGTTTAGTTTAAGATGTACAGTACATATATACAGAACCACTAGCCAACAAGTACATTGTACAATTCTCCCTATTGCAAATGTGTGGTTGATGACAGTAGTGTCCTCCATTGGCTTCACCATTCACATCTATTCCAGCCAGTATAATATAGATCAATGTTAGTATAATGCGTAATTGCATTATTTATGTTCTACACTACATGTACTTACAATGACAATTAGGATATCATTTGGAACATAAATGCACACGCTCTTTGTGTATTTTTAAGTTCCACTTAATGGAGAAAGCTTTACCACACGTGTCACAGATGAAGGGTCTCTCCTTAGTGTGACTCCTTTGATGTCTCTTCATAGTACCTCTTAATCCACAGGAATACCCACAGATATCACAAACATGTGGTTTCTCTTTGGAAGGACTCTTTGGATGTTCTTTGACTTCACTCCCACTTTTGTGTTGCTCGTCCAATATTATACCAATGAATGCTCCTTCGTCGTTAGAGTGAATCTTTTGGTGACAGTCGAGATAATGTTTACGATAAAAAGCCCTTCCACATGTTTCACAAACAAAGGAAGCTTTTTGGGTCTTTCGATATCCTTTCTGTGATAAACGTTTATTTCCAAAGTTACAATCAAATTGGTTGGCTTCAGTGTGAACTCTTGATTGGTGTTTTACGAGATTGCCTTTGCATGCGAAAGCTTTACCACATAAGTCACAAACAAATGGCCTCTCTTTAGTGTGTGTTCTTTGATGTCTAGCTAGATGTCCTATTCTTTTGCAGGAAAACCCACAAACATCACAGGTAAATATCTTCTCTGGATATGTACGTTTAATATGGCTTTTTTGATGCGCAGTTAGATGAATCTTGGTTAGACATTGTTTATCACAAATGTTACAAACAAATTGTTTTGTATCAGAATGAACTTTCTGGTGGGTTATCAGAGAATACTTATGTAGGAAAGATATGCCACAGATGTTACACACAAATGGATATTCATTGGTCTCAACGTTTTCAAATGGTTTGATAGTTTCACTTCCCAAAAGGAAATCACTACAAATTCCAGAAACAAATGATTCCTCTTCGTTGTGTTGAACACTTTTGTGAACCATTAGGTAATTACGCAGACTAAAACCCTTCCCACAGGTGTCACATACGAATGGTTTTTCTTCAGTGTGACTCCTTTGGTGTTTTACAAAATTGCCTTTGCATGAGAAAGCTTTACCACATTCACAAACAAATGGTTTTTCATTAGTGTGGCGTCTTTGATGTCTTTCCAGATGTGCTCTTCGAGTACAGGCATAATCACAAACATCACAAACAAATGGTTTCTCTTTCTGTCTTGTGTGGCTTTCTTGATGTGCATCAAGGTGAATTTTGGTTAAACAAACTTTATCACAGATGTGACAAGCAAATGGTTGGTCTCTATGAAGTCTTTGGTGTTTAGTAAGATGGCCTTTACGATTGCAGATAAAACCACAAATACCACAAACATATGTCTTTTGTTTAGGTACGGTGTGACTTTTTTGGTGTGCTAAAAAGTGAACCTTGCTTATGCAATGTTTATCACAAATGTCACATACAAATGTTGTATCATCATACTCCAGATGTCCTATTTCCAAAACCTGGCCAACGCACTGCATTTCATTCATCTTTATTTTTAAGGGCCAACTTCGTTTTGGATGAACTAACTTTTGATGGTTTTAATGAAACCCTTTCTGATAAAAAAATCAATTGAATGAGAATGTTACAAGCATATGTATGTCAACTGAGAGCTACTACAAATACTGTAATCAAATGGTTTATCTGTTTTGATGCAACATGGGTTTCATTGCTCTGTGAGTACCTTTCCACAGGTGGAACACATCAGGAGTACTCTGATATAACCTGATTGTGATTAAATCTTGATGTTACTGTACATGTAAATTTGGCTTTATCACAAAACATGGAATTGTCTATGTACCTTTAGGAGTCAAATATCAAAATGCAGAACCAAATCATGAGAGTTTATGCTACCTTCTGCAACCAATAAAACAACATGAACAATTTAGATTCACAGCAACAAGCAGTTATTTATGCATCCTTGGTACACTCCATCTTAATTAAGTATTGTTTACAAATTTGTGGTTGTCTTCCTTGAAGATGATGAATGTTTGGAGAACACTAGCAATGTCCTTGTCCCATCAAATAGCCAACTACAAGCTACCATTTAGCTTTCTATAGGCTGATGTTTAGTTCTTTCATTGTTTGTGACACAGGTGCAACGTAGATGCTGAATACTTGATTCCACGTGAAGGAAGTCATCTGCTTGTTATTTGTACTTTTATGGTGGCAAATGTTTCGGACAGCAATGTTCTATATTGACTGAAACAAAACAAATAAAATGAAATGGTTATTTATTACATAAAATATTATTCAAAAAAGAACTTCAGCTGTCTGGATGAAGAAATGGACTATTAGAGTTTGGTCGGAATAATTAACACTCATAATAGATTTTTATGCCTGTAATAAAACAAAACAAAAAATATATACTTTGTACATAATAATACATTATATGTATGTCCGTTTGGAATAACTCTTTTTAAGGAATGATAATTAATTATTTCATTCATTCATTCATTCATTCATTTATATGGCTCAATTGACTGCCATTTCTAACTACAATGTAGGGAGAGTCAATACAAATAGAATGTACATGCACTGTACCATTTATATGCATGAGCCATTCTCCAGTAACAGAATTACTCCCATTCATGAGACAGCCAACATTTGCCATCAATTGGAAAATATGTTTTATACTAGACAACTAATCTGTGTATGAAATGTGAGCCAAGATCCAACAATTCTATTGGATACATGTACAAATGGAAAAAGTTTCACCTGCTGGGTCACTTTAGAGTGAGCAAAACTTTGGTAATGAAATTACGACAAAGGACAAAGCAGTTTTCAGGTCTTGCATAAATTAACAAATTTTTGATAAGTTTAGTAATTTCCAAAAGGGGTAATATTTGTAGCATCTAGACTTTAACAGGGTTAATAACTACAATGCAAAACAAAATTTGAAATCTTATTCCTTTCATGAAAAAAATGTCCTTCAATCATGGTAACGGAATTACGTCTGGACGGTAATGGAATGGGACCGTACTCAAGTTCCCTCAGCCCTATGTTCCCTCATCCCAAAATAGACCCTATGTTCCCTCAGCCCTATGTTCCCTCATCCCAAAATAGACCCTATTTTGGGATAAGGAACATAGGGTTGAGGGAACATAGGGTTGAGGGAACATAGGGCCTAATTTGGATTTTAAAAAAATGTTAGGCATTGAGGGAACATAGGGCTGAGGGAACATAGGCATGACCCCAATGGAATTACATATTGTGTTTGCACAAGTCTAAAAATAGCGCTAAATGGAAGGCCAAAACAGTACCCCCCCAAAAAAAACACCAAAAAAAACAGTATTTTATTTGAATTTCGTAATTTAGGCCAAGCCTTTTTTGTGGTTTTGTATGATAATGTTCTCACAAGTACATATTCTGCACCTACTAGGGCTGTGCCGGGTATCCAGGTACCCGGATACCCGACCAAAACTGTTATTACCCGGTTCCATTTTTCAGTTCCAATTACCCGTAAAAGACTTTTTAAAATTCGGACTTAACATTTGAGCGGTGCGAACAGAAATATGTGACTCTTGAACAATGTAATGTTTAAACTTTTACCGAAAATTATCTTTAAATTCAAGAGATTCCAATAAAGCCCTTGTAGTATTTTACGGACATTTTCCATACACTTTTCTCCAACTGTTTGTGATACATTGTATCGAATCGTTAAGACTGCAAAGGGCCTGGCAGCGGCTGCTTCAAACAACTTATCAAACCAGCAGCACAGGAGGGAATGTTTGCCTAATGTTTTACTTTAATAAAAACTAGGCTTGGGCGATATCGATTTTTTTTTCATCCACGATATATCGTCAAACATATATATCGCGATATTCGATAATATCGCGATTATTTTTGTTTTTCGCGCATGAGTGCGTCACAATAAATTGCCAGTGCTTACCTGAGAGACGCGTGCAATTGCGCTGTTCACGAGTGCAACATATGGGGCGGGTTTTCGCTACCCTAACCAGAAACAAAACGGCACAGCTACGCGAAAATGCAAACATAACCAGACAGTTGTTTTCAGTTTGTGACATGTTCAATCATCAACGTTTCTCAAAATAGAACTTACTCGTGAGTGCTAGTAACTTGAAAGATATACTGGTATACGAACAATCATTTAATCATGTTTTAACACTTTTTACAATCCGCTATCTTGAAACTAAGCGTAACCGATCACAAAGTTCTGTTCATGTTTGGTCAGACACATGATGTCATCGCAGCACAACCGAACTTGCGAAAACGCTTAACTAATGACCAAAGCCCAAACATGTTTCTGGTTACGGTCGCAAAAACGCACCCATCGCCATTGGCAAATCGTTTGCATAATAATTATGTGGGACGGTTACTGCATCGTGCGTCCCAATCAAATCATCAGCCCGAGTTCACATGATTCGCGTTCCACGTGACTGGGTCATAGTATAAACACGTGACTAGGTTTATTCCTGCATATAGTACCGTGGAGAATAAAACCATGTTATTGTGAAAGTCATTTGCACTTCAGAAAATGTGGATTGTAGTCACACTATTTTAAATAAACATCACATGGTTTATCAAGAGTACGTGTATGTGTTTTGTCACACCAGACAAGAGTCCCAGTATAATAAAATAGTGTCTTAATCACTCAACTTTGATCGAGCCGCTGCCGATCCATGCTTTGATTTAATTCATGATTAATGTAGATTTTTAAGGTAACGCCCATATTCTGCATATATTTAAATATGTATGATATAATGTACTCGCCTGTGGTGCGCCAGCCAGAGTCACAGACCACCATGGATAGACAGTGAGATGTAAACATTGTCTACACATTGTTGGATCAAATACCCCATTCAATCCCCAACACTTAATCAGTCTGAATAGATTTCTTTGAGTGGCGGTGGATTATTAAACAACACCCTGTCAGGCGGCTCCTTTGTGATCTGACAGTCAGTTTACTACAGAAGTACATGTAGTTTGATTTTGTTTCTCACGAAAGCTGAAAAGACTTCCTAAGTTTTTTCTATGGAATTTCTGACCCAACTGACAATCGAGGATTCTGTTTAATCGCGATATATATATTTTTTTTCACGATAATTTTTTTTTCATCGCGATATATTTTTTTCATCACGATCTGCCAATATCTCGATGATTTAAAAAGTTCTCGATATCATAATCGAATTTTTAAAAATATCGCAATATTCAATATTATCGTGTCATCGCCCAAGCCTAATAAAAACGACAGTAAAGAAAAGATCCATTTAAGTATGGCATCCTCTGTATTACAAAGATCAATTTTGTTATTATTTACAGATATTTTGTGCACCACCGGGGGCATGTTTTCAACAAAAATAAAAACAGGTATCCGGGTATCCGAAGTTTCCTGATTTCGGGTATCCGGTTCCAAAAATATCCGAAAACGCACACCCCTCGCACCTACATGTACATAATCAAATTGAATTATGCCAACTTCAGAGTTTCCAACAAAATTAATGAGCGTTCACTGCACTGTACACATACAATATTAGTATACTTTGGCATTTCAAATTTCCAACTAAACGTTGTCTCATATTTTTGCAGGAACACTGTTTAACAATTTTTTTTAAAGAAAATCTTAACACTAAAAAACTTGAGGATAAGTGCAATGCATGGATACTGTAATTCCGTTACCATATAACAGGGGTCGAAACTAACTACATGTATATATATGACATTTGGACTTAGAATTCAGTCTGAAGCTACATGTAGATCAGACAATGTGCTCTGGATAAATAACGTTTTTGTGCATTTTTAATAACAATGAGTAATACATATTGTAGTTACAAATTCGCCATCATTCCTGGTTTTTGTCACAAAATGGTGAACTTGAACTTCCATGTCTGCGAAAGAAATTATTAGATGATATTTCATCTGCTTTACGACCATGAACAAATTATGAATTTATCTGTTTTGGTTATGAAGATACCCAGAGATTGTTGTTTGTAATTTGGTTGTTACCTGTGCCAAATTTGGTGAAATTCTGACTCAGGTTTTTTGAGATACCATAGCAAAAACTTACATTTTTAAACCTGCCACTAGTAGTCCAGTCAATGTGCAGCTGGACCAGGAAAAAATTGCAACAGAATTTCTTTCACTTGCAATGTGCTCAGTGGACCCCCAGGTATAACATATCAAAAGTCCGAGAAAATCCAGGTGGTGGAAAGTGGTCAAAATTGCATAATTATGTTAATGAGCTTTCGCCAATTACATAATTATGTTAATGAGCTTTCGCCATTACCTAGAAATTGAAACGTTCCCATAACTTTGAAACAAAATGACCAAACATATTAAAAATGGTGTCTATACCTATGTTTTCAGAGTCAAGGAATCCAATGAAAATGTTATTGACCTCAAATAGTATCACATAACACTGATTATGCTAATTAGGATCCGCCATTATCCGCAAAGTGAAATTTGCTCATAAATATTTAATAAACAGTGCAAAAATATCAGAGATCGTGTCTATACCCATGTTTTCATGGTCAGGAATATAATGAACATGTTATCAACGTCATCGAAGTATTACATAACACTCTGATTATGTTAATTAGGCTCTGGCATTATCCGAGCATTGAAGACTTTAATCATCTAAGTCCACTTCATCGAGCAGTTTTGGAGAATTAGTGCAACTGAGTCCTTTGCAGTCACCACATGCAGCCGTGCATTCAATGCCATGTTTCCTACATGTACATCGTTTAGAGTCACAGCCTGTCCTGCAGTTACAGCGAAATGAATGCAAGAGATCCTCAGGTGCAGGTGACATGTCAGATTTTATGGAAGTAGTCTATCATTTACCATTTCCCACCCCCAATCCTTTGGATCCAACTCTTCAGCATCGCCCCTCCACTCCTGAATCTGGTAGTATACCCAGACTGTGGAACTTTGCGGATGCAGCTGTTGGCGGCAAATCGTGAGCTTCAACATACTTGAGCTTTTCAAAACCTTATCACTAAACCGCTTGTAACGCAAAACACCAAGACCATCCTTGAGGTCTCCATTGTACAACAGAATGAGAGCTTTCTCCAGCTTTGACAATGTCATCTCTGTTGGCATTTTCCTCCATGAAGATGTCGGCGATTTTCGGTAGCTCAGTAGCCTGCTGAATCTTGGTAAGTGCGACAGGTTTCCCAATCCCATAGAGTCTGGACGTCAGTATCACAGCCAAGGATGGCATGGACAAACAATAGCCTAGAGCAGATAGCTGGACCGAGTTTCTTTCTTGATGATTGGATGTTCCACAACCGCTTCTTCTTAGACTTCTGTTTCGCTCAGGTCGGAAGTACAAAGCATTGGCATTCGTGGTCAACGTGATGAAGTAGCAATACCAACAAATCGGTATCATCACCCACGAGGACAGTAGTCACTGACTTTGAAGATTGAACTGCGGTTTGGACTATCAGAACGCCTGCATCGCCTTTGGCTTGGATTGTTGAACATCCTGCTTTCTCTAGGTAGGAGCTAAGGATACACAAGAAGCGGTGCTTGTTGGCCTTGTTGCTCAAGAAATCCGACTTTTTCAGTGAGAGAACACTATGAGGAGTCAGTGTGACACTTGGCCCTGATCCGCGACAGCGCCTCAGATGTGTTGCATCCTGGGTATCTGGGCCGTTATTGTACCCATCGAAAACAACTGTAGCCATTCCATACTTGTTCGTAACATAGTTCACATATCGCTTGAAAACAGCATCAAATGTCTCTCCCTTGACCATGGCAGGCGTTGTAGCAGAGCTCCTCCATCAAGGACATAATGGACAGAATCAGGAAGAACTTCGTTTTCATTGTCGACTAGCTTCCATAGCGCATCTGCAAGTGCCGGCTTGTCTGCTTGCCAAGGCAGAGAAGTGTTATCAAACAGTGCTGCTGGATGGGTGCACAACTCATACTCAAAATACGATGCAGGATCATCCTTCGCGCAATTGGTGGCTAGGAGGCTAAGTCTCTGGAAAAGGACCTGTGGATCCACTTGTACTTGTTCATTATCAACAGTGACCGCTGCTTTTGATGCCAAGGTAACAGCTTGTTTCTTCCTTTGGAAAGAGATGTTAGCCCACTGACAAGACCTCGCAAGGAACAATCGGGACCGAAGGGATTCAGGTCATTCAGATTGTTCAGAACCTTGAAGGTGTCCTCAGCGTCACGCTTGATCCTAGATTTGGTGCAATCTGTGTGCTGCTCACTCGTATCGCAGTTCACTCCAGTAAGTTATTGCATGCAATCGTTGACATCAGCACAGTCCGGCATGGACAGCAACCACATAAGTCTCTGAGTCTCAGTGAACCCCCGGCCTCTAGTGAGGCCCCCACTGGTCTTGATACTCCTCATAAGGACCTGCTCGATTATCAAATCAGTGGAGAGTCCTGCCCAATAACGATCACTTCGACGAACAACATGGAACCCTTCGAGGAAGCTTCTATGAATATCCGGATGTTTCTCTGGAAGTTCAAGCATCTTCTGCAGATAAATGTAGGCGGACTTGGCATATAGGTTGTGACCGGCAGCTGCAAAGTATGGTAGCATCTTGTGAACTGCTTTCAGGTGCAACTCCCATTCCCCAGTCCTCTCTGCCTTGATAAATGCACGCAGAATATCTATCATGTCGACGCACTGAAGCCAAAGTTGCGCTTGTTCTGTGGTGTTTCATGGTATCTTTTTCAGCATTCAGCTTCTCCATCACCAACCGTAGCGTGTCTTCTGAAGACAGATCAATTGAGGTGGCAGCAGGAAGTTCCGTCATGACATCATGAAACATTTCTCCGGCTCTCTGAAGACTTCGCTGGGTGACATCCAGAGTTTCTGCAACATTGTTCTTTACGTCTATATACTCTAGGTCCTCAGTCTCATCAGTGGTACTGGCTTCTTGATCTGGATTGGTGGGAAGTGGAATGTTGTAGAGCGCTGCAAACGGACCGCGGTGAACCACTGTTTGCGCGTAGTATGTTTCCTGCGCACAAATGGATGCGCAGTCGTCCGTTTCTGTACTATACTATACTATACTATACTATACTATACTATACTATACTAATAAAGTTATTTTCCTTGGCTAATTGAATAATCTTCTCAAATGTATAATGTGTACAAACTATCAGCTATGACGGACACACCCATTTTCTTATGGGCGGACCCTAATTAGAAAAATCAGCGTTATGTAATACTTTTAGGAGGTCAACAACATGTTCATTGGATTCCCTGACCCTGAAAACATGGGTGTAGACACCACTTTTAGTATGTTTGCGCACTTTGTTACAAAATTATGGGAACATTTCAATTTCTAGGTAATGGCGAAAGCTCATTAACATAATTATGTAATTTTGACCACTTTCCACCACCTGGATTTTCTCGGACTTTTGATATGTTATACCTGGGGGTCCACTGAGCACATTGCAAGTGAAATAAATTATGTTGCAATTTTTTCCAGGTTCAACCCATATTTTGGGTAGAATGACTGGACTATAGATGGCGTTCAGAGCTGTGATGACACCATTAATCATACTTTTGAAAAGGTCTGACTAACTGTTCTGACCTGAAGTAAAGGTCATGATTAGTACACGTCTGTGAGAAAAATATTTCAAGTTCTTTACAATTATGCAAAAATTATGATTTTTTTCCATTATTGGTTCGAGATATGATTTTTTTTTAAATATTAACTTTGATTTAGTGTAATTCAGAAACCGTAGCCGTGCCTGAACACCTAAATATTCCTCTGTTGCTCTATACTCTATTTTGACAATTTGTTCTCTCCCATGGAGAACTGCCTACATGTATATGAGAAACTTAGTCTGAGATCAACTGTAAATGTATAGTCAGAGCTAGACTTTACACACAGCTTGGCATCTCTGAATTATGTAAAGCAGTGTGCTTAAAAATACCCCAATAAATGTTGTAGTTACGTTAAAATTCAAGATAAGATCAATGTTTCCCCATAAAGATTTGTAAAAACAGGATAAAACATTGCCTAATTTTCACACACGCCATCTTGAATGACCTTTTTCCCGGCTTTAATGCAAAATTAGACAGGCTCCTGTTTTCTCTTTTTACGATGACCAAATATACCTTACGTTGGGATCCAGACACTGTTGATTGATGGTTGAAATATGCATAATTGGTGCCAAAACATTTGAATGAATGTTATGGGGGTGGGACTATGGGGCTGTGAGTTTTATCAAAGCATAAACATTATTAAAAAAATGCATTTGGTCATAAAAGACCGCCCCATTCATGATGTCATCAACTCCAGAATGCATTTTAAGCTCATAAATATCCAGTAATGTGTGATTCCTTAACAATGAATCATCGAAAATCATGATATTTATCACCCGTTTTCTCATTTATTTATTGTTGACTTTTCAGGAATATACGTTGCTTATGTAAAAAACTATAACATAAGGAAAAAAAATTATATACTTTTTTAATCTCGATTGTCATCTTGGGTTTTCTTCGACCCACTAAGTGTGCGAAGATTGTTGCCCGTCTAACGAGAAACTGTGACCTGAATTACGAATGATTAAAAGGCCTAGCCTACCTGTACTATATAAAGCACTGTGATGTAATATGTGTAAGACTATCAAAATGTAATGAGTATACAGTGCTATACACACGTTGGTGTGGCGCAAAATTAAAACAATTTTTTATCACCCGACAAACTGTTGAAATGGTAATTAAAGAAGTATTAAAGTTTTTGGAAAGAATGTCAAACCCAACCGCCACTTGTGTACAATGTCTACGCATGTGTCTTTAGCAGACATCAAAATGGCTAGCCGGCCTAGCCCTCAAGGCCCCCCCACCCCCCGTTGTATTATGTTATATACTGTGTCGGGGTCCTCCAGATTACATCTCATTTCCTCCTTTCCTGTTTTCACCCACTAAAGTACATTTTCTGTTTCTATGTAATCTCATGATGGTCGCCGGGCCCTTGATTATGTAAAATTTTACCTGAAAATAGTGATATTTCCCACTTGTTTTTGCTTCGGTGGGTAACGTTGATGCACATATACAGGCAGCTGTCAGACATGTACCAAGTTTGCACACATGCACATATTGCAGTATTCATATTCGCACACTAACATGAAGATCACACTTCGAGGCACGTGAATCTGGCTAAAGCCGCCATGTTTTCCCCCAAGATGTAACTTTGCTTTTGGTTGGTAGCTAGCGTGCGAGCCTTGAAGCGTGACGTCAGATCTTCAGCACCTGGAGCCAATCTACAGTACATGTATATCCTTGCTAGGACAGGGGACCAGTCTAATTCGCACACATGCTACAGATGGAAATGCCCTTGCACACAAACTTCCTACATGTTAGCCATCAAAGCAAAAACAAGTTGGAAATATCACCTTTTTCAGGTAAAATTTTTTGTAATGAAGGGCCCGGTGACCATCATGAGATGACATAGAAACAGAAAATGTACTTTAACGGGCGAAAACGGGAAGGGAAATGTTGGAAACATGAATCATTTTATTCAACATATTGTATATACGGGGGGAAATGAGGTTTCATCGGTAGAACTCTGACGCAGTGTATACGAAGAAAGAAGTTCATGACCAACATCTCATGTGTACATAGGCCCTACACTCAACACTCAAAATGTCACAAAATATTGTTTCCAATCCTCACTTGACTATAATTTCCTCTCCTTAAGTGTGTCTATCATCTTTTAAAGGAAAATTTGTAATATGTCATATTTGGATAGAAAAGTGGTGATTGTATTCTACATCAAACTGAACTAATGTTACACAAATGAAATTGATCTATGAATAGGGTTGTCACTCATGCACTAACAATTTTGTGCTGAATGGGAAAATTGCCCAATGAAGGCTAACTTCACGCTATTAGGTTAAGACGTCTGCACTAGTAAGCAGGTCGTGGGTTCGAATCCCGCCCGAGTCGCCTGTGTAGTTTTTTTCACAGACACTCGGAAAGCACTGAGCATGCAGTGCTATACACACGTCGGTGTAGGGCAAAATTAAATCAATTGTTTATCTCCCGACGCAAGAATTTCACCAATCTATATTCATGCTATTAGTTTGAGGTGTTAACATTAATAATAAAGGGATGAAAAAATAGGGAATGAAAGTGTACATTGTCTTTAATGTTTTTATCATTTTTATAATTCCGTTCCGTTATTGAAATATTAATTTTTAAATGCAGCCATATTTTTGCTTCAGCGCGGTGGAGCACATGCAGTAGACCGTACACTCCTGCTGCTCAATTTTTATCGGCACGACATCAGACAATCAGACAATTCCATCTTTTAGTCAGGTCCAGGCACTTCCAGATCAAAACAAAAGTTTTGAAGTGGGTAGAATGTCGTATCCGACCGCCACTTTTTCTCATTCAATATAACCAATAATGTAATCTTACCTACCTACAGTAGTAAGGTGGAGAACATATGGATGATGATGGACATATATAAATTATTCCAGGATATTTATTTCATGAAAAATCGGGCATTTTTAGCATACAATGACAATTAATTTGCTTTGATGGTTTTTATTGGGGGAGGATTTTTATTGGGGGAGTATTTCTAAATTTTGTTGCGTTCATTTTGTTATTGTTTTTTTAGTTTATTGCTTCATTTTTAATCTTCCCTTTTAGTCCTATCTTTAATCAGTATGGTAGACTGGGAGGGGGGTCTATTTGTGCAATTTAGTCCTTTACGTTTTATTTCGTATGTAATTGTCCGTTAAGACTGTTTTATCATTATTATTAATTCACATGTACCTCCTGTAATAATTTTTGTATAATATTGAATGGGGATATATTTTTATATAATATGAGGGCCCCAAATGATCAGCTGTGCTGGATGGGTTACCCTCGTTAAAGATGGTTTTAAATAAAATAAATAAATAAATAAAATAAATGACTTCCTCAGTCATGTCAGTCTGATCTTGTCAACTCCCCCATTAGTGACCAACACAGTCTTTGTGCATGTGCAGTGGCAACTATAATAGGATCCTTCTATTTTCTGAAGGGGAGAATTTTTTTTAGAAGGGAAATAAAGTCCGAAAACCATCATAAAAGTAGATTTTAAAGATAGTTTTCGCTTTCTGTACCCCCAAAAATCCATAGAATCATTTTTTAACTGGTTAGTGGTTGCAAAAGAATCCCCCAAAACCCTGGAGTCAGATAGGACATTCTTTCCTTTGAAGTTATCGCGTACCAAAGCTGGAAAATTGAGAGAATCCCAAATTTGTTAATGTCAGGGACAGATTTCGTGAAAGTGCTTTATATTTTTGAAAAGTAGATAAAAATTTCCTTTAATAAACGTCACAGAACCTTATAGGTGCGATCACATCGCTAGAGCGATTCAAACATTGACAATAGGCTTTTCAGGTGATTTTTAATTTCTTCTTTTTCATCTGCAATTCACAGCTGAGATGATAGATCAGGTCTTCAGCAATCCAGCAATGTAAAAAAAAAAATTGATCAAGCGGTTTTCAAGTTATAGCAATTTTAAAGGGGGACTGACATCCTTTATTGTGTGTGTACTTAAGGCATTTTGTAATAAAATATTGTTTTTGAGACCCACCTGTGTCTATTTAATCATTGATTTCTGAGTACAAGTATTTTAAAACAATGTTTGAAGTGTTTGGGGGAGGCAACCCCGCCCATGGTGGAAGCTTCATTTGCATAAGATATGTGACGTAAGGTCGGTAAGATCCGATGTGTACATGATGTACATGTACATACAAACGTTTCACACACATAGCGTCGATTTCATTTCTTCCGTGATTTTTGTTTCCGGAACTAATAAAATGCCGGGAAGATGTGTTTCTGCAGGATGCAACAACACCACCAAAGACGGTGTTAGCCTTCATCTGTTCCTGTGACCCAAAAATCGCCAGATTTGGACGAGCAAAGTTCGACTGACAAGAGTAAAGTGGTCAGGTCCATCGGCTCACATAGTTTTGTGCAGCGATCATTTTGAGCCGAGTTTTGAGCCGAATTTCTTCCCGACATGACGTCACGAACAGCTCCTCCGCAGGGCGTAAAAGTGGGGGCATTTTTACAATGGTAAAATAACACTCAAAAACAATAAAAACACAAAACAAAAATTTTATTGATCTTTTACTGATATAAAAGAATAAAACGATCACATATTTAACTGTTTGATTTAAATCCATGTCAGTCCCCCTTTAATATCACATGAATGAATACCAACTTGAATGCTAAAATGTACACATTTTCTATCATAACTCTAAAATGGTTTATTTGATTTGATTAATATTTGGCACAATGACAATGATAAAAGTGTTTGCTTTAATCACCAAAGACTCTACTGATTTAATTGATTTTTAATTACTAATTTGCATACTTAATTAGTAAAATTATCAATTTATGTATTTTTTCAGAATTTGCAGGGCTATTCATGTAAAATAAAGATTTCCTGACAAGGGCAAATTATTTACAGAAAATGCTGATCATCAAACAAACAAAAAATTTCATGTATTAATTAGCATAATTAATTAAACATTTTACAAAGTGTTTTATCATGTGGTAACTAATAGTATTCTTAGATCTTTTAAATTTCTTACACAGGAATAAAGTCTGCCACATGGATTATTGTCTCCTCTGTTTAAATAACAAGATCGGTAATTAGCTAATTACATAAAAATTGGATTGCATACTAATTACATGCAAATTATATAGGTTTTAAGGCTTTGCATGGTGGGAAATGGTAATTAGGAAAGTTTTCGGAAGCACCATGTAACAAATCTCTAAAGTAGAGGTGTTGGCTCTGAGAAGAGCCGGTTTTTGTTCAACATTTCGGCAAGTATGCTCTGGCTGTCGTCAGGAGAATTAATTGAGAACCAATAGC
Source organism: Zoroaster sp. YZ-2022 (assembly GCA_029582265.1). NCBI lineage: Eukaryota > Metazoa > Echinodermata > Asteroidea > Forcipulatida > Zoroasteridae > Zoroaster > Zoroaster sp. YZ-2022. The sequence continues at coordinate 8,343,196 of CM055826.1, forward strand.
ATTTAGGCCACTCACATTTAATTGTGAGTTTCCTGTTTAAGGTTTTAAAAAATGGACGAGGTCACTTTTAATTATTAATTATTAATTATTTTCAGGCGGTTAACTTTTTGTGGCGGCTGCCATTTATATCGCGATACTTTGGGGTTTTGACTGGCACAAGCAGGTTACTATTGCATTTTAACACCATACTGTAGTGTTCTCTTACATGGTACAGGCTTCATACTTAATAAAGGACTAGTAATTTTGTAATCATAATTTTTATGTGTGAAATAAATATTTCTTAGTACATGTATTTGTATGTTTTTCATGTGTGACTTACCCGTGATTAACACAATTTGCTCCTTTACATTTACAATAATTATGCAGCAGCAGCAGGGGTAGCGAACTTGCACCTAGGAGTTAATATAATGCTTTTGATCACTACAATTTAAATTTAGGGGTTGTTGAAGGATCAAATGAACCCATTGCTTCTATTGTTTTGAAATTCACATTTGCGAAATTTGATGTTTTGACCCTTTAAAAAATCTTGGTGCCCCTCTCGATACCCCTCCGCAATCAGGTCCAACAGCAAAATATTGATATGTAGGCCTACCCCCCCCCTCAGCCCCCCCCCACTACTTGCAGTGGCACTAGCGTAGTGAGGCAGTGATCGGAGTGCAAGAATACAATAGCCAAATACAGGCTGAAAAGAACGGCAGATATGAGCAGCTGCGTGTACATTACTAGTCTGGTTCAAGACGATGTTGATGCAATTGGACAGACGATCGATCATACCTGCATATGTCGCAAGAGTATACGATCGGCGCTCATCCAATATACAACAACATCGCCTTGAACCTAAGACTACGTGTACACTGGTACCCCAAACATATCGATAGCTATAAACGATATACCCCAACGCGCTGGGTACCAGTACAACATTTACTGTACAAGATGTCGGCTCAACCACCCGACATGCGTGGTGCGAATGCAATGTACGACGTACGTAAATGTACGTCGGAACCGAAGTAGATTTGAAAGTGCAAGTATTTAAATTAATATGGCAGAAACACAAACAAGGACGAACAAGAAACTTCCGAAACTTCTTACAGAATACACAGTAAATACTGAAGTTCTTATTTTAATTTTATGTATAGCCATGTTTTACGTGCGAGGCGGCCAAATATGTTGCTGAAAACTGCCAGGCGGCCATTCAAATCAGTGAGGCCGCAAAACGAAAACTACCCTGTGTTAAACCATATGGAGGTGGTAAACGCTGCCGCTCCCAAACTGCTCGTTCATTTCCCTGTTTAATCATTTGTTTTTGTTACTATCTCAAGCTCGTGACTGTTTAAGAAACAGGATACTAAATTATTTTCAAATACTTACTCAAGTTCTGGATCCGCTGAAGGGTGATGCAAAATGTTCAATGCGACGTGGACACAACTGTACCAGCTCGGCGCGGCCCGTACATACACTAGATCCCAGAATGTCCGGCCGGCCATGTGCGCCGCCCGCCCGGCCCGCATGCATGGCACGACGGCACGTCAGATTTTGAGATTTTGCGTGCATAGTCTCTGCTCAAGACGGCATCACACTCGGAGCGTGCGTTGTAGATTGATGATGTACATGTACATGTACATGTACATGTATGCTGCTACACGACATACGCTTTCATTCAATTATACGAGCGCTTTTTATTCAACTGCGACAGTTGTGGTATGTAAAAGAGACTACATTTTCAAGCAGATCTAACTTGGAAAACACGGACCGTGAATATCAGGTATAAATATCGCAAAATTTTGTGATGAAAGTCAGTTTTCAAAGGCGAAATTGTAGAATAATTAAATCAAATTAAATAATTAAATATTTGACGCGGTGCCAATTTCGGACGCGCGCGGCAACAGGAAACTCACAATCAATTGTGAAAGGCCTTATACAGGCATGTGGAACACTGCACAGTTACAGGATGCGCAGTTTCAATACTGTACTTCTTGTTATACTTTTTATGTCTAACTCTAAGTTTTCTAAGTGCCAAACTTAAAGTAAGAAGCTGACTACATTGTTAATATGCATATATTTAAATATTCATATCTTAATTAATGTGACAGTAATATGCATATATTTAAATATTCATATCTTAATTAATGTGACAGTAATATGCATATATTTAAATATTCATATCTTAATTAATGTGACAGTAATATGCATGAATTTAAATATTCATATCTTAATTAATGTGACAGTAATATGCATATATTTAAATATTCATATCTTAATTAATGTGACAGTACATAATACCTGCATGTTAATGTAAATAAAACAACATACAACCACAGAAAACAAATTGTAGTACTTGTTCAATCAATTAGATTTTCATTTAGGCCTATGTCTGATTAAATTTCCATATTCATTGGCTTTACATATCAATTAGGACAATATCGTCACCATCCAAAATTCATGAAAAGTCATGTATACTATTTCCGAAATCCAAACAAGCAATAATTTACTTCTGATAAAATTGAGGAAATTTTTAGCACCATAAGGTTAACAACCAAGTAAGTTTTATGGTAAAATTTGTTAATTTTTTATTTATGAATTACCAATATTATACCTTACCGTTAAAAGGACAATATCGTCATGATCAACAGGGCGTGGAATCAGAGTGCTAGTTTTAGATTAACTCAGTGACTGAAAATAATACCCCACATAATAAGGTTATATTACCACTGCTGCTGTATAAATGAGCCAGTAATTTGCAGTCATTGTGTTCATCTCAAACAAGGACACTGATTCCATGCCATATTGAAAGTCTGCTCTTATGAAGACAGTGTCTCTATGAAGTCATTCCACTCCATACTAACTGTACTTTAATTTAAGATGTTATGATTAATATTTATATATTTTTGGCATTGCATAGTTATTTCTGAAGTTATTAAATTGATCATTAAAGGGGGACTGACATCCTTTACTTAAGGCGTTTTGTAATAAAATATTGTTTTTGAGACCCACCTGTGTCTATTTAATCATTGATTTCTGAGTACAAGTATTTTAAAACAATGTTTGAAGTGTTTGGGGGAGGCAACCCTACCCCATGGTGGAAGCTTCATTTGCATAAGATATGTACGTCAGGTCGGGAAGATCCGATGTGTACATGATGTACATGTACATACATACACATTCACACACGTAGCGTCGATTTCATTTCTTCCGTGATTTTTGTTTCCGGAACTAATAAAATGCCGGGAAGATGGTGTTAGCCTTCATCTGTTCCCAAGTGACCCAAAATATCGCCGTATTTGGACAAGCAAAGTTCGACTGACAAGAGTAAAGTGGTCAGGTCCATCGGCTCACAGTTTTATGCAGCGATCATTTTGAGCCGAGTTGTTATGACAAAGATCGCCAGGGGGATGTACAGCTCTTTCGGCTTGAAAAGATTGCCAAAGCTGCGACTCGATGCCGTCCCAACCATTTTTAAAGTGAATAGGAAGGATACAAAGGTCCAAAAATCAAGAAGAGGTGCTCTTGCAAAGAGAGAAATACTCAGGGTAAGTTTTAAACTGTACTCGTTCATGATTTGTTTCACCAGATCAAGGGATCACTCGCAAGAAATTCCCGGGCCTCAGAGTCTCCCCGCGCGCGGCGGGCGCACGTTTGTGGGACGGGATTATGTGCTACTCGGCCTTGTAGCTTTCCACTTCTCGTGTTGTCATCGTGATCATTAGAGGCAGTGTGACTGTGAAAGATGTATTCTTATTTATCATAAATCTCTTCCCGACATGACGTCACGAACAACTCCTCTGTGCAGGGCGGGAACAACTAGTAAAAGTGGGGGGCATTTTTACAATGGTAAAATAACACTCTCAAAAACAATAAAAACACAAAAAATTTATTGATCTTTTACTGATATAAAAGAATAAAACGATCACATATTTAACTGTTTGATTTAAATCCATGACAGTCCCCGTTTAAATTGTTCCAAAAAATTAATGAACTCGATTATGGACCACGCCATCTACTTCAGCTAGAGTAAAACTCAATAGTAAAGACGAATGCAAAAAAAAAAAAAAAGAAAAAAAAAAAAAGTGTTTTCAAAGTGTCAGGCTTGTGTGAACCAATGCCTGTTACTTTTCCTCTGATCCACATCTTGTGATGCTGGCGGTTTGTGAACTACATGTTAAATCATGGGTGGGTGGTTGCAACTGGTACATGTAGCTCAGAGTCATCTGTTGTTTCCATATTTTCTTGTGAGGAATCTATAGGAGTAACAACTAACAGTTAATTTTCATCATGTCATTCAAAACTTTACCCCAAAAAATCCCTTAATGAAAATTGTTATTCATATTTTGTACATTTATTTTTTCTTGATAATTTGATGGCTTTAAATCGAAACAGTCCGTTTATAAAAAAAATAATAAAAAGGTTTTGTCACACAACAATTTTTCATGAAATAGAAGCACCAATAGTATCCTCTTTTGCAAGCAAAAATGGGGGTCAAACGATAGTTTTCCGTAAAATAACACTGTTTATTTCTTGACTCTTTTCATGTGTTTAAAAACATAAATAAGTTAAAGGGAGTAAAATTGCGGTTAATAATTGCTACTACAACAACATTTACATGTTCCGTAATTCAGTTGGGTACCCAACCTTGCTCCGGACCACGTACAGAAAAAGGTCGTAAAGTAACCAGTCTACTTATGATAAACTCGTAAGTCGGTGTGAAAAACTGAAAAAGGGGTCCAACAAAAGTGCAAATATGGAAGCCAAAATTTTAAAAACGAAATACAATGTATGTATGTCATACCTGCTGACATTGTTTCTAAGAGAAAGAAGGTGAACTTGCAGGAGAAATATCGATGTCAAAAATGTTTTCTTGTATCGTTGGCCATCGGCTGGACCGATTTCTTTGAGAAACAGCGTGCAAGTAAAGGGACTCTTCTTTTATCAAAAAATACCAATCTTGCCTCATTAGCATGCCACATGAGCTCCATATAAGCAACGAAAACCCGAAAGATAATCCGACAAAAGCCGAGCTCATGCTGAAAGGCACGTACCACACATGGTCGGACACGTTTCCGGCGCTGTGCAGGCAGTTTTTCCCTGACACTGCTGTGCATTTTTCGTCATAACTAACAAAATATGTTTCTGTTTGAGCTACTTTTTTGGCAGTAGTCACTCAAGATATTGTGTATTAGGATTGTGAAATTTGATGAACATTGTTTATGAAACCTGAGATATTATTTAATAAGTTTTGACTTCATATTTTTTGGGCATCATTTTGCATGTGTGTGTGCGACTTATCAAGTGGTTTTGTGACATCACTGAGATGCCTATTGACAATAGGGCTGTGCCGGGTATCCGGGTACCCGACCGAAACTGTCATTACCCGGTTCCGTTTTTCGGTTCTGAGTACCCGTAAATGACTTTTTAAAATTGGGACTTACCATTTCAGCGGTGTGAACATAAATTTTTGACTATTGAACAATGTACTGTTTACACTTTTAGGAGCAATTTTATTCAAGATAACGCCTTTGTAGTATTTTCCATACACTTTTGTCCAACAGATACATTGTATCCAATCATTAAGACTCAAATAGCCTGGCTGCAGCATGCTACAAACAAGTATCAAACTAGCTGCTCAGGATGGAATGTTTGCCTATTGTTCACAGTAATTGGATTAGTGGGACAATAACCCCTGGTTTATGTCTGCACTGGAGCGTGCACTATAATGTATGTTAATAGAGGGGATTTTATTATCGGGGACGTCCACATTAATTGTTGTCGTAATAAAAAAAGTAGTGTTGAAATTGGTTTTGTTGTGTAATTATTTTGATGTGCCACTGACCATCCCTCAGCATATCAGCAACATTTACATTTATTTACCCGCCGATACCGAGCTCTCTTGTGTATTACATTTGCTGACAAGGTGACAGTTTGTTTCAAAAGAAAGACATAAAAAGGAGGTGTCAAGTCGGTCATTGTCTTTGAAACCAATAGTAGGATCCATAATCATTCGGATTTGAAAGGTATTATTGGTTGCGGGTTTGATCCTTTCAATTGGGCAGCATATTTTTACAATCACCTTATCTCCTATCAGTTGAAAAGACGTTTATGAGGGACGAAATGCGATTGCTTATGATGAGCTGCGAATTATGGATCGTCAAACATTGATGGAGGGGACAAATTGGCTGAATACTAATTAAAAAGTAGACAAAACTTACACCGATACGTTTTGTTAAGTTATTTTTTGATGAGTGCGCTTCCTAAATTTTAGACTCATTTCTTGACTGACCGATCAACACGATGCCACGTTCAACAGGGAATAGTCAAGTTTGGTCCCATTTTGAGAAAAAGGGGCCCAAATTGGTAAAAATTCGTTATTTCAAGAAACAATGTTTATTGACAGGTTTATTGACATTTAACTAAAGGTCATTGTGATAGAAACATATTAATATTCAAGTTCTGATTTTAGATTCGTTAATTTTTGGCAGTTTGTTAGTTTAATAATATCAAATACATGTATTATTTTAGTACGCAAAATCATGTCCTTATCCAAAGCCACATGGCGTACGGGATATCCTTATTTAGAAGGCAGGGGCGCGGCAAGGCACATGAATCGTTTTCCCGCAACAGGTTAGTTCCGCCCACATCGCCTTTGACCAATGGCATTATTCAACACGTGTTTTGTGACATGAACATTAAAGTCAACTTGCTATACGCATGCGCTCTGATCCAAAGCCAACATGGAGTACGGGATATCCTTACTTAGAAGGCAGGGGCGCGGCAAGGCGCAAGCACATGAATCGTTTTCCCACAACAGGTTAGTTTCACCCACATCGTCTTTGACCAATGACATTATTCAACACGTGTTTTGTGACATAAACATAAAAGTCAATGCATGCGCTCTGATCACGCACGCACAAGTGATTACTAAGTATTGTCTTCTGATGATGGTAGTCACTCCCTGACACAGTCACGTGCGAGGCCGCTGTAGCTGCGTGATGCACCGGCCATGCGTGCGCGCGTGTGATAAATTTGTACGGTTTTATTTCAGAAATAACTTTCCGTAAATTAATACAATATTTTGTCACCAAGATGTTATACTTTAATCAAGATCGAATTAAATATGGTATCCTCTGTATTATGAAGGTCAATTTTGTTAACGTTTACATGTATTTGTACACCAAAGGAGGCATGTTTTCAACAAGAATGAAAACGGGTATCCGGGTATCCGAACTTTCCTGATTTCGGGTATCCGGTTCCAAAAATATCCGAAAACGCACAGCCCTAATTGACAACCTATGATAACATGGCGAGTGGCGCTTCAGATCACGCGAGTGGCGGTTCCAATTCCACAAATCTACTTACAGGATTGTATAAAACATAGACCTAATTAATTTGCATATTTTGCCTATACCAATACAAATGACTCTGTGAGCTTTACTTTTAGTTATATTAAATTAATTAGCATATTAATTTAACTTTTTTGTGCATGCACATTTTGCAATGGTGCATGTTGAAAAAAAACCGCCGTAACATCAAAACTGAAAGTAATGAGCATCTGATTTTTTTAAAATGTTATTTGTTCAATGGATATCAATATAAAGTGAAAATTGGGACAATCTTAATTTTCTTCTTGCAGATAATCATATGCAAAGTTGGTAATTTGTCACTTTTTACCAAAATATCCTTAACAGTTTTTTGCGAAAATCTGAATCTTATAATTGCTATAACTTGAGAACGTTTTGACTGATTTTCAAAATTTTGGTGTTATTCTGTTTCAATTTAGCAGTGGATTCTAGATATACAAACACATAACCCACTACGCTAGATACACTTTGAAAAATCCCATTGACATCCCTACTGTCAACTATCAGGCATTCAGCTTAATCACATTATAATCTTAATTAGGCAGTTTCACGCAAACTACCGATGGTGGCGCTATTTTTGATGCCCTTTTTTCTGTCGAAGTTGTGACCCGCCGAAAGTTTGTTGACGCGCCCAATAGTACACGTGAAAATGCATAGGCGCAATATCGCTAGCGCCTGGTTACGCTGATGAGGCTTCGATGTTTTCCTGGATGCCATTTTTATGAGCACTAAATTATGCAGTCGATAAAAAAAATTTGAGACGGGAAACCTTTCGTTATGGAAATACAGGCAACTGAATTTCGGTAAGTTTTTACGATTTTCTTGTCCAACTTTCATGGTAAAATACTAATATAAAGGGTAGTCTATCGATGTTCTAGTGTTGATAAAAGGATACTACTCATCGTGGTTATCTTAATTGGTCAGTCGATGCCAACTGTAACGTTGGCGGAAAAACAGTGCAACTTGCGGAAAATGACCCGACGGCACATAAAAAAAAAAAATCACCGCTATCGGCGATTTGACACGCTGAATCGGGGTGTCACGCAAGCTGAATCGGGGTGTCACGCACAGGTGGATTTTGGTATTCAATGTGATTTTTTTGTTATAAAAGTACTACGAAAAATTCCCCATTAGTACTGTACCACGGATGGTCACGGTGCGGTGCGAAACGTAGCGCGGTGCTCATTGGTCGGCTTCTGAGCTCGTGACGCCACAGACACGCGTTGGCAAGTGCATTCAAACTCGCATGCATGCACATACGGTGATTTTCGGTGCCGCGGAAGTCTCGTGGCAAGTACACAAGCGCAAACACCTATGCACACCACGCACGCACGGACGTGCGCATCAAAATCCCCATCCAGCTCATATGACAATTCCATGCATAATCCCACGGCGCACTCAATCCATCCATCCCATACATATAATACATGTTGTCAATGATTATTTAATACATCCCGAACACATTTGGAGGGTGGCGCGGTTTCATACTAAAATGGTAACAAAAATATAACTTGCGAAACTCACAATATCAGCAACAAATCCGCAAGTTGTTGATCCTCAGGTTGAAATCAAAGAAATTCCAGAAAAAATAGAAGAAAACGCCAAAATCGTAAGATTTTGGTACATGTACCATTAGAAAGATCGTCACGAGCTCTATCGAAGTAAACATGCAGCGAGCGACTCAGTCATGGCAAATATATGCGCATGCGTGGCAATTTCATTCATGAAAATTGCCATATTTAGTGAGTATCCGTGACGTCATATAAGGCCAATGAAAGTTGATTACTAGTTTCTCGTCAGCCATTTATCAAATTTTGGTGAGTTTTTTTTTTCATTATTCATTATTCATTATTTTTCATCAAGGAAAAATGCAACCCATACACATACACAAACTGCCATTTTGAAACAGATTTAGGTTCTAAATTCACGATCGATCAATACCAACCTCGTACCACGGCGACAATACACGACCCGGATAGGCCGGGCACATAGTATGCGATCTGGAAACGAGGTTGCAATTTGTGTGACCTGTGAACGTCATTCCGCGGCTCTCAGGCTGCACACCAGCTGCATGTACACTATATACCCTGCATGCCATGGGTTTTCTTTCGCAAATCTGTGAAGCTAGGCAGATCAGCGCTTCCCATGGGCCCAGCTGTATGGAAGGTGGGCACGACCGGTATGTTGCATGATACAGCGAAGCTGCAAAAACATCGACCGCGCAATCGGAATGGTTCCTTTTAGCTTGGGAGTAGTTTGCGTCGGATTTTCCGGATTTTCCCAAAAATGTTTTGCAAAATAATGAAATTTTGGCATAATGAAATTTTTTGGTGCGGGGCCAAAATCACGTGCGGGCGCTGACGAGAAACTAGTAATCAGCTTTCATTGGCCTAATGAGGTGGCCGTGTCGCCCTCTCGCGGCCGCTCCGTGCCATTTCATGGAGGCCATTTTTCGCTGTGAAAAGGGGGACATGCTATTTAGACACTTTGTTACTAGGCCCCTGGTACAACTACACAAGGATACATTGCAGGCAAATTCAGTCACAACTTTTCAAATGAAACTGGCCTCCAAAATGACCAAATATCTAAATCAACAAAAATTCGTAACTTTGCATAGGGTTAACCTATCATGACCATTGACCCCTCATTTTCTTTCTAATTTTTTGCTCTATCCAGTGATATGACATTTAAAAGAATTGAAGCAACTTCAAATTTTCATGAAACTGCCTATCTTAAGTGACTCGACCTATTTTAATGGGTAAAACCTTTACTTAATCTTAAATTACCTTCCGTTATCCAATGAATGACGATGTATCCTACGTGTATTACAAGTTGAAATATTCTTGACGGATGGCGCGAAAAATATATGAAATTCCACTCGTCTAGCATGTAGCACTCATTGACATTGTAGCAGGAATTCATGCACACATTGCATGCGCACAGGATAAAGAAGCTGCAACAGTTACCAGACTATTTGCTTTTAATTTGCATTAAACAAGTCCAGGAGCCTGACCCACTGATCTCTATTATAAATAAAATTATAATAGAAATGAAGATCGGTGGCCGGCCTGCGTATATTTGTTTTACACCGCAGCGACGGGTTTTGTGCAGTAAAAGTGCCAATTCCGGTCTTGAGAGAGAGACTACGAAACCCTAGGCGCGCGACGATAGAAAACTCCAAGCTGCAGTCGACCATGGCGCTCTGCAGTGGAACTCATGGAGCCATTCCCTCTCCGTTGATGGTAGGTTTTTTTGCGTGTCGAAATTCCCTTCGCGCGCATGCGTGCTGAATGGGTTCATAGTCTTGACACAAGGGCGAAATGCGCACAAAACCCGTCGCTGCGGTGTAAAAAACAAATACGCGGCCGGCCTGACCCCACAAATCCCCAAAGCTAGATAGATGTACAATGTACAATGTACTGTACATGTACATACACCTGGCTATACTTGAGGTGTCCCGGTAGTCATTAGTTTGCAGTGTGGTGGCCATACTGATGTTAGCACGAAAGTCGTGGAGGGGATGGGCGGATGATACACGGCTGGGCAGGATTTCAAGAACAGCAAAAATATTAAAACATGGAAATTTGCCGCGTGATAGGTCCGGCTTTTTTCAGATACAGTTACAAGCTTGGTGTCAACAGCTAGCTTAAGTTTCCCCTCTGAGGAAAACTCAACATTTTAAGTTTGAGATGAATTTTTGACCTCGAAAACGGTCGTCGAACAGAGATACCCTAGTCATTTTGCAGGAACGGAGGCTGCGTGGGTGTGTCAACGACCTTTGCACTTTATTGTAGGCTACCGGTTCTTTCATCTAATAATGTACACTGTCAAAATTACATGTAAATTTACAGGAAAATGTAGGCAAATCATAATACTTAATACTTTAACACATATAAATTGCATTCAAAAACTACCAACGTACTCGTAGCACGATCCGATAGTGCGCTGGTACTGTCCCCTCAGACCACCGGGGTCTGGGTTCGATTACCGTCTGCGCCCGATTTAGGAACTTGGCTTTTCGCTGGAACTGGCACCGGTAATTCTTGGGAGCTGCCTTGTTTCTCCCCTAAAGGTGCTTCTTGGCTAGGAATCGGGGCAGGGAAGGATATATATCGCTGAGCCGGAACGCCAGACCAGAATTAAGGGCCCTAATGGAAGCCGGTAAAGGGACCCTATACGACTTTAAAGCCTATGCCTTTAAAGCGCTGGTAGGAATCAATCCCGATAAATCGCGGCTCCTGAATGCCTGGTATTCGCTGAGTAACTTGTTTTAAATTTATTTATTTACAATGTTTGCACAGACTACCCAGACCGTGACAGACTACCCAAACACAGACTACCCAGACACAGACTACCCAGACACTACAAACCATAAACCCCCACAACGACACCACATTATTTACTTGCCTCATACTCATTATCAAATTTATTGAGAAAGTGTTAAATCATACTGGAATTTGTTTGTGAAGAATGTATACTATATAGAGTGGTATTTAAATACAAGGTTGGGGATGGTTATCTCTACAAAATGGCCACTGAAATGCATCCAGCCCGTGGACATTTGGAGCGCTGTGAGAGAATGGTTTTTTTTAATTTTTTTTTTTTTTTTTTAAATATTTATAATGCTGTAACGAAATGGTAGCCTTGTTGCTTGTGTGTTGGGCGCGCCATAGTGCTTAGGCGCGCCATAGTAGCAGCGCATGCGCTGTGGTGTCGGGCATGTATTGCGTGTGCATGCTGAGCATGTGGGCCGGCCGCGCGCAGCGCGCGCGCTATCGTTCGATCGTCAGTACAACAGTTGGCCAGGGGCCGGGCAGGCCGCGCCGAGGAGAGGGGCGCTCGCTAATTATTATTTTAAAAACTGCGACAACAAAATGACACTAAGTAATAAAAAGTGATATAATTTGTTCAACTCCCGAGCGCCAAAATCATAAAAACACATGCGTCAACTCAGTCTCATTCGCCAAAAGTATCCTACAAAATTTGCATACCAGTAAAATGTCCAATTCCTAACCTTCAGACAATCACTGACAATAAAAATCCAGGGACCTTGTATTTGAAAAAACTCACCAGACAAACTAGCCTAAACAGTAGTACACGAAAGAGGGCGCCATCATGTTCTGAGTATAAAATATGTGTATTAGACGCGCTGCGCGCGCTGCATATAGGCGCCGGGCGCGGCAGGGTTGGTTAATTTTGAAAATGGCGCTTTGGATTTTCGCACGTTGTGAACTTGACGAAGAATGTGACGACTTTAAACAGCAGGAATATACAACATGTCATCGTGGAGGAAGGAAAACAGACCTTAATTCCACCATGATGTCATCAAGACAATGTATGATACTCCATTGAGTATATTAGAATATATAGGTAAGTTAATGTAGTTTTGTAGGTAGTTGTGACAGTGAAATAAATGGGTTTGTTTTGTCCGTTGGTGAACGTTGAGGTCTCGAGAGCCAGCCTAGCGTAAGTATCGACTCCCGTGACTCGAGACCTATTCGGAACTGAATTAATTGAATTATGGGAATTGGGTTTTGGGGACAAATGGCATGAACAAACGCAGCAAAGAATGTCGTATCCGACCGACACTTTTTAATTTAAGGCCATGTTTTTTTAATAACTTGGATTACGGAATCGCCGCTCGAAAAAATCGCGTTTCTGAAAAAAATTAAAAAAATCCCCGCCCGAAAAATCAAATTTTTTTTTAAAAAAAAAAAAAAAAAAAAAAAAAAAAAAAATCCACAACACTTGCAACAGTGCCACCGATCGCGTACAAAACACCATCGTGTACAAAACAATACTTTTAGATCACATTTTCTTCAAATACAACAAGATCCCTACAATATGATGTACAGTAAATGTGTACACGTACCGTGAGCCAGTGAACCGAGAAAAAAATCGCGGCCGATGTATGATGGAAACCAGACCAATGTTATGCATTCACGTACAAAAGTGCGAGTCCGTTTATACTATTTGCCCAAGTGCATACATTGGCCATTTAGTAACAACTACATGTACGTGCATCGCGCGACTTGACCTCACGGCCCAAACTCATGCAATCGATTGCTGTGTCAACAAATGGTCTGTGTGCGAATTTGTTTAGGGTCGCGGCGTAAAGTTAGGGTCGGTCAGAAACCGGAAACAGAACATTTTGTTAAGCCTAAACACTCGCGACATTCATTCAGTGACTTTCTGCTTTTGTCTACATAAATTGTGTATAATGTACGTGTTTTAGAAGCCGCCTGCGTGCCTTCGGTATTTTTTTTTTTTTTTTTTTTTCGCCCCGCCCGATTTCGTGAGCTCGGAATTCCGTAATCCCGATCATTTTTTTTTTTTTTTTTTTTTTTCCCCCGATCCCCGCTCATTTTTTGTAGCTTACAAATCCGTAATCCAAGTAATAAAAAACAAACGGCCTAAGGGTTCTTTGAAAAAAAATGTTGGGGGTACAGGATTTTTGGGGGTCAGGAAGCGAAAACTATCTTTAAGTTTAAAATCTATATTTAAGATGGTTTTCGAACTTTATTTCCCTGCTATAAAAATCCTCCTCTTCAGAAAATAGAAGAATCCTATTTTGACACTGCGCTTGTATACAATGACCGTGTTGGTCACTTATGGGGGAGTTGAAAAAATCAAACTGACATGACTGAGGAAGTCATCGTATACCAAAAATGCCTGATTTTTCATGAAATAAATATCCGGGAATAATTTGAAGATCCATCATCATCCATATGTTGTCCACCTTACTAGGTAGGTAAGATAATATTATTGGTTATCGTCCATGTACGTAATTCGCCGCACTCGTGAAATGACGCACCTACCTTTGGCTCAGCATTTCTCGGAAAACTTAAAAAACTATGGCGTATTACTAGTTGCATAAACTTATCTAAGTCGTGCTTGTTACAGAAATAAAAATCATAGTGAAATTGTATGATTTAATGGAAAGTTAGTGCTTGTGAAAGTGGAAAAAGTTGTTTAACCACTGATTTTACTAGATACAAATAGTAAGACTAAGAGATTTACATGACCTCAATTTTTTTTTTCACGATCATCTGTGATTTTATTGTTCTATGCCGTCAACAAGCTGTTGTCAGTGAAAACCAAAATATATGAATGCTTTGCATTTGCAATGATTTTTTTAAAGAAATACTGATCCTCAAAATGGACACATTCCTTATAGTTATAGAAGAAGACTACTTAATTCATTGGTGTTTATTTCGACGGTAGTGGAAAATTATTGAGAAAATGAAACATTAATATGGTTATGAAAAGAAATCTTTTATTTGACAAAATGTTAACAGCATTTTTACACATTTCAAAGTTTTAAAGTACTTTTTGCAAACATTTTTACCACCTTCCATTTTATTGGTCTTTCAAGAATATTGATTAAAAGTTTTGAGAGCTTCTCCAAATTATATCATTTTTTGTTTAAAAATCGAAATCAATATTTTTATTTTCAAGATTAAAAACAATTTTACAACCATCTGGAATAAGATGAAACATGATTCAACTGTTTTTCTTCTTGGGTACATTTTCTGTGCCCCCATCAACTTTAACAGTTTGGGGGTGAGTCATTATACCAACATCAATTTTTTGACGACCACAATTCCGTGCGTCTCAAAAAACGGCGCTCATCAAGACGTCCACGCGTATGATCATGCATTGAAATTCAGCATTTTACAAGAGAATACTTCACTGAAACAAACTGAAACACCAAACTGCTAATTTCATTTGTAAGTTACTGTCCAGTTGATTATATAACCTTAGGTGTGTCATTTAGGGTAAATTGAGGATATATTACAGAGAATGATTTCATTAAAAACATGAATTTGCATAGAAAATTCATTATTTTTTCTTTCTCCACAGATATTTCTTCATTTGTTTTACATTTGTTTTGCTTGTTAGTTTATTTGCCTGTTTTGTTTTAATCCCCCTATCTGATTCTTTGTTTTTCACAAATCTCATAATCTCTTCTTCAAGCCAAAACTCCTGGTACCTCTATCTATTCATGTGTAATCCCTCTATTGTCCAGTCCCAGGACCAGTACATGACTCTGCTTCTTGTATCTTCTTCTATTGTGTTCATTTCACACCTGACTAACTTCCTCTCTTATAGTACAGTACCTCTATCTATTCATGTGTAATCCCTCTATTGTCCAGTCCCAGGACCAGTAGGCAGTACATGACTCTGCTTATTGTATCTTCTTCTTTTGTGTTCATTTCACACCTGACTAACTTCCACTCACTCTTGTGTTTATGTATGAATGTATGTTTGTATTCCGTCCCATTTTTGCCAAAACGCCAAGCTTCATAACCACCTATCAAGGATTCAGTGTAGGCTTAATGTGTGTAAAGGCCTACCGACTATGGGTATTTATGAATGAAATAAATGAGACTCAATAAACAAAAAGCAGCCACATTTCGTATCAATTTTTAAGCACTCCTCTTCCTCCTGGATTGCAACATTTTGTGTTTGCTTCGACTAAAAACAAACTTGTCCTAATTAGTAAAAACTTGAATAAAATTAATTTTGTAATTATTATTAATTTTGTAATTATTATTTTCGTGCAGTATTAGTGCACTAACATGTGCTGCGCGTGCGGTAAACACAATGTATTACATTTTTCTGCCCATTTGCAGTTGGCGGAGATGGAGTGTTGCAGTATCCACTGTTCCCAAAAGGAACGATCCTTTGGATCGTTCTTGAAGCTGAGAATGCTCGCGTGTGCCCAGTTGAACGTGACGCTGGGCATACAGCTCCGTTCCTCGGCACTGTTTGCGTATGCCCGGGGGATCGCTGGCGTGTTCCCAACGGACCGCTCTGGTAATTCCCAGCGGAACGGACTATCCGTTGTGACTTTTGAAACGCTCCCTAAGGTTCCATAATAAGTAAAAACTTTAAACTTTTCCCAAAAAATATCACCCCCCGTTGACTTTTTACATATCCTCATACGCAAGGGTACTCATTTTTTCAAAAGCACGAGGTTGTTTTTCAAGTCAATGCCAAATTTGTCAAGGCTACACTCCCACCATGCAAAGAGTATCAATAAATAAAACAAAACAAATATTGTTCTAAGTTCATGTAGGCCTATACTGTATAGCCTACTTAATGTCTCAAAACTTAGCTTGAAAATTGGTTGCACAATTTTTATTTGAATAAGTTTATAGGATGAGTTATACTCCACCATGCTAAAGAACTACCTTATGGTTTCAGCAAAAATATCATTGATTTTTTAAAAATTTGTGATGATGTATTTCTTATATTTGTACATTATCCTCCAGACTATCAAACCAAGCAGTTGTAGTAGTCATTCTGTTAATCCACTTCGGCTGGTGATGGTCTAGGGGAAATTTCAACCTTGCTCTGATTCTGTCAACTTCCTGCCTCTGTAAATATTTTATTAATTACCTTTTTTTTTTCCCCTAATATAGAAAGCTGCTTTGAGTCGGAAAGTCTTCACCAATGATAAGCCGTTTGATTATTTGTGTTCTCAACCTGAATCACAAGTCATCTAATGGATCTAACAAATGAGAAACAATTCTCACACAGAAACAATCTAAGACATCATCAGAGGGTCCACACCAATGAGAAACCATTTGTCTGTGATATTTGTGGAAAATCCTTTTCACGAGGAGCCAATGTAAGACGTCACCAGAGGGTCCACACCAATGAGAGACCATTTGTCTGTGATATTTGTGGAAAATCCTTCTCGCGTAAAAGCAGTCTTAGACGTCATCAGAGGGTACACACCAATGAGAAACCATTTGTCTGTGACATTTGTGGAAAATCCTTTTCACGAGGAGCCAATGTAAGACGTCATCAGAGGGTCCACACCAATGAGAAACCATTTGTCTGTGACATTTGTGGAAAATCCTTCTCACGAGGAATCAATCTAATACGTCATCAGAGGGTCCACACCAATGAAAAACCATTTGTCTGTGACATTTGTGGAAAATCCTTCTCACATGGAAGCAGTCTAAGATGTCATCAGAGGGTACACACCAATGAAAAACCATTTGTCTGTGACATTTGTGGAAAATCCTTTTCACATGGAGCCAATCTAAGACGTCATCAGAGGGTCCACACCAATGAGAAACCATTTGTGTGTGACATTTGTGGAAAATCCTTTTCACGAGGAGCCAATCTAAGACGTCATCAGAGGGTCCACACCAATGAGAAACCATTTGTCTGTGACATTTGTGGAAAATCCTTCTCACAAGGAAGCAAGCTAATACGTCATCAGAGGGTCCACACCAATGAAAAACCATCTGCCTGTGATATTTGTGGAAAATCTTTCTCACGTAAAAGCAGTCTAAGATGTCATCAGAGGGTACACACCAATGAGAAACCATTTGTCTGTGACATTTGTGGCAAATCCTTCTCACAAGGACGTGATTTAAGATGTCATCAGAGGGTCCACACCAATGAGAAGCCATTTTTCTGTGACATTTGTGGAAAATCCTTCTCACAAGGAAGCAATCTAAGACGTCATCAGAGGGTACACACCAATGAGAAACAATTTGCCGATGTGCAGAAACTTTTTTATTCTAAATGAATGGCAAGACTAATGCTTCTCTGTGTAAGCTTTACTTTGAATCAAGGTACATGTTCAACAACCAACATGACTAAGTTTTCAGCTCAATGTGTTTAAAAGTATACAAGTCATGAAAAGTAAATATTTTGTTGAGTTTTCTGAATTCTCTGAAATGAAAGCACATTAACCCTAACTCCCTAGACAACAAAGCCAGTTGGAGGATTTTGAAGGATTGTTTTAATACAATGCCTAGGGAGTTAGGGTTAACCCTCCTACTATTGATGCACTTTAGTGGAACGTTGTTGTAGAGGTCAAAACCAGTCAACTGCCTGTTTTTGGCTGTTGACCCAAATGTGCACACGGGGGCATTTTTGACTGGTTTTTACTGTCATTTTGACCACCCTGAACAATACAATACAATGCTTTTTGCCAGTCAAAAACAGTCGACTTTTTTTTGACCTGTAAGGTTTGACAGTGTTTGACTTTATTAACCCTCCTATAGGTTTAACAATCAAAGACACTCATAATTTGTATGTCACTATCCCAACCCATTGACTTTGTGCAGTGCACTCAAATAAATGCAAGCACATGTGGCTATGGTAGGAGGTCAAACCAAAACCACTCGACTATAACTTACACAGCTCTGTGTGACTCTGCATATAACTTGTAAGACATACACAAGTGTGTTCGACTTTGCCACTATCTCCAGCACAAACATGTGTGAACAATTGGCAATGCAACCAAAAATACTCAAGTGACTGTCTGTGGGTGTGGTGCTTACTGGGCCAAATTTCAGCCTGGGCATAGGAGGGTTAAAGTGCACTAGATATACCTTGGGAAGTATTTCAACATTTTGACTGATTTTGACCCTTGTAGTAGTAGGAGGGTTAAAAAGAATATTTTGTTATCAGGATAACTGTTACTTTTTGCCAACTACACATCAAGTTTAGCTTTCAAATAATTATCCCCACCAGTAGACAATGGAAAGTTGTCATATTTTGTTTCCAGGTTGGCTGTTACTTTTTGCCAACTACACATCAAGTTTAGCTTTCAAATAATTATCCCCACCAGTAGACAATGGAAAGTTGTCATATTTTGTTTTCAGGATGACTGTTAATTTTTGCCAACTACACATCAAGTTTAGCTTTCAAATAATTATCCCCACCAGTAGACAATGGAAAGTTGTCATATTTTCAATATGATGTTTTCCTTTAAATCTAAGGTATAGGATTGGTTGAATCAAAATTACCAAATGTTTAAATTCTAATGTAAAACTTACTTTGTGTAAAGCTGATGGTGTGAATCTCCCCTAGAAATTATTTTATCTGCTGTAATTATTTAGAAAAGTGAAATAATTTCCATTTTGAATTTAGGAATAAGTACTCTTTCCTAAATTCCACATAACAACGATGCATTTAACAATTGTTGCGTATTTTGCTTAAACTTTCATAGGTTGTTTTTAATGTATGTGTTAATATCTTGATTCAAAGAGAGTAAACATACTCATAGAAGCAGTTTGGCCAACATTACCAATGTTGTACCTTCCCTTCAATGTATATCTTGATTCAAAGAGAGTAAGCATACTCATAGAAGCAGTTTTGCCATTATTACCAATGTTGTACCTTCCCTTTAATGTATATCTTGATTCAAAGAGAGTAAGCATACTCATAGAAGCAGTTTTGCGAACATTACCAATGTTGTACCTTCCCTTTAATGTATATGTTGATTCAAAGAGAGTAAGCATACTCATAGAAGCAGTTTTGCCAACATTACCAATGTTGTACCTTCCCGTTAATGTATATCTTGATTCAAAGAGAGTAAGCATACTCATAGAAGCAGTTTTGCCATTATTACCAATGTTGTACCTTCCCTTTAATGTATATCTTGATTCAAAGAGAGTAAGCATACTCATAGAAGCAGTTTTGCCATTATTACCAATGTTGTACCTTCCCTTCAATGTATATCTTGATTCAAAGATAGTAAGCATACTCATAGAAACAGTTTTGCCAACATTACCAATGTTGTACCTTCCCTTTAATGTATATCTTGATTCAAAGAGAGTAAGCATACTCATAGAAGCAGTTTTGCCATTATTACCAATGTTGTACCTTCCCTTTAATGTATATCTTGATTCAAAGAGAGTAAGCATACTCATAAAAGCAGTTTTGCCATTATTACCAATGTTGTACCTTCCCTTCAATGTATATCTTGATTCAAAGATAGTAAGCATACTCATAGCAACAGTTTTGCCAACATTGTACCTTCCCTTTAATGTAGGCCTATATCTTAATTCAAAGAGAGTAAGCATACTCAGAAGCAGTTTTGCCATTATTACCAATGTTGTACCTTCCCTTTAATGTAGGCCTATATCTTGATTCAAAGAGAGTAAGCATATTCATAGAAGCAGTTTTGCCATTATTACCAATGTTGTACCTTCCCTTTAATGTATATCTTGATTCAAAGAGAGTAAGCATATACTCATAGAAGCAGTTTTGCCATTATTACCAATGTTGTACCTTCCCTTTAATGTAGGCCTATATCTTGATTCAAAGAGAGTAAGCATACTCATAGAAGCAGTTTTTGCCAACATTACCAATGTTGTACCTTCCCGAATCTTGATTCAAAGAGAGTAAGCATACTCATAGAAGCAGTTTTGCCATTATTACCAATGTTGTACCTTCCCGTTAATGTATATCTTGATTCAAAGATAGTAAGCATACTCATAGAAACAGTTTTGCCAACATTACCAATGTTGTACCTTCCCTTTAATGTATATCTTGATTCAAAGAGAGTAAGCATACTCATAGAAGCAGTTTTGCCATTATTACCAATGTTGTACCTTCCCTTTAATGTAGGCCTATATCTTGATTCAAAGAGAGTAAGCATATTCATAGAAGCAGTTTTGCCATTATTACCAATGTTGTACCTTCCCTTTAATGTATATCTTGATTCAAAGAGAGTAAGCATATACTCATAGAAGCAGTTTTGCCATTATTACCAATGTTGTACCTTCCCTTCAATGTATATCTTGATTCAAAGAGAGTAAGCATACTCATAGAAGCAGTTTTGCAAACATTACCAATGTTGTACCTTCCCTTCAATGTATATCTTGCTTTAAAGAGAGTAAGCATACTCATAGAAGCAGTTTTGCAAACATTACCAATGTTGTACCTTCCCTTCAATGTATATCTTGATTCATAGAGAGTAAGCATACTCATAGAAGCAGTTTTGCCAACATTACCAATGTTATATATACCTTCCCTTATACAATCTCATCTGGACGGTTCACTCCCTCCCCCAGCAAGCCAAGACCTGAGATTTGCCATACCTAATATTAAACTTCTAAAAGCATTATGTACAAAACTTTTATTTTGATCTTATTGTCTACATTTGTCTGTCTTCACTTGTTAACTCCCTGGAACAATTTTCCTTATAATTCAGCAATCCATATTGAGCTATACTACCAGCACTGGCATTATTTTCATTATTTTAAATTGTTTTTTTAATTTATTTTATTTATACATTTATTTTTTGGGGGTGGGGGGGCATGGAACTATGGAAGCCAATGTGCCGAGTGATTAACTATAGCAATAAAAATGAAACACCTTTAAAATAGCTGGACGAGGGTATATGTGAGAAAATATTTAGGTGGGGCTAAGCATGGGGATATTTTTGAGGGGGAGGGGGTAGGCATTTCAAACCACCTCTGCAAAAAACAAATTAATAAAAAATACAAGCCTGCTTTGATGGCTTGAATTGGCGGTTTATTGTCCACTGAAAATCAATATTTACATCCCTGTATCCTACCAATGTGCCTCTATTTTGGTTATGACCCATTTCATTTCAGCCATGTAACTGTCTTAGAATAATGACCACTATATTCAAACAAGCACATCATAAAAGCCCCCTCCCTGTCTCCTATTTGACATAGATGTTTCCCTCAGAAATTGGATCAGTTTTAATTTTCGAATCACTTAAAAAAGGAAAGCTTTCATCAATAAATCACAAATGCCTCAATTTGCAAGTCTTTCCCAGTAATATGGATTTATATTTAATTGTTGAACGAGAACATGACAATTCATTGGTACAGATTGGGATTTTTACAATAGTCAAATAAATTTATTTAATTCTGTAACTCAGTCGAATGTAGTCATTATCTCTTCACTCTCTGAATCCCTATTCTTTTTCTTTTCTTTTTTTGGGCACTATCGGGATTTTTCGTGGGGGAAACCTGGGGAACACTGGAAATTTGTGGGGTAACGGTCCCCCAGCCCCCTCCATAACTAATCCACTGTTGTAAACATGTCAATTCTTTCTTATTCAAATATTAAACAAAATGCAAATCACTTTCTTTCCAAGAAAAATTTAGCATAATTGTCACCACGCGCCCTCTTGGATCCTGCGCTTGCGCAGTGCCTTTTATATACGCACAGTACACACGCATCCAGAGTGTGGCCGGCCGGCTGGCTGAGGGGGTTAATTTTGAAAATGGCGCCTTGGATTTTCGCACGTGGTGAACTTGTCGATGATTGAATGTGACGACTTTAAACATCAGCAATATACAAAATGTCATCAAGACAACGTATGATACTCCATTGAGGATATAGAATATATAGGTAAGTTAATGTAGTTTTTGTAGGTAGTTGTGACAGTGAAATAAATGGGTTTGTTTTGTCCGTTGGTGAACGTTGAGATCTCGCGAGCCAGCCTAGCGTAAGTATCGACTCCCGTGGACTCGAAACCTATTCGGAATTGTCTGCGTAATGAACTATGGGAATTGGGTTTTGGGGACAAATGACATGAACAAACGCAGCTAGCAAAGAATGTCGTATCCGACCGCCACTTTTTAAGGGTTTTTTGAAGAAAGAAAAAATTGCAACCACTAACTCACTGTTACTGTTAGGCCTAACCAGTTACAAAATCGATTTTTGGGGGTACAGAAAGCGAAAACTATCTTTAAAATCCACTTTTATTAGGGTTTTCAGTTGAAAAATTATTCCTAAACCAATATGCTCAATATTTATATCAAATTAAAGGTCTTGATCTTGATGAAAGAAATACAATGGTTTTTAAATCAAGAAAATCGGACGAGTAGTTTTTGAGGAATCCTGTTTTATTTAATCAAGTATACAGCATTCGATGAAGCGCGACTGTCCATACACTGGACTCGAGACCTATTCAGAATTGTCTGCGCAATCTGGATCTCTGGATCTGGATTGTTATACTCCGTAAAAGCGGTAAATCCGCATCACTACAGACTGTTGACTTAACAGACTAGTTTGTATTGTGGGTTGTGGTTTCGTTCAGGCGTTTAACAAGTCCGGTTTTGAAGCTGGTTAGCTTTGTTTGATCGAGTAGATGGTGTGGTAAATCGTTCCAAATTTTAGTAGTCCATGGAACAAATTTAATTCAAGAGTTTTGGTCATTGTTTGCGGTCGTTGGTAGGAGAGGTTGTGGGTCCTTTTTAATCAATGAATTATGGGAAGTGGGTTTTGGGGACAAATGACATGAACAAACGCAGCAAATATTTCCAAAGAATGTCATATCCGACCGCCACTTTTTAAGGGTTTTTTGAAAGGGTAGAATGTCGTATCTGGCCGCCACTATTTTTCATTTAATATAACCAATAATGTAATCTTGGTAAGGTGGAGAACATATGGATGATGATGAACATATACTTCAAATTATTCCAGGATATTTATTTCATGAAAAATCAGGCATTTTTGGTATACGATGACTTCCTCAGTCATGTCAGTCTGATCTTGTAAACTCCACAATTAATGACCAACACAGTCATTGTACATGCGTAGTGGCAACTATAATAGTAGGGTTTTCAGGTGAAAAATTATTCCTAAACCAATATGCTCAATATTTATATCAAATTAAAGGTCTTGATGAAAGAAATACAATGGTTTTTAAATCAAGAAAATCGGACGAGTAGTTTTTGAGGAATCCTGTTTTATTTAATCAAATATACAGCATTCGACAAAGCGCGACTGTCCGTACATACCTAATGACACCAAAACCGTTGAATCAGCCTACACACACCGTGATACACACGCACAGCGTTCGTGCTCGTTTCCCTCATAAGAGCTTTTGAAAGGGTGTAAAAAATACACTCTCCGCTCAAAACTAAACAAAATTACGGCTCAAAACTTTCACATAGGATAGAAAAGAGGTGTAAAATTAATTCAGACACCACTCTTACCTTTCAACTTGAAGATTTCACCTCGAAAAAATGGTGTTTACTTTTTATCTCTTCGTAACTTCGGTTGTAGAGTAGTTATGGAGATCGAGCAAGCATGGGTATGTAAAGGAGCCCTTTGACTCAATAGGGAAACCCGTTTCCATGTCAATTACAATGTAGTCGAGTGCGGAGACAGCTCCGAAGTGGATGCCTTCAGCAGAGCGCGGCAAATTTTACAGGCTGAATGCGCCTGATCTCGGAACACTTCGCGAAAGGCTGGGCGGGACGAGAGTGGTTCATTCATAAAAACCTAGGCTTTCGCACGTACTTCCGATTGCTATTTTATGTACATTGTTGGATAGCTGAAACTATAAGCTTTCCAATGAGCTATTACATGTAAGATTTCGACAGGTAAAAGTAATTTTAAAAAATTGATTTAAAATTTTGATGTTTTTTGTTGCGGGCAATGCGTTGTGCGTGTGAAGGGTTTCGGTCAAGCACGTACAAACTGAAAACCCTACTTTTATTTGAATAAGTTTATAGGATGAGTTATACTCCACCATGCCAAAGAACTGCCTTATGGTGTCAGCAAAAAAATCATTGATTTTTTCTAAATTGTGATGATGTGTTTCTTATATTTGTACACTAGCCCCCAGACTTTCACACCAAGCAGATGTAGTAGTCATTCTGTTAATTCACTAGCCCAAGGCACTAGGGGAAATTATCAACCCTGCTCTTATACTATCGACTTCCTACGGCTGCCTCAATAAATATATTATTAATAATTACCTATACTTTTTTTTCTCAATATAGAAAGCTGCTTTGAGTCAGAAAGTCTTCACCAATGACAAGCCGTTTGATTATTCAGGTTCTCAACCTGAATCACAAGTCACCCAATGGATCTAACAAACGAAAAACAATTCTCACAGAGAAGCAATCTGAGACGTCATCAGAGGGTACACACCAATGAGAAACCATTTATTTGTAAAATTTGTGGCAAATCCTTTACCCAAGGAAGTTCACTAAGAACGCATCAAATTGTCCACACCAATGAGAAACCATTTGTCTGTGACATATGTGGCAAATCCTTCTCACATATAAGCAGTCTAAGACATCATCAGAGGCTCCACACCAATGAGAAACCATTTGTCTGTGACATTTGTGGAAAGTCCTTCTTACGTGGAAATGATTTAAGATGTCATCAGAGGGTCCACACCAATGAGAAACTATTTGTCTGTGACATTTGTGGCAAATCATTCTCACATACAAGCAGTCTAAGACATCATCAGAGGGTCCACACCAATGAGAAATCATTTGTTTGTGACATTTGTGGAAAATCCTTCTCACGTGGAAGCAGTCTAAGATTGTCATCAGAGGGTCCACACCAATGGTGAACGTTGAGGTCTCGCGAGCCAGCCTAGCGTAAGTATCGACTCCCGTGGTCTCGAAACCTATTTGGAATTGTCTGCGCAATGAACTATGGGAATTGGGTTTTGGGGACAAATGACATGAACAAACGCAGCAAAGAATGTCGTATTCGACCGCCACTTTTTAAGGGTTTTTTGGGGAAATTTTTTTTGCAACCACTAACTCACTGTTACTTAGGCCTAACCAGTTACAAAATCGATTTTTGGGGGTACAGAAAGCGAAAACTATCTTTAAAATTCACTTTTATGAATATGATGTTTTCGGACTTAATTTCCTGTCTACAAAAATCCTCCCCCTCAGAAAATAGAAGGATACTATTATAGTACTGAGCATGTACAATGACCATGTTGGTCACTTATGGGGGAGTTGACAAGATCGGAGTGAGATGACTGAGGAAGTCATCGTATACCAAAAATGCCTGATTTTTCATGAAATAAATATCCTGGAATAATTTGAAGTATATGTCCATCATCATCCGTATGTTCTCCACCTTACTGGGTAGGTAAGATTACATTATTGGATATATTTAATGAGAAAAAGTGGCAGTCGGATAGTACATTCTACCCCTGCATCTAGCCAAAAACTCCTGGTACCTCTATCTATTCATGTGTAATCCCTCTATTGTCCAGTCCCAGGACCAGTACATGACTCTGCTTCTTGTATCTTCTTCTTATTGTGTTCATTTCACACCTGACTAACTTCCTCTCTTATAGTATGGTACCTCTATCTATTCATGTGTAATCCCTCTATTGTCCAGTCCCAGGACCAGCACATGACTCTGCTTCTTGTATCTTCTTCTTTTGTGTTCATTTCACACCTGACTATAACTTCCTCTCTTATAGTATGGTACCTCTATCTATTCATGTGTAATCTCTCTATTGTCCAGTCCCAGGACCAGTACATGACTCTGCTTCTTGTATCTTCTTCTTTTGTGTTCATTTCACACCTGACTAACTTCTGCTCACTCTTGTGTTTATGTATGAATGTATGTTTGCATTCCATCCCATTTTGCCTTTAAGAAAGATCCTGTTAGGTTTGAAATGTAAGGCCACAACCATTATTTTGCAATTTCAAATAAAGTTCTCATAATACGTAAAAACTTTCAACTTTACCCAAAAAATATCACCCCATTGACTTTTTACATACTGCAAGGATACTCATTTTTTCCAAACCATGAGGTTGTTTTTCAAGTCAATGCCAAATTTGTCAAGACAACACTCCCATTCACCCCTAACAATGCAAAGAGCATCAATAAATAAAAACAATACAATTATATACTGCAGGCGCGTAGCCAGCCCTGTCGGTCCGGGGGGGCAAAATTAAGATGATCGTCCCGATTTCATGGTTTAATTTGCGAAATACTGAATAATATTGAATCAAAACAATCGATATATTGTACAAACATGATCATCTGTGATTTATTGTTCTTTCCTTGGATCTATACTGTCTGAACTGTTGCTATTATTAATTTCTACACTGTGATGAACTTAAACATTCATAATTAATCGTATTCGTAATGTATATATATACACACCGTTTACAACACACATTACACTGAAAGTTATTCGTGTACATGTCGTATAAAAACCTTTAATAAAATGTTGTAAGACAAGTTGTAAATACGTTCTGCACGTAACCCGAGTACATACTGGTTCATTGTATTGATTCAAATTTCAAGTTTTTAATGTTTTAATGTTTGTTTCTATATAAATTCGTCTCTAATTAACAAAAAAGTTGAAAGATCCATCTGTAAGGTCCATATTTTATGAGCAATTTATATATCTCTCATTAGTGCATTTTGTTGCCTTTCTTGTAATGTCAAAATATATTTTTGCTGCCAATGGCGGCGTTTCTATCGGGTTCCTATTCAAATGAAACCAAAAAATGAATACCACATCCCCTGTTTATCAGCAACTATTATACTAAATTTGAGTTGCCATTCACGAGGAACAGACATCATACTAAAGTCCTCAATGACTGCGTCAAAATCAGCGTGCTCTGCGGTCGCGTTCTATGCTGAGAAGTGCCAGTGATGACAGCCTCTGCTCCGACATAGTGGATCTTAAATACGACCCGTTAGCTTCAATCGACTGAGCGACCGCTCACTTGAAGCAGAGGAAATTGCGATTGTACCAAAAATTCTATACAGAGTACATAATGTCGGATATGCTGTATTAATGTCCCATTCCTTGATCTTCTGCAACATTTCTTCAAGAGAATTCAGATTAGCATCGGCAAATTCCGGTGTGTCTCTGTAAAATTTGCAGAATTGCTGGTACTCTGATTTAGCCAAGTCCTGGTCAACATCGTCTTCATACATAGAAGAAAGCAGTTCAAATGATTCAATGTCGTTTAAATGATCTGGCATAAGGCACTTAAATGGAACAACTAAGGTCTGAAAATCATTAAATCGTGTTTGCAGTTCTCCAATAAGTGTAATGCAATGCTATACTGTATATTCAACAGTGTCAACAGACAAAACAATTTAATTTCACGGCAACTTAATTTAGCGAATTGGCATTTCTTCACTTTTTGGAGGCAATTTAATTTCACTAATTTACATCCTCTTGCTATATAAAACCATAAAAAATATTATATTTGGCAGCAATTTAATTTAGCGAATTGGGCATCCTAGCGAATTTAAATTGCTAGCGAAATTAACTTGTTTTACAGTATTTGATAAAGTGATTTCCGGGACAAAAACCGGGTATAAAAACTTCAGATCTAACTTCCCTTCCTCAATCCTCCCTCTCCCGTCTCCCTTTATCAATTATTCACTCCCTTTACCATTCCCTAAATCATCCTTTCCTCCCTCCCTAAATCTGCCTGCCTCTGCATCCTTCGTCCCAGGCCTGTCCTTCCCGCCCTTTCCGGTCCCTTACCCTCTCCGGCTCCATTCCTTCCCTTACCCCTGCCCTACCGCCGGTTGCACCCGCCCTAACCTTGCCTGCCTTAAGTTAGGCTGCCTTGGTACTCGTCCCAATGGTCCTATCCATCCTTTCTTCCATTACCAAGGCCCACATTTCCTTCTCTCCTCCCCCTCCCTCCCTCCTCCGTCCTCCCTCATTTCGTCAATAATCCCATCTCTTCTAATTTCTTTCTTTACCTCTTTCGTTTTTTGTCCCTCCCTCAATTTTCCCTCCTTTTCTCTCTTCCTTTCCTTTTCTCTTTTCTTTATTTTTACCGTCCCGATTTTACTTCTATTTTTTTTTCCGGGGGGGCAGTCTGCCCCCCCTGCCCCCCCGCTTTTCAAACTCAGTTTTGAGACATTAACTATACAGTATATTATACTGTATAGTTAATGTCTCAAAACTGAGTTTGAAAATTGGTTGCACAATTATCAAACTTATTTGAATAAGTTTATAGGAAGAGTTATATACTCCACCATGCCAAAGAACTGCCTTATGGTGTCAGCAAACAAATCATTGCATTAGTCGGACAGATACGATAAAAAGTGTTATTAAGTATTGTGCACAGTTTGCCTACCATTGGCATATGTACTGAAAGAAGCAGTGAAGCGATAACAGATTAACCAATCAGGCTACACTCCACCACCAACACAAACATAATTATGAATATGGATGAAGTGAACTGTATGAGCCAGCAAGCCCCCTGTTGTTTAAGCCTATTAGTAAACCAAGATATAAACAAAGGTGATAATTGGCTCTACCAGACTGATACTGGGATCAAGAAGTTTGACCTTGGCGGGAGTACAGTGTTGTAGCTCTATGGTTGTACCATGGTACAATGACTTAGGAAATCCAGCAATTAGGATAGGCCCAATGGTGAACCTTATGTCATGACGGAAAAAACCCTAATGGTGTACCATATAATGTCGTTGTTTGAGTTGGGGATATGCCATAAAATACAAGACAAGACCACGAACGCGGTCAGATGGAAAAACAGCAAAACACTAATCATGAATAAACTGCAAATTTTACGAGTCATGGTACTATGATAACAATTAACAAAGATAATACACATAAGTAGTTTGCATAGAACAATTTTATAGGTACATTTTAATTTTATATTTAAATGCATTAAGTGTAGACGAGTTTCTAATATCACTGGGAAGCTTGTTCTAGCTGATTGCACCAGTATATCGAATTGTGTGTTGAAATATTTGTGTCCTGTGTTTTGGAAGATGAATATGTTTTGGTTGAAGTTCTGGTGTTGTAGTTATGAATGTTGTAACTAAATTTGAAGAGCTCTTGCCAATTGAATTGAGAATTTATTTTTTGACCCAAGAGTAGTCGAATCTATTATTCATGAGATAATAATAAACTATCGGACAATATTGGAGAATACTATAATGTTTATTAACCCTAACTCCCTAAGCATTGTTACTGAACAATAAAAATCCTTCAAAATCCTCCAACTGCTTTTGTTGTCTAGGGAGTTAGGTTTAATATGTGGATATATAATTATATATTCACAAATGAATATTATTCAATAATAATATTCTATTCTGGACTTGGACTATTATATTGTATTATATTGGCTGCAGGCCGAAATATGGGGAAAAAACATTTTGCTAAATCCATCGTGATTATTGGGAAATGGAATCAGGCGAGAGCAATGTACAACGGCGTGGGGTCATGATCATGATAATTATAAAGTGTTCTTAACTTGGTCAGGGGTTTTCTTTATTATTACACACTGTAAAAAAAATAATGTATGCAACAAATACGTAAATTTCAAAGGATGATGCCAAATTCCAATTTATCTTATCTGACCCCTAACCTGTCACCCATTAGGCCTCCTGCCCCACCCAACAGAGAAAATCATCCCTTGACACACATAGTATATACCTTTAATGGTAATCAAGGTATTGTTTTGTGAAGGGTCCAACATGAAGGCTGACAAAGTAGTCTTTACTTTTACAATTGATATTATATACAAAGCCACTTCTTAACAATTACACTTCAATCAGAACCAAAGAGTTGTATAAAAGAGTTTGAATTTCTAATTCACCCTTTGCCGAATGTGGTGGAACGGTTCACCATGAAAAAGTACTATCTAGTATGGGTATATACAGGACATTAATTTGTGTCAAGCATAGTGTTCTGGCTATCTATTCCTTCAAATAAAATAAAAATGCCTTTGTGACTTTTTTAAAACTTTTGTCACACATTGCCCTTTAAAAATATTCCTATTAAAACGAAAAATAGTTGCATTTCCTGTTACCTGACCCTATTGTTGATAAATAAAAGAAACGTTTTTGAAACTGTAAAGTATAGTGGAGTGCCTTGTTTCATTTACATTATTTTTAATGAATTATGCAGACCAAACAATGTAGTAAAAGTTTACAAGGTCAAATAGTAAAAAGAGTCTAGTATTCTACACAAAAAGTAAGTATTTTTTACCAATACATTCAGTAACGATTTACTTAATTTATGTTTACCTATTTAAGAGGTAAATCTTTTTACTGATTTTTGAAGTAAAAGTTTACAAAATGTTTATGAAAAACTTTACCCAACACGCATTTTGTAAAACTTTACCAAACAATTAGGAGGTTCGTATACAACATTGCAAAATAGTAACATTTTACACAACTTGTGTATTTGTTTTCTGTGTGTATTTCATTCAGCGTATAAAGCTTGATTTTTATGGAGTTCATGGAAACAATTTCTAGTGGCAGATGTGATAGTAATATCTCTCCCATATGTTCCTGTAGACGAAGCCAAATCAATATTTAGGTTTTGTTGTTGAAAATACAGTCTAGCCTTATAAACTATGACGAATTTATTTGGGAGTGAGGATGGGAGATGAATACGCAAATTCCCTTCAAATAAAAGATTAGGGCTGACATACACGTATGTCAGGTTGTCGAAATTATCTTTCGTATACAACATTGCAAAATAGTAAAATTTTACACAACTTGTGTATTTTTTTTCTGTGTGTAATCAAATGCATTAAACACAACTCTTTTGAAAAAGCCATAAAAATAAATATTTACGACATGTGTTAGTCAGACAGCTACAGCGATATATTACTAAAAACATTAATGAGCAACATTGCAAAATAGTAAAATTTTACACAACTTGTGTATTTTTTTTCTGTGTGTAATCATGGAGGAAGAAAACAGGAGTCACAACGAAGGCATATCAAAGGTTCAATGTCTTTTGCCGCGATCGTAAAACTTCCAAGCCAGCGCTAATCGTTTAATCCGATTATCGAGGAGAACTACAGCCTCTTATCTCATAACCAATTAGCACTTCGGAGTGGCCCATTGAAAATACGTTACGGCCGCCCGCTACGCTTACCAGTTTTACGACCGCGATAATCCCCTTGTGTACAATGTCTTTTGCCGCTCGGCCCTGCTCGCGACCAGCATACATAATTGGAGGGTAGAAATCTGTACACATGTAGCAAACGAATAAACACAAAACGTATGCGCACTACTTTTCGCGGGCTTTTTATATTGCGCAGTTCATTGTCTTCAATAGCGATTTTTCCACCGAGTATTTTGGTGTTTTGATCGTCGAATTTGGCGAATCCGAAGCTGACTTACGGTAAATATAACATTCAGATGTTACAATAAAGTGTCTTTTTAGCAACTTATTTTAAGGATATTTCCGGTGATCTCCGGAAGCCAACAAATTGTCAAATTCAAAGACGTGTTGTTTAGCTTTTTATCATTTCAATCCTCATGTGCGATGCTGTGCAATGAAGATATTGCAGTGTTGGATTCGTAGGTCGAGTTGGATGGATCGGGAGCCAGCCTTCCGGCCGTGTAGTGCAATAATAGGACAACGCGTCAGCAATGCGCGCAATGCGCATGTGCAAAGAAAGCCTGGCTGTATAGTTCTCCTCGATAATCGGATTAAACGATTAGCGCTGGCTTAGAAATTTTACGACCGCGGCAAAAGACATTGAACCTTTGATATGCCTTCGTTGTGACTCCTTCTGTTTTCTTCCTCCATGGTGTAGGTATGTGCGTATCCCACGCATTGTCGCAAATCTTTTCGGCCGCGGCCTCAATCTCGGGTTGAATCGCCGTGGCGAAGACACCGTGGAGATAGCGCTTTGTAACGTTTCGCTGAGGCCGTTCTTTTTGACGTACCCAGGAGATTTTTTTTCGAAGACGTACATGTACTGTACATGTAGATCAAATATTCTACTTCAACCTCGTTCTCAAATTTTCTGAATGCGGCATCTAGAAGTTTCCAAAAAATATTCTCGAAATTTGGGTTCGCTCTTGCTCATCAAAACCATCGACGATTTACCAAAAGGTGAGTAATATCACTTATCAAACCACAAATATCATTTTTCTATACTTGTTTTCTACCTCTTGGCCAATTTTGACGGCGATTGAACGTCTCCCAGTTATGTTTTTTGGACTCCCCAAACATCGATGTCAACCAAAGATTGTATTGCGCCGCGTTCAGCGCGCTATAGACCTACCAATTTTCAGTCCGATAAATCGTCCGTTTAAACCTAATAAAATAATTAATATACATAGGCGTAACACAATATTAAATATTAGTTTTCATGAACTTATTTCATTTTTTTTCTTCATATTTCCAGTCCAATATCATTTATTGTTTTTTATAATGTTTAATTAAATCAGGGATAAGAATTTCTCATTTCAGTATAAATATTAAAAATTCTCAGATTTGAGTGATTTTTTTTCTCTATTTTTTAAAATCTGTTTTCATTATTTTGTTTTATATTTCCAGTCCAATATAATTTATAAATTGTTTTAATATTAAATTAAATCAGGGATGAGAGGCTTTCGAAGATTTTAGTGTAAAAATATGAAAACAATCCTCAGAGTTGAGTAATTTATTTTTTTTCTTTATTTTTTTAATTTATTATTATTATTTTTTTAACACATTCTTTTTGTATTTCTTATTTGTAAATCAGCACTACAAAACAAACTAATCATTGAATCAGCCTGGAAATAGGTTATTATTCTTCCTCTTTTCCCAAGCATTCCAGTGATACCAACCTTTTGAAAGAATTAAGAAAGTTATGATATGGAATCCGAGAAAATCTAGGAAACGGGTCACAAGTCAAATTTACATTTCTTTTGTTTTTCCTTATAAAATAATTGTCAGTTACGGGCCTAAAATTGCCGGATTCAACATGTCATAGCTTCCTTATTTTTGGTCACAGGAAGATGATCCTTATATCATTGTAATCGTCTATTCAAGACCTTGACAATGATACCAGTTGTATTGGAATCTGTTGATTTTGAAAATTTTTGTCACATAGCTACATGGTGTAATCAAATGCATTAAACACAACTCTTTTGAAAAAGCCATAAAAATAAATATTTACGACATGTGTTAGTCGGACAGCTACAGCGATATATTACTAAAAACATTAATGAGCAGCATTTTAACAAAAGATAATTTCGACAACCTGACATACATGTATGTCGGCCCTAATCTTTTATTTGAAGGGAATTTGCGTATTCATCTCCCTAGATCCTCACTCCCAAATAAATTCGTCATAGTTTATAAGGCTAGACTGTATTTTCAACAACAAAACCTAAATATTGATTTGGCTTCGTCTACAGGAACATATGGGAGAGATATTACTATCACATCTGCCACTAGAAATTGTTTCCATGAACTCCATAAAAATCAAGCTTTATACGCTGAAATACACACAGAAAACAAATACACAAGTTGTGTAAAATGTTACTATTTTGCAATGTTGTATACGAACCTCCTAATTGTTTGGTAAAGTTTTACAAAATGTGTGTTGGGTAAAGTTTTTCATAAACATTTTGTAAACTTTTACTTCAAAAATCAGTAAAAAGATTTACCTCTTAAATAGGTAAACATAAATTAAGTAAATTGTTACTGAATGTATTGGTAAAAAATACTTACTTTTTTCTGTAGAATACTAGACTCTTTTTACTATTTGACCTTGTAAACCTTTACTACATTGTTTGGTCTGCATAATTCATTAAAAATAATGTAAATGAAACAAGGCACTCCACTATACTTTACAGTTTCAAAAACGTTTCTTTTATTTTTCAACAATAAAATGAAAACATCTCTTCAAATCCCCACTTCACGAGGTTCTCTCTCATTTACTCCATGTTGTGAGGCGATTGTCGACTTGACAGGCACACACAGCTTTTGCACACACAGCTTTTGCACACACATCGCGCACACACAATGCATGATCACATGGTGGGCTTTACACAATTAAAAGTGAATTTTTACACAACGCACGGCAATGCTTAAGTTCCTTGTGGTAAAAGTTACACGGGCAAGGTAAAGACTTGAATTAGTTACATAAATTATGTAAATAAAATTTAATACATTTAAATTACGTAATTTTTAACTTACACAGCAATTGTGTTCTTTATTTTCCCGAAATTTTACCTAAATTGTGTAATATTTTACAAAACATGTTTTACCCAGCTCACAAATACCTACACAGAGTCTCCTGAATGCAAAATTTTCAAAAATGTTCATTCCATTTCTCTAGAATTGACACCAAACACCATGAAAATTAAGAGACCAGTGTTTGTTTGGGACAATGTAATAAGTCTGGTACCCTAACCCATCACTATCGTGCTTTTATTCCCACAATGTTGTACGCTGAAGCTTGGGTACATGATTCACTGTAATCAATTTCTGGAAGACACACTTTGTTTTCATGCGGCCGCCGCGCCTGTAAGCGATTCCAGTCACATTACTACAAATCAGAGAAGAAATTACACAAGCTGTGTAAAATCTTACCCTGTTTTAGATGTTCCCGGTGAACCTCCTAATAATTAAGTAAAACTTGACCAAACAGGCGTTGGGTAAAATGTTACCTAACAGTTGTATAACGTTTTACTGCGATATTAGGTAATTTTATTTACCTAACTTGTAGGTAAATGTTGGTTAGGTAAAATTTTTACATATTTGTGAGGTATAAGACTAAATGGTTTACCTCTATTGTAGGTAAATTGTATGAAGTATTACTTTTAATGGGTATTTTGTTTTTCTTACATTATTGTTTGATAATATGTCTATGGGAGTTCTGTTTTGTACCTGGCCCAGTTACAAATGTAAGGATTCCTGGTTGAGGTATTTGAAGGTTAAACAAATGTTGAGTTTTTAAATAATTGTATTGGTGTTCTCCTTATATAATTCAGGTTAAGCCTTAGTTGTTCCGAGAGAAAGGCGAAACTATGTATCCGATTGACAGCGCATAATGGTCACGATACATGCATGCACATACTTGCACAATGATTTGTATGAAGCAGTCGTTGCTGGGCGCATAATGCATAACGTATGGTACATGACTGTGTCTGAACGAGTATACGCTGATATTTCATCCCACAAACGATTCAGGCTTGTTTACTCAACAATTGTTTACCTTCAACCGCCTCAATCACAGTGGCGTAAATATAGGGGGGGACAGGGGAACGTGCCCCCCCAGCCAAGGTCCGTGCCCCCCGCACCCCCCGGGTTCCCCCAATTCAGAATTTGGAAAAAATAGGTCCCTATTTGAGAATGCAGGATTCAAGTATTGACATGCCCCCTATAAAAAGTGGTGCACCCCTAGTTCCCCCCTGAAAATTGGACTGTAGTTACGCCACTGCTCAATCAGTAAAATTTTGACGATACTCCCACTGCTGTGACATTATTCACCTTCGTGTTCTCCATCTTGAATTTGACGTTGAATGAGACACAGCGCCTCGTGGGGGACTTCACATTAAATCATGTCTTTTATACACTTTCATAGTAAAATTCTACTAAACAAATGTAAAATATTTTTTTTATAACATAAGTAAAACTTAATACACACTTTTATTTTTTTATTTATTTTTTAAATTTATTTTATTACATTTTACACTGGCAATCAGATTACATCAATTAAATATAAAACCAAACCCTAATAAACTACAAATACACAAAAATTCATTTTAAACAAAGCCAGTAAGTGGTAAGATAGAACAGGTGACCAGCACCTCTACAAGGCCATCCTACCACAAGAAACCCACTAAACATTATATACCTCTTTACACGCATCCCCCCCCCCCCTCCCGCCCCGTTACACCACTGGAGGGCCGCTGAAGCAAGTTAGGACGGAAAAGAACGGAAAAGACAACATTAAGCAACGAATTAAATACGCCGACAGAGAGAGCAATGGCAAAAAGACATCCATGTACAAATATTATCTACCGAAAAATTGGAAGAAGAAACGTCACGCACAACCGTAGTCGCACCTGCGCGTAACTCTTGTATACATGGCCGGAAGTTGACCACTCAGTGACCCGATCAATTACAAAGGTATGAAAAGAGAAGTTTATCTTGTTAACTTGTGGATACCCCCAAGCTGGGAGGACTGCAAGGATATCACACCTCGAACCCTCGAATCGGGGGTTGGCGACCATGACATATTATAGACTGGGCTCGTTTCCCTAATGTATGATGAGACTGGTTTTTTAAATTTTTTATTAAGTATAAGAGAGCGAGTCTGAATATAAGGGTGCGAGATTTACAATGGTATTATTCTCGCTATGATAAGACTGATTTTTTTGTTTTAAGTATTTGAGAGCGAGTCTGAATATAAGAGTGCGAGATTTACAATGCCTTTATTCTCGCTATGATGAGACTGATTTTTTGGTTTTAAGTATAAGAGAGCGAGTCTGAATAATAAGAGTGCGAGATTTACAATGCCTTTATTCTCGCTATGATGAGACTGATTTTTTTGTTTTAAGTATAAGAGAGCGAGTCTGAATATAAGAGTGCGAGATTTACAATGCCTTTATTCTCGCTATGATGAGACTGATTTTTTTGTTTTAAGTATAAGAGAGTGAGTCTGAATATAAGGGTGCGAGTTTTGTTGTTGACAACTCCAACAGAATTTAAATTCGCTAGATATAGCCAAATTTATTGAACATTTTTTAGCTGATGGGGATGGAGATCACGGCCCCAAGGTCACTTTTGACATAAATTTTGGAATTAAAGAATTTCCTGTACGGAAAATTAATACTATACTTAAATCGAGTTGTATTATTCATACTGTCCAATAAACATTTTCCTGAGTCGGACAAACAATGCAAAAAACTGATAGGCCTTTTATTCAAGATGTTTCTGACAATAACTGGGAATCCAACTTAATCAGACTCTCACAGCTTCGTCCTATTATTTCCAAATAGAAATGCTCAAACAGAATATCCAGAATGGGTAAGATGGATGCTTATGGTTTAGTTAGATAACTCGACCCAACTAATAAAGTTAACTACACCATTTGAAAAACCCTCCTCATTCAAAAACCAATCCGTCCGTCAGCTCATAATTCCAGCAGCTTATGGTGTTTGGATTTCGGTAAAACTTGTAATGCGAGTATTTAATCTTGAGGTCCATGTGAGCCTGATGGGCCACTTATCATAAACAAATTGAATTGCAGACCTAAATTTCCCCTTACAATAATCATCCAAAACATTAAATTATGCACTATAATGACTGAACTGTAGGGTGCAGAAACATTATGACGCCATTTTTATTGATAACTTGGCTTTGAGCTGCGTTATGCGTTTTAATTTGAATAGTTCGAATGCAAGAGCTTCCCCGACAAATGATGTCCAGGTATTTAGAAAACGGTGATGACATACAGCCTCATACGGGCACTTTTCTTCACGCGCATCCCAAAGGAGCTAAAGAAAAAGAGCATGGCCTGTGTGGAAAAAGTTGCAGTCGATTCGTTTTGTTTGTTAATAAAATGTTAAAATAAAATTGTTAGAATAGAAAAAGGAAAATGTTTTCATCACTTTTTGTGTTTTTTATATTAAAAATCGTGATTCCCGTGATTGCACGGTTTAGTTTTGTGATATATTTATTTGGAACCAGAGAATTTAAATTAATATACGTTATCAAGCGCCAATGTTGTTCCTTCATTTAAGAGAAACTTAACCACTCCTTTGAGAATTTGAAAATGAATAGAAACCATAAAAATCATGCCAAACAAACAACACTGCATCATTAACGGCAATAAGTGTTTACCTTTTATTTTGGTTTGAACACGTTTAAGTTGTATATATTGCTTGTCTCTGCCTCACAGAAAAATACTAACTACTCTATGCCACTGACTGTTCTAGTTCTTCACTACACTGGTGGAGATCCAATTATCACCTTTCCTTAGCCAGTATAGGAACTTATCAGAGTGTTAATTGTCTTCACAACAGGGGGGGGGGGGGGGTCTACAAGCTTCTGCAGTACCATCATACATATTCATGATATCCTGGTATTGGTTTTTCAGTGTAGTCTGATTGGACAATGTGTGATATCGCCTCAGTGCTTCATTCAGCACTGCTTCCATAGGCAGCGTATGGAAACTGTGCACAATACTTAATGACACTTTTTATCGAAGCCGTCCGACTAATGGATTTTTTCTAAATTGTGATGTGTTTCTTATATTTGTACACTAACCCCCAGACTTTCACACCAAGGAGATCTAGTAGTCATTCTGTTAATTCACTAGCCCAAGGCTCCAGGGGAAATTATCAACCCTGCTCTTTCATTCATTCATTTCATTCATTTATTGATTTCACAGGTAGAACAAATCAAAAACACAAATTTACATTAAATCATCAGAAAAATAAACAAAGGTAGCATCCCTGTATGATTACAAAAAAGTAAAGTAGATTACTGATGCTAGCACTTAGGAAGTAGGCTAAACAAATATTGAATCACACAAAGAATGATAAACAACATGACTTTATGCACTGCCTCAATAAATATTTTATTAATTACCTATACTTTTTTCCTTAATATAGAAAGCTGCTTTGAGTCAGACAAGCCGTTTGACAAACTGAATCACAAGTCACCCAATGGATCTAACAAATCATGAGAAACATTTCTCACATGGAAGCAATCTAAGACGTCATTAGAGGGTACACACCAATGAGAAACCATTTATTTGTAACATTTGTGGCAAATCCTTCACCCAAGGAAGCTCACTAAGAATGCATCAAATTGTCCACGCCAAAGAGAAACCATTTGTCTGTGACATTTGTGGAAAATTCTTCTCACGTGGAAGCAATCTAAGACGTCATCAGAGGGTACACACCAATGAGCAACCATTTGTCTGTGACATTTGCGGAAAATTCTTCTCACATGGAAGCAATCTAAGACGTCATCAGAGGGTCCACACCAATGAGAAACCATTTGTCTGTGACATATGTGGAAAATCCTTCTCACGTGGAAGCAATCTAAGATGTCATCAGAGGGTACACACCAATGAGAAACCATTTGTCTGTGACATATGTGGAAAATCCTTCTCACATGGAAGCAATCTAAGACGTCATCAGAGGGTCCACACCAATGAGAAACCATTTGTCTGTGACTTTTGTGGCAAATACTTCTCACATATAAGCAGTCTAAGATGTCATCAAATTGTCCACACCAATGAGAAACCATTTGTCTGTGACATTTGTGGAAAATCCTACTCACATGGAAGCAATCTAAGATATCATCAGAGGGTACACACCAATGAGAAACCATTTGTCTGTGACATTTGTGGCAAATCCTTCTCACAAGGAAGTGATTTAAGACGTCATCAGAGGGTCCATACCAATGAGAAACCATTTGTTTGTGACCTTTGTGGCAAATTCTTCTCACAAGGAGGCCATCTAAGACATCATCAGAGAGTCCACACCAATAAATGACTTGGGTTGTAACATTGTGCTAAATATCCTTCTCACAAATAAACTACCACAGGATCCACCAATGAGAAACCATTTGTCTGTGGTTTCTGTAGTAAATCCTTTTTTTCATATAGAAGCAACTAATTAAGAAGTCATCAGAGGATCCACACCAATGACAAAAACATTTGTTTGTGACATTTTCTTCATTCGTTCGTAAGCTATTTCTGAGAGGATAGCACATTTTTGGAGTGATATTTCGTTCAGCTATACTAGGAGGGTTTCTTTTTGCAAACTACACCAAGTTTAGCTTTCAAATAATTGTCTCCATAAGTAGTAAGCTTGGGTGATAACACGATAATATTGAATACTGCAATTCTTTTTTTTTTATTCGATTATGATATCGAGAACCTTTTTTAACTTATCGATATATCGGCAAATCGCGATTAAATAAATATATCGCATTTAAAAAAAAATGCCATTGTGAATCAAGTCAGAAATTCCATGGAAACAAAATTAGAACAGTCTATTTAGCTTTTGGAAGTGAGAAACAAAAGCAAACTGCTTCAGTACATACACGCTCTGCAAACAAATTTTATTGTGACGCTTGTAGAGGGCTTCATACCTGTGGTTATCGGCTGTAAAGCAATCATGCATGAATGAAAAAATAATCGCAATATGTGTTTACCGATATATCGTAGATGAAAAAATCGATATTGCTCAAGCTTAACCAGTAGGCAATGGAAAGTTGTCATATTTTCAAAATAATGTTTTGAAAATCAAAATTACCAAATGTTCAAATTCTAATGTAAACGTACTTTGTGTAAAGCTGATGGTATGAATCTCCCCTAGAAATTATTTTATCTGCTGTAATTATTTAGAAAATTGAAATAATTACCATTTTGAATTTAGGAAGAAGTACTCTTTCCTAAATTCCACATAACAACAATAATTTTCACTATTTTCGCATTAAAGACACAGTGTAGTAAGCTTAAACTTTCATAGGTTGGTTTTTAATGTGTATGTAAATATCTTGATTCAAAGAGAGTAAGCATATTCATAGAATCAGTTTTGCCAACATTACCAATGTTATACCCTCACTTTAATGTATATCTTGATTCAAAGAGAGTAAGCATACTCATAGAAGCAGTTTGGCCAATATTACCAATGTTATATATACCTTCCCTCTAATGTATATCTTGATTAAAAGAGAGCAAGCATATTTGTAGAAGCTGTTTTGCCAACATTACCAATGTTGTATTTTCCCTTTAAACCTAACCACCCAATATCCTGCAAAATCCTCCTTGGGGCACTTTTTGGGAAAAATTCAGCAGTTAGAAACTTGTACTTTCACCTCTTCAAATGGGACAAAATTACTACCTGGCAAGAAGTACAGACCATAGCCTAAGTGTTGAATAATGAAAAATCTAAGAAAATGCATTGTGCATTTTGAAGATAAGGGCATGTTTCCAAAAGTGCACTGATGGATTCAGGAAGGTTCCTAGCCAGAATACCTAGGGGATTAGTTAATTTATATCTTGATTCAAAGAGAGTAAGCATACTCAAAGAAGCAGTTTTGCCAACATTACCATTGTTGTACTTTCCCTTCAATGTATATCTTGATTCAAAGAGAGTAAGTATACTCATAGAAGCAGTTTTGCCAACATTACCAATGTTATATATACCTTCCCTTACAATCTCATCTGGATGGTTCACTCCCTCCCCATTACAAAAATCCTCCCCTTCAGAAAATACGAGGATACTATTATAGTTGCCACTGCGCATGTACAATGACCGTGGTTTGTACTTATGTGGGAGTTGACAAGGTCAAACTGACATGACTGAGGAAGTCATCGTATACCAAAAATGCCTGATTTTTCATGAAATAAATATCCTGGAATAATTTGAAGTATATGTCCATCATCCATATGTTCTCCATATGTTCTCCACCTTACTAGGTAGGTAAGATTACATTATATTGGTTATATTGAATGAGAAAAAGTGGCGGTCGGATACGACATTTTAAGGTTTTTAAAAAAAATGTGCAACCACTAACCAGTTAAAAAATTATTTTGATCGATTTTTAATAATAATAATAATAATAAAGATTTTTAGCGCGCACATATCCACCCTGCTGGGCGCTCAAGGCGCGGAAACAAAGAAAAACATTAATACAAACAATATACAATGATAGCATAGGGAAAACAAATTATGTACCGAGATACATGTACCTACAATGCAATTACAAATATACATCATCTTTGAAGAGTTGTGACATAAGATGAGTTTTAAGCATCGACTTGAATCTGGTTATACT
Organism: Zoroaster sp. YZ-2022; assembly: GCA_029582265.1. NCBI lineage: Eukaryota > Metazoa > Echinodermata > Asteroidea > Forcipulatida > Zoroasteridae > Zoroaster > Zoroaster sp. YZ-2022. The sequence goes on from CM055826.1 coordinate 8,385,613, forward strand.
ATGACAAGATTTGAGTTTAGTTGGAAGATGATTCCAGAGTCTCGGAGCTGCGACAGAAAACGACCTGTCACCCCAGTTCCGTTTTGAAGTTGCTTCCTTGAGGAGTGACATGTTGCTGGAGCGCAAATTGCGTGATGGAGTGTAGACTTTAAGTAGTTCAGAAATATAAATTGGAGCAATGTTATTAAAAGATTTGTGGGGGTACAGAAAGCGAAAACTATCTTTAAAATCCATGTTTAAGATGGTTTCCGGACTTTATTTCCCTGCTATAAAATATCATCCCCTTCAGATAATAGAAGGATCCTATTATAGTTGCCACTGCGCTTGTTGGTCACTTACAGGGGAGTTGACAAGATCAAACTGACATGACTGAGGAAGTCATCGTATACCAAAAATGTCTGATTTTTCATGAAATAAATATCCTGGAATAATTTGAAGTATATGTCCATCATCATCCATATGTTTTCCACCTTACTAGGTAGGTAAGATTACAATGTTGGTTATATTACAGGGAACGATTTCATTCAAAAAATGAATTTGCATAGAAAATTAATTATTTGTTCTTTCTCCACAGATATTTCTTCATTTGTTTTACATTTGTTTTGCTTGTTAGTTTATTTGTCTGTTTTGTTTTACTCCCTCTATCTGACTCTTTGTTTTTCACAAATCTCATAATCTCTTCTTCCAGCCAAAAACTCCTGGTACCTCTATCTATTCATGTGTAATCCCTCTATTGTCCAGTCCCAGGACCAGTACATGACTCTGCTTCTTGTATCTTCTTCTTTTGTGTTCATTTCACACCTGACTAACTTCTGCTCACTCTTGTGTTTATGTATGAATGTATGTTTGTATTCCGTCCCATTTTGCCTTTAAGAAAGATCCTGTTAGGTTCGAAATGTAAGGCCACAACCATTATTTTGCAATTTCAAAGAAAATGTTTCCATAAGGTTCTCATAATACGTAAAAACTTTAAACTTTTCCCCAAAAATATCACCCCATTGACTTTTTACATATCCTCATATGCAAGGGTACTCATTTTTTCCAAAGCACAAGGTTGTTTTTCAAGTCAATGCCAAATTTGACAATGCAAAGAGTATCAATAAATAAAAACAATACAATTATTGTTCATGTATACTGTATACTTAATGTCTCAAAACTGAGCTTGAAAATTGGTTGCACAATTTTCAAGCTTATTTGAATAAGTTTATAGATTTTCTTTAAATTGTGATGTGTTTCTTATATTTGTACACTAGCCCCCAGACTTTCAAACCAAGGAGATATAGTAGTCATTCTGTTAATTCACTAACCCAAGGCTCCAGGGGAATTTTCAACCCTGCTCTTATACTATAGACTTCCTGCATATTTTATTCATTACCTTTATTTTTTCCTTATTATAGAAAGCTGCTTTGAGTCAAAGTCTTCACCAATGACAAGCCGTTTGATTATTTGTGTTCTCAACCCGAATCACAAGTCATCCAATGGATCTCACAAATCATGAGAAACAATTCTCACATAGAAACAATCTAAGACGTCATCAGAGGGTATACACACCAATGAGAAACCATTTATGCATCAAATTGTCCACGCCAAAGAGAAACCATTTGTCTGTGACATTTGTGGAAAATCCTTCTCACATGGAAGCGGTCTAAGACGTCATCAGAGGGTCCACACCATTGAGAAACCATTTGTCTGTGACGTTTGTGGCAAATCCTTCATGCAAGGAAGCAGTCTAAGATGTCATCATAGGGTACACACCAATGAGAAACCATTTGTCTGTGACATTTGTGGCAAATCCTTCAAGCAAGGAAACGGTCTAAGATATCATCAGAGGGTCCACACCAATGAGAAACCATTTGCTTGTGACATTTGTGGAAAATCCTTCTCACAAATAAGCAATCTGAGATGTTATCAGAGGGTACACACCAATGAGAAACCATTTGGTTGTGACATTTGTGGAAAATACTTTTCACAAGGAATCAATCTAAGACGTCATCAGAGGGTCCACACCAATGAGAAACCATTTGTCTGTGAGTCTGTGACATTTGTGGCAAATCCTACTCACATGGAGGCCATCTAAAACGTCATCAGAGGGTCCACACCAATAAATGACTTGGGTTGTAACATTGTGCTAAATATCCTTCTCACAAATAAATTACCACATGATCCATCAGTGAGAAACCTGCTTTGTCTGTGGTTTCTGTAGTAAATCCTTTTTTCATATAGTAGCAACTAAGAAGTCATCGGAGGGTCCACACCAATGAAAAAAAAATTGTTTGTGACATTTTCTTCATTCGTTCGTAAGCTATTTCTGAGACAATAGCATATTTTTGGAGTGGCATTTCGTTCATGAAACTTGTCCTACATTTTCATGTAAATTTATTTACATCATTGTTAATTATCATAATTGTTTAATTTAATACATTTTACTATTTTGTGTTATTATAGAATGAATATTATTAACAGGTCTTCTGTTACCGTGTCTTCTATATAGCCAGCAAGTATACCCATCCAAAACTGGGTGTTAAAATAACACCAATGGCGGGTGTCAACTTTATTCTTCCATGGTGTTTATATTGGGCAAGCTGACCATTAGGCCCCAAAAGTCTCCTTTTTCTGGTCATAGGTCGATTTCAAAATGTTGTATTGACTTAATTGTTTTTTGGTAATCTTTTTTTTGCCACAAATATGCAATACATGTATACACAGGAACCACATTTCCCATATACAAAGTATGGTGGCTAAGAGAAGCCTCACAAATTGGGCAAATGTTCATACCCCAATGTGAAAGTCATTTAAAACAAATCATGGCAGAATTCCAATCAATCCAGCAATTTTGGCTACAATTGGACATCGTTTCATATAATTAAAAAAAAATTAAAAATTAAAAATGGATGTCCTCTAAATGAACGAGGGTCTATCCACTGGCAAGACTAGTGCTTCATGTCTATCCACTGGCAAGACTAGTGCTTAATGTCTATCCACTGGCAAGACTAGTGCTTCATGTCTATCCACTGGCAAGACTAGTGCTTCATGTCTATCCACTTGCAAGACTAGTGCTTCATGTCTATCCACTGGCAAGACTATAGTGCTTCATGTCTATCCACTGGCAAGACTAGTGCTTCATGTCTATCCACTGGCAAGACTAGTGCTTCATGTCTATCCACTGGCAAGACTAGTGCTTCATGTCTATCCACTGGCAAGACTAGTGCTTCATGTCTATCCACTGGCAAGACTAGTGCTTCATGTCCATCCACTGGCAAGACTAGTGCTTCATGTCTATCCACTGGCAAGACTAGTGCTTCATGTCTATCCACTGGCAAGACTAGTGCTTCATGTCTATCCACTGGCAAGACTAGTGCTTCATGTCTATCCACTGGCAAGACTAGTGCTTCATGTCTATCCACTGGCAAGACTAGTGCTTCATGTCTATCCACTGGCAAGACTAGTGCTTCATGTCTATCCACTGGCAAGACTAGTGCTTCATGTCTATCCACTGGCAAGACTAGTGCTTCACGGCTGTCTCGTTAACAGGCTTTGTGCATAATTAAGTTCCAACAAGACTAGTGCTTCTCTGTGTAAGCTTTACTTTGAATCAAGGTACAACTAACATGTGACTAAGTTTTCAGCTTAATGTGTTTAAAAGTATACAAGTCATGAAAAGTAAATGTGCATATTTTTGTGAGTTTTCTGAATTCTCTGAAATAAAAATACATCAAACAGAATATTTTGTTTTTTTAGGATAACTGTTAACCCTCCTATTACTACAAGAGTCAAAATCAATTAAAATGTTGATATACTTGCCAAGGTATATCTAGTGTACTTTAAAGTCAAACACTGTCAAACCTTACGTGTACTAAGTACATTTACAGGTCAAAATGAGTCGACTGTTTTTTGTACTACTAAAAGCATTGTCTGGTATTGTTCAGAGTGGTCAAAATGACAGTAAAATCCAGTCAAAAATGCCAATGTGTGCACATTTGGGTCAACAGTCAAAACAGGCAGTTGAATGATTTTGACCTTTATGGCAACTTCCCACTAAAGTGCAGCTATTCTAGGAGGGTTACTACACATCAAGTTTAGCTTTCAAGTAATTATCTCCGCCAGTAGTAAGATTGGGAGATAACACAATAATGTCCAATATTGCAATACCTTTTTTATTCGATTGCGATATCGAGAACCTTTTTTAACTTATCGATATATATCGGCAAATCATGTTTAAAAAAATATATCTATTTAAAAAAAAATTGCAATTGTGATTCAAGTCAGAAATTCCATGGAAACAAAATTAGAACAGTCTATTTTAGTATTTAGCTTTTGGAAGTGAGAAACAAAAGCAAACTACTTCAGTATACATACACGCTCTGCAAACAAATTTTATTGTGACGCCTGTAGAGGGCTTCATACCTGTGGTTATCGGCTGTAAAGCAATCATGCATGAATGAAAAAATAATCGCAATATGTGTTTACCGATATATCGTGGATGAAAAAAATCGATATTGCTCAAGCTTAACCAGTAGGCAATGGAAAGTTGTCATATTTTCAAAATAATGTTTTCCTTTAAAGCTAAGGTATAGGATTGGTAATTACCAAATTACCAAAATAATTAAATTCTAATGTAAAACATACTTTGTGTAAAGCTGATGGTATGAATCTCCTCTAGAAATTGTTTTATCTACTGTAATAATTTAGAAAATGAAATAATTTCCAACTTGAATTTAGGAATAAGTAGGCCTACTCTTTCCTAAATTCCACATAACAATGCATTTTCACTATTGTTGCATTAAAGACACAGTGTATAGTAGTAAGCTTAAACTTTCATAGGTTGGTTTTTAATGTGTATGTAAATATCTTGATATTGTTGTACCAATGTTGTACTCCTTCACCAGTGTATATATTGATTCAAAGAGAGTAAGCATACTCATAGAAGCAGTTTTGCCAACATTACCAATGTTGTACCTTCCCTTCAATGTATATCTTGATTCAAAGAGAGTAAGCATACTCATAGAAGCAGTTTGGCCAACATTACCAATGCTGTACCTTTCCTTCAATGTATATCTTGATTCAAAGAGAGTAAGCATACTCATAGAAGCAGTTTTGCCAACATTACCAATGTTGTACCTTCCCTTCAATGTATATCTTGCTTTAAAGAGAGTAAGCATACTCATAGAAGCAGTTTTGCCAACATTACCAATGTTGTACCTTCCTTCAATGTATATCTTGATTGAGAGTAAGCATACTCATAGAAGCAGTTTTGCCAACATTACCAATGTTGTACCTTTGTATGTATATCTTGATTGAAAGAGAGTAAGCATACTCATAGAAGCAGTTTGCCAACATTACCAATGTTGTACCTTCCCTTCAATGTATATCTTGATTGAAAGAGAGTAAGCATACTCATAGAAGCAGTTTTGCCAACATTACCAATGTTGTACCTTCCCTTCAATGTATATCTTGATTGAAAGAGAGTAAGACATACTCATAGAAGCAGTTTGCCAACATTACCAATGTTGTACCTTCAATGTATATCTTGATTGAAAGAGAATAAGCATACTCATAGAAGCAGTTTTGCCAACATTACCAATGTTGTACCTTCCTTCAATGTATGTCTTGATTGAAAGAGAGTAAGCATACTCATAGAAGCAGTTTGCCCAACATTACCAATGTTGTACCTGCCCTTCAATGTATATCTTGATTGAAAGAGAGTAAAGCATACTCGTAAAGCAGTTTGCCAACATTACCAATGTTGTACCTGCCCTTCAATGTATATCTTGATTCAAAGAGAGTAAGCATACTCATAGAAGCAGTTTTGCCAACATTACCAATGTTGTACCTTCCCTTCAATGTATATCTTGATTGAAGAGAGTAAGCATACTCATAGAAGCAGTTACCAACATTACCAATGTTGTACCTTCCTTCAATGTATATCTTGATTGAAGAGAGTAAGCATACTCATAGAAGCGTTTTGCCAACATTACCAATGTTGTACCTGCCCTTCAATGTATATCTTGATTGAAAGAGAGTAAGCATACTCATAGAAGCAGTTTTGCCAACATTACCAATGTTGTACCTTCCCTTCAATGTATATCTTGATTGAAAGAGAGTAAGCATACTCATAGAAGCAGTTTTGCCAACATTACCAATGTTGTACCTGCCCTTCAATGTATATCTTGATTGAAAGAGAGTAAGCATACTCGTAGAAGCAGTTTTGCCAACATTACCAATGTTGTACCTTCCCTTCAATGTATATCTTGCTTTAAAGAGAGTAAGCATACTCGTAGAAGCAGTTTTGCCAACATTACCAATGTTGTACCTTCCCTTCAATGTATATCTTGATTGAAAGAGAGTAAGCATACTCGTAGAAGCAGTTTTGCCAACATTACCAATGTTGTACCTTCCCTTCAATGTATATCTTGATTGAAAGAGAGTAAGCATACTCGTAGAAGCAGTTTTGCCAACATTACCAATGTTGTACCTGCCCTTCAATGTATATCTTGATTGAAAGAGAGTAAGCATACTCATAGAAGCAGTTTTGCCAACATTACCAATGTTGTACCTTCCCTTCATGGTATATCTTGATTGAAAGAGTAAGCATACTCATAGAAGCAGTTTTGCCAACATTACCAATGTTGTACCTGCCCTTCAATGTATATCTTGATTGAAAGAGAGTAAGCATACTCGTAGAAGCAGTTTTGCCAACATTACCAATGTTGTACCTGCCCTTCAATGTATATCTTGATTCAAAGAGAGTATAAAGCATACTCATAGAAGCAGTTTTGCCAACATTACCAATGTTGTACCTTCCCTTCAATGTATATCTTGATTGAAAGAGAGTAAGCATACTCATAGAAGCAGTTTTGCCAACATTACCAATGTTGTACCTGCCCTTCAATGTATATCTTGATTGAAAGAGAGTAAGCATACTCGTAGAAGCAGTTTTGCCAACATTACCAATGTTGTACCTTCCCTTCAATGTATATCTTGCTTTAAAGAGAGTAAGCATACTAATAGAAGCAGTTTTGCCAACATTACCAATGTTTGTCTGTCTTCACATGTTAACTCCCTGGAACAATTTTCCCCTATAATTCAGCAATCCATATCGAGCTGTACTACCAGCACTGGCATTATTTTCATTCTTTTAATGAAAATTATGTATTTATTTATTTTATTTATTTATTTATTTTTTGGAGGGGGGGCATGGAAGCCAATGTGCCGACTGACTTAACGAGCGGCAGTAAAAAATTGAAACACCTTCAAAATCGTATATGTGAGAAAATATTTAGGTGGGGCAAAATGTGGGATATTTTTGAGGGTGGGTGGTAGGCGTTTCAAACCACCTCTGCAAAAAATACAAGCCTGCTCTGATGGCTTGAATTGGTGGTTTATTGTCGACATAAATCGATATTTACATCCCTGTACTGGTATACTACCAATGTGTCTCTATTTTGGTTATGACCCATTTCAGCCATGGAACTGTCTCAGAATAATGACCACAATATTCAAACAAGCACATCATAAAATCCCCCTCTCTCCAATTGGATTAATAACAAAGGACCCCTGTCTCCTGTTTGACATAGATGTTTCCCTCAGAAATTGGATCAGTTTTTCGAATCACTTAAACAAACGAAGCTTTCATCAATAAATCACAACTGCCTCACTTTGGAAGTCTTTGGAAATCTTTCCCAGTAATTTGTATTTAAATGTAATTGTTGAAAAAGAACATAACAATTCATTGGTACATATTGGGATTTTTACAATAGTTTTGATTTATTTAATTGTGTAACGCAGTCGAATGGGGTCATGTTCTCCTCACTTTCTGAATCTGGATAACACATTCTTAATTCTTAATCAAACAGAAATTTCCTTAATAAAGTCGACACTGAAATATGCATATTCATTATCTCACAATATGTTGCGGCTGTTCTGGCGTAGCCAGGACTTTTTCTTTGGGGGGTGGTCAGGGGAATGTTTTTTTTTCCCTTTTCTTTTTTTTTTTTTTTTTGCTGAGGCACTATCAGGATTTTCCGTGGGGCACCTGGGTCACTGGAAATTTGTGGGGAGACGTTCCCCAGCCCCCCCCCCCCCCTGCCACTGAACATGTCACTTCTTTCTTATTCCAAATATTTTACAATGAGAAGTACATCACATCATGGTATAACTGAATATCAATAAATTGTTATTTTTTCGGTTCCAGTTTGTCTTGTCTTTTGTCAAATTTTTGCCTTCCCCATTTCATCCCTGAAAATGTCTGTGGGAGGCACTTAAATTCTTTAAAAAATGTATATATTTCACAGATACTTGAACATTATTTTTAAATAAATGATTTCAACATAAAATCTTTTTTACAAAATTAAGATTCTCTGATTTTTTTTAAGTCAACATTTCCCTGATCGTGATTCGATCTTGTGACCTTATGCTCTGTATCTAGACAGTCTACCAACTGTTTTTTAAATATATATATTTCCTAGGTTAAACATACATTTTTCAACAAAGTGTTAATGATTAAACGTCTTTCTGATATTATTCTATAAACAAGTTTGGACGTTTATTCATTTCTTTATTTTTTTATTTTTTTATTGTGATTCCGGTAATTCCCGGAAATTTTCTGATCCATTTGAAGTTATTCACGTCTATAAAAATTACCCACACAGATAATTTTTAATTATGTTGTACGAAATTCAATTGAAAACGTATGACCTCATTCAAAATTTTAACAAATAACTCCGTTTTAAAAGGGGCAATATCTTCACGATCAGAGCAGACTTTGAACAGGGCATGGAATCGGTAACCTAGTTTAAGATTAACACAGTGAGTGAATATTACTAGCTCATTTGTGCAGCAGTGTCAGTAATTATGACCTTATCATGTGGGCATGGGCGTTGATCGGTGTGGGACGGGGGGGGGGGGACATGTCGCCCACTTTTTAGAGTAGGGAGTATATCAAATTCTACCTTCTACACTTTTTATGGCCCATAAATAAATAAAAAATAATTAAATATGTTACCCTGAATGCTGAAAGACAAAGGCCCCAACGTCGCAGGTACGCGCTCGCACAGAGGCGAATCTACAATTGTTGACAGACTTGTTGGGACAAGAATCCACCACCCCAATTTCCCGTTCATTGGCGTCGATCGGTTTTGAATTTATTCTAATTGAGGGACGTGTAAAGAAAAACAATTACTTAAATAAATTACCAACTTGCAAATGTTTTGCCCCAAATTTAATGTGTAAAAGTGTGAGGGCTGTGCGACCCGGGTCACACCCCTATTTTAGCATAATCCTGGATTGCTTAACATTTTCCGGTGGCCATCTTTCCTCTTTCCTGTTATTTTTGTGTGCATTAATACCACTATCAAAAAGGTTCAAACTTGGTGTGAGTTTAATGTCAAATTATTATTATATACGACCTAATTGGTTAAGGTTGCTTGTATTTTATTCATTAGGCGTTATTTTTCCTGGACATCCTTTACACCGCGGTTGTGTGTTGCCGCCCTCAACGGGCGGCTCATACCAACCGCGGCACGTACAAGAATACTAGCGACGATGAATGACGACTGTGAATGAAGACTATAAGGTTGCCAACATACGTTACAAAATTGATACCAGATTATAGAATTAACGAACTATTATCTTTAAAACATCCCTTACTCTAAAGTTGCATGGTATACGTATGGATCATCATGAGAAATGTATTCACCGAAGTGCTTTCATCTTAGTGAAATTTGCAGAGCTGGAGGCGGGGTGGGGGAACGCAACCTCCCCATCAGATTGAAGGAACCGAGCACACGGCCGCAGAGGAGATTTCGAGAAGTCCGCCATCGTCAAGCACTCGCACATCAAGGACCACCTAATCGACTGGCAGGCAGCCCAACTCATCACACCCATCGACACATGGCACCCCAGACGCATCAGAGAGGCCATCGAGATCGTCAAACACGACACTGTGCCACAGGACATCGGCTTCAAGCATCAGCGACACATTTATGACCACTACTACAGACTGAAGGATCTTCTATATCCAAAGTCCATAACCCACCCCAGACTGAGGGATCTCCTATATCCTAAGTTAACCACCCTCCATCTCCTGTGCTTGTCAACAACTGATTCAGTTCAGTGAGCACACACTCCTCTCCCCAAACCCCTAGGATCCTAGTCTCACAGTTTCCCGCCTGCGCGCCTCAACGAACTAATCCTCCAGCATCCATTCATGGGATCATGATCCTCCAGCAGTCTACTTAAGCAGCAGCATTTTCCAGAGTCCGGCATTCTCCTGAGGACGATCAGAGCATACTGATCGAAACGTCGAGTTGTACCACCAGTTCTTTTCAGAACTAATTACTACTCAATTGAGATTCCACATGGTGTCACCCAGTGGCGTAGCTGGCTACGTTCGCCAGGGGGGGGGGGGGGGGACGAATCGGATCCCAGGGAGCCCACTAATCAATGAATGGGGCCCAGAGAACTATAGTCCCAGGGCTGATTTTAGGTATTACGGGGCCCACGGGCAAGGAAATAAATAGGGGCCATTTTCTTAATTGTTATCCGGAAAAAGTGTTAGTGCTGCTACCTTCATGATGCATAACTAAGCCATTGGACTTTTGATTAATCGCGGGTTAAAAAATAAATGACTGTAACAGATTTTTAGGGGTCCCCTCTCTTCTGGGGCCGTGGGCACCACCTTTGCTCCTTATAAACGCATGGCCCTAGGCCAGGGCCGGGATTTATAGCAGGGCAATTGCCCCAGGCCCCTGCCAGAGGGCCCCCAGACTACAAGGACTTCCTTCTTTATATTTTAAAAAA
>CM055826.1:8396909-8419627 GCA_029582265.1 Zoroaster sp. YZ-2022
CTAGCTAAATAGTTATCGGTGCATTACTCCTGGAAGTACTACGAAAATCTGTAAAATCAGCAATGTGATTCGACTGTGTAGCCCGTCTGTGTGAAATTTCAGTGATTTTTTTTTTTGTCATTCTCCCATAAAGTTACTTTTGTAAACTTTGTGCCAAAATGTGTAAAAATTTCAAATTAACTTGACCAGAAAAGTCCTTTCAAAAATTTGCCCTCAGTTCCTCAGATAGTGTGCTGCACAGAGACCCGTTCTCAAACCACTTTTGACCAGTGAGATCCCCATTCCATTTGCTATATCGAATTTAGGCGATTCTAGACGAGAAAAATACCATTTTGTCAGCCCAAAATCAGAATTTTTGACCAAATCAAGTTAGGCAAATTTTTTCAACATTGGGTCGAAATCTGAAATTTTTACCACTCCCCCAAAACTCAAAAAATATTGTCCCACACACCCATTATGCATGATTTTTATTTGTGGAACTCACCGTTTGAGCCCGATGGACTTCTGGGTGGAGGGGGTCCTGAAATCTGTCATTTTGATCGGTCGTGATTCAAGTAGTCTAGCTGTTATTTCACGACACTACCCGAAGTACTAGTCGTAGGGGACCCTGTAAACTCAGGCAATCAGATCCACTCATGGGGTAGCCAGCCTGTTTGAAATTTCAGTGATTTTGTTGTTGTCATTCTCCCATAAAAGCTACTTTTTGTAAACTTTGTGCCAATGTGTAAAAAATGTCCAAATTAACTTGAGCAGAAAAGTCCTTTCAAAAATTTGCCCTCAGTTCCTCAGATAGTGGCCGCCGAGACCCGTTCCCTAAACCAATTTCGACCGTGAGACCCCATTCCATTTACATATCGAATTTCAGGCGATTCCGAGACGAGAAAATACCTATTTTGTGCCCAAAATCAGAATTTTGACCATACCGGCTAGGCAAAATTTTCCAAATTGGGTCGAAATCTCGAAATTTTTACCCCCCAAACTCAAAAATATTGTCCCCACACCCATTATGCATGATTTTTATTTGGTGGGAACCCACCGTTTGAGCCGGATGGACTTCTGGTGTGAGGGGTCCTGAAATCTGTCATTTTGATCGTTCGTGATTCCGGCAAGTCTAGCTAAATAGTTATTTGCGGACATTACTCCTGGAGTACTAGTCAGGACCTGTAACTGGCAATGTGGATCTGACTGTGGGGGTAGCCGTCCAGTGAAATATCAGAGATTTTATTGTTGTCATTCACCCATAAAAGCTACTATAGAAAACAATGTGCCAAATCAGTAAAAAAAATCCAAATTAACTTGAACAGAAAAGCCCTTTTCAAAAATTTGCCTCAGTTCCTCAGATAGTGGCCGTTGAGACCCGTTCCCTAAACCAATTTTGACCGTGAGACCCCATTCCATTTACATATCGAATTTCAGGCGATTCCGAGACGAGAAAAAAAATACCTATTTTGTGCCCAAAATCAGAATTTTTGACCATACCGGCTAGGGCAAAATTTTCCAAAATTGGGTCGGAAATCTAGAAATTTTTTACCCCCCCCAAACTCAAAAATATTGTCCCCACACCCATTATACATGATTTTTATTTGCTGGGAACCCACCGTTTGAGCCGGATGGACTTCTGGGTGGGAGGGGGGTCCCTGAAATCTGTCATTTTGATCGTTCGTGATTCGGGCAAGTCTAGCTAAATAGTTATTTTATGACACTCCTGAAGTACTAGTCGTAGGGACCTGTAACTCGGCAATGTGATTCGACTGTGGGGGTAGCCCGTCTGTGTGAAATTTCAGTGATTTTTTTTTTGTCATTCTCCCATAAAAGCTACTTTTGTAAACTTTGTGCCAATGTGTAAAAAATTTCCAAATTAACTTGACCAGAAAAGTCCTTTCAAAAATTTGCCCTCAGTTCCTCAGATAGTGGCCGCCGAGACCCGTTCCTAAAACCAATTTTGGACCGTGAGACCCATTCCATTTACATATCGAATTTTAGGCGATTCTGAGACGAGAAAAATACCTATTTTGTGCCCAAAATCAGAATTTTTGACCGTACCGGTTAGGGCAAAATTTTCCAAAATTGGGTCGGAAATCTGAAATTTTTACCCCCAAAACTCAAAAAATATTGTCCCCACACCCATTATGCATGATTTTTATTTGGTGGGAACTCCACCGTTTGAGCCCGATGGACTTCTGGGTGGGAGGGGGTCCCTGAAATCTGTCATTTTGATCGGTCGGTGATTCGGGCGAGTCTAGCTAAATAGTTATTTACGACATTACTCCTGAAGTACTAGTCGTAGGGACCTGTAACCTCGGCAATGATCCGCCTGCGGGGGTATCTGTCTGTTTGAAATTTCAGTGATTTTGTTGTTATTTCTCCATACAAAAGCTACTTTTAAACTTTGTGCCAAATGTGTAAAAATGTCCAAATTAACTTGAGCAGAAAAGTCCTTTCAAAAATTTGCCCTCAGTTCCTCAGATAGTGGTCACGAGACCCGCTCCCTCAAACCAATTTCGACCGTGAGACCCCATTCCATTTACATATAGAATTTGAGTATATTCCGAGACGAGAAAAAAATAACTATTTTGTTCCAAAAATAAGAATTTTTGACCATACCGGTTAGGGCAAAATTTTCCAAAATTGGGTCGGAAATCTTGAAATTTTACCTCAAACTCAAAAATATTGTCCCACACCCATTATGCATGATTTTTATTTGGTGGGAACCCACCGTTTGAGCCGGATGGATTCTGGGAGGAACCTGAAATCTGTCATTTTGATCGGTTGTGATTCGGGCGAGTCAAGCTAAATAGTTATTTGCGCATTACTCCTGAAGTACTCAGTCGTAGGGACCTGTAACTCGGCAATGTGATTCGACTGTGGGGTAGCTCTGTCTCTTTGAAATTTCAGTGATTTTTTTGTCATTCTCCCATAAAAGCTACTTTTGTAAACTTTGTGCCAATGTGTAAAATCTCCAAAATTAACTTGACCAGAAAAGTCCTTTCAAAATTTGCCCACGTTCCTCAGATAGTGGCTGCCGAGACCCGTTCCCTAAACCAATTTTGACCGTGAGACCCCATTCCATTTATACATCGAATGGCGATTCCGAGACGAAAAAAAAATACCTATTTTGTGCCCAAAATCAGAATTTTGACCATACCGCTAGGGCAAATTTCACAAAATAGGGTCGGAAATCTCAAAATTGTTTTCCCCCTAAACTCAAAAATATTGTCCCCACACCCATTATGCATGATTTTTATTTGGTGGGAACCCACTGTTTGAGCCGGATGGACTTCTGGAGTGGGGGCGCCCCTGAAATCTGTCATTTTGATCGGTCGTGATTCGGCAAGTCTAGCTAAATAGTTATTGCGATTACCCTGAAGTACTAGTCATAGGGACCCGTATCTCGGCAATGTGATCCGGCCTGAGGGGTAGCCCGGCTGTGAAATTTCAGTGATTTTTTTCTTTGTCATTCTCCCATAAAAGCTACTTTTGTAAACTTTGTGCCAAATGTGTAAAAAATGTCCAAATTAACTTGACCAGAAAAGCCCTTTCAAAAATTTGCCTCAGTTACTCAGATAGTGGCCGACCTGCTCCTAAACCAATTTGACCGGAGACCCCATTCCATTTACATATCGAATTTGTATTCCGAGACGAGAAAAATACCTATTTTGTGCCCAAATCAGAATTTTTGACCATACCCGCTAGGGCAAAATTTTCCAAAATTGGGTCGGAAATCAAATTTGTTACCCCCAAACTCAAAAATATTGTCCCACACCCATTATGCATGATTTTTATTTGGTGGAACCCACCGCTGAGCCCGATGGACTGGGTGGAGGGGGGTCCCTGAAATCTGTCATTTTGATCGGTCGTGATTGGGGCTTAGTCTAGCTAACAGTTACTTATGACACTCCTGAAGTACTAGTCGTAGGGACCTGTAACCCGGCAATGTGATTCACTTGGGGTAGCCCGTCTGTGTGAAATTTCAGTGATTTTGTTGTTGTCATTCTCCATAAAAGCTACTTTTGTAAACTTGTGCCAAATGTGTAAAAATTCCAAATTAACTTGACCAGAAAAGTCCTTTCAAAATTCTGCCTCAGTTCCTCAGATAGTGGCCGAGACCCGCTCCTAGACCAATTTTGGACCGTGAGACCCCATTGCATTTATATATCGAATTTCAGGCGATTCCTGAGACGAGAAAAAATACCTATTTTGTGCCCAAAATCAGAATTTTTTACCATACCGGCTAGGGCAAAATTTTCCAAAATTGGGTAGAAATTGAAATTTTTTTACCCCCCCAAACTCAAAAAATTTTGTCCCCACACCCATTATGCATGATTTTTATTTGGTGGAACTCACCGTTTGAGCCCGATGGACTTCTGGTGGAGGGGGTCCCGAAATCTGTCATTTTGATCGGTCGTGATTCAAGTAGTCTAGCTAAATAGTTATTTACTTATTACCCTGAAGTACTAGTCGAGGACCTGTATCTCGGCAATGTGATCCGTCTGCGGGGTAGCCCTGCCTGTGTGAAATTTCAGTGATTTTTTTGTTGTCATTCTCCCATAAAAAGCTACTTTTGTAAACTTTGTGCCAAATGTAAAAATGTCCAAATTAACTTGACCAGAAAGTCCTTTCAAAAATTTGCCCACAGTTCCTCAGATAGTGGCCGCCGAGACCCGTTCCTCAGACCAATTTTTGGACCGTGAGACCCCATTGCATTTACATATCGAATTTCAGGCTATTCCCGAGACGAGAAAAATACCTATTTTGTGCCCAAAATCAGAATTGTTTACCATACCGCTAGCAAAATTTTCCAAAATTGGGTATTAAATCTCTAAATTTTTTACCCCCAAACTCAAAAATATTGTCCCCACAATCTATTATGCATGATTTTGATTTGGTGGGAACTCACCGCTGGAGCCCGATGGACTTCTGGGGGAGTGGGGGGGTCCCTGAAATCTGTCATTTTGATCGGTCGTGATCTGGGCTGAGTCTAGCTAAATAGTTATTTACGACATTCTCCTGAAGTACTAGTCGAGGGACCTGTAACTCGGCAATGTGATCCGCTCCATGGGTAGCCTGCCTGTGTGAAATTTCAGTGATTTTTTGTTGTCATTCTCCCATGCTACTTTGTAAACTTTAGCCAAATGTAAAAAGTCCAAATTAACTAGACCAGAAATGTCCTTTAAAAAATTTGCCCAGAGTTCCTCAGATAGTGGCCGCCGAGACCCGTTCCTAAACCAATTTTGACCGTGAGACCCCATTCCATTTTATATCGAATTTGAGGTGATTCCGAGACGAGAAAAAAACCTATTTTGTGCCTAAAATCAGAAGTTTTGACCATACCGGCTAGGGCAAAATTTCCAAAATTGGGTCTGAAACTCGAAAATTTTTACCCCACCAAACTCAAAAATATTGTCCCCACACCCATTATGCATGATTTTTATTTGTGGAACCCACCGTTTGAGCCCGATGGACTTCTGGTGGGGGGGGTCCCTGAAATCTGTCATTTTGATCGGTCGTGATTCGGGCGAGTCTAGCTAAATAGTTATTTACGCATTACTCCTGAAGTACTAGGCCTAGGGACCTGTAACTCGGCAATGTGATCCGTCTGTGGGGTAGCCTGTCTGTGTGAAATTTCAGTGATTTATTTTTGTCATTCTCCATAAAAGCTACTTTTTGTAAACTTTGTGCCAAATGTAAAAATTCCACCACTTGAGCAGAAAAGTCCTTTCAAAAATTTGCCCTCAGTTCCTCAGATAGTGGCTGCCGAGACCCGTTCTCAAAACCAATTTCGACCGTGAGACCCCATTCCATTTACATATCGAATGTCAGGCGATGCCGAGACGAGAAAAAATACCTATTTTGTGCCCAAAATCAGAATTTTTGACCATACCGGCTAGGCAAAATTTTCCAAAATTGGGTCGGAAATTCGAATTGTTACACCCCCCAAACTCAAAAATATTGTCCCCACACCTATTATGCATGATTTTTATTTGGTGGGAACCCACCGTTTGAGCCGGATGGACTTCTGGGTGGGAGGGGTCCCGAAATCTGTCATTTTGATCGCTCGTGATTCGGCAAGTCTAGCTAAATAGTTATTTGCGCATTACTCCTGAAGTACTAGTCGTAGACCTGTAATCGGCAATGTGATTCGATCTTGTGGGGTAGCCTGTCCCTTTGAAATTTCAGTGATTTTTTTTGTCATTCTCCCACAAAGCTACTTTGTAAACTTTGTGCCGAAATAATGTGTAAAAATTCCAAATTAATCCTGACCAGAAAAGTCCTTCAAAAATTTGCCCACAGTTCCTCAGATAGTGGCCGCCGAGACCCGTTCCCAAACCAATTTTGACCGAGACCTATCCATTTACATATCGAATTTCAGCGATTCCGAGACGAGAAAAAATACCTATTTTGTGCCCAAAATCAGAATTCTTGACCATACCGCTAGGGCAAAATTTTCCAAATTGGCTCGGAAATTTAAAATTGTTTACCCCCAAACTCAAAAATATTGTCCCCACACCCATTATGCATGATTTTTATTTGGTGGGAACCCAACGCTTGAGCCGGATGGACTTGTGAGGGGGGGCGCCCTCGAAATCTGTCATTTTGATCGTCAGATTCGGCAAGTCTAGCTAAATAGTTATTTATGACATTCTGGAAGTACTAGTCATAGGGACCTGTATCTCGGCAATGTGATCCGTCTGCAGGGTAGCCTGTCTGTGTGAAATTTCAGTGATTTTTCTTTTGTCATTCTCCCATAAAAGCTACTTTTTGTAAACTTTGTGCCAATGTGTAAAAATGTCCAAATTAACTTGACCAGAAAAGCCTTTCAAAAATTTGCCTCAGTTACTCAGATAGGCCGGCCGAGACCCGCTCCTCAAACCACTTTGACCGTGTGAGACCCCATTCCATTTACATATCGAATTTCAGGCTATTCCGAGACGAAAAAATACTCTATTTTGTGCCCAAAATCAGAATTTTGACCATACCGGCTAGGGCAAAATTTTCCAAAATTGGGTCGGAAACTGGAAATTTGTTACCCTCCAAACTCAAAAATATTGTCCCCACACCCATTATGCATGATTTTTATTTGGTGGAACCCACCGTTGGACTTCTGGGAGGGGGGTCCCTGAAATCTGTCATTTTGATCGGTCGTGATTAGGGCGAGTAGCTAAATAGTTACATTACTCCTGAAGTACTAGTCGAGGGACCTGTAACTCGGCAATGTGATTCGGACCTCTGGGTAGCCTGTCTGTGTGAAATTTCAGTGATTTTTGTTGTTGTCATTCTCCCATAAAAGCTACTTTGTAAACTTTGTGCCAAATGTGTAAAAATTTCCAAATTAACTTGACCAGAAAAGTCCTTTCAAAAATTTGCCCTCAGTTCCTCAGATAGTGGCTGCCGAGACCCGTTCCCCAGACCAATTTTGACCGGTGAGACCCTATTGCATTTACATATCGAATTTCAGGCGATCTTAGACGAGAAAAAATAATTTATTTTGTGCCCAAAATCAGAATTGTTTACCATACCGCTAGGCAAAATTTTTCCAAAATTCAATCGGAAATTGAAATTTGTTACCCCCCAAACTCAAAAATATTGTCCCCACACCCATTATGCATGATTTTATTTGGTGGGAACCCACCGTTTGAGCCCGATGGACTTCTGGGTGGAGGGGTCCCTGAAATCTGTCATTTTGATCGGTCGTGATTGGGGCGTAGTCTAGCTAAATAGTTACTTGACATTACTGAAGTACTAGTGAGGGACCTGTAACTCGGCAATGTGATTCGACTTGGGGTAGCCTGTCCAGTGAAATTTCAGTGATTTTGTTGTTGTCATCCATAAAAGCTACTTTTGTAAACTTTGTGCCAAATGTGTAAAAATTTCCAAATTAACTTGACCAGAAAAGTCCTTCAAAAATTCTGCCTCAGTTCCTCAGATAGTGGCCGCCGAGACCTGCTCCCTAGACCAATTTTGACCGTGAGACCATTGCATTTACATATACTGAATTTTGTGATTCCGAAGACGAGAAAAATACCTATTTTGTGCCCAAAATCAGAATTGTTTACCATACCGCTAGGGCAAAATTTTCCAAAATTGGGTAGGAAATTGAAATTTTTACCCCCCAAACTCAAAAATATTGTCCCCACACCCATTATGCATGATTTTTATTTGGTGGAACCCCACCGTTTGAGCCCGATGGACTTCTGGGTGAGGGGGTCCCTGAAATCTGTCATTTTGATCGGTCGTGATTCGCAGTCTAGCTAAATAGTTATTTACGCATTACTCCTGAAGTACTAGTCGTAGGACCTGTATCTCGGCAATGTGATCCGTTCATGGGGTAGCCTGTCTGTGTGAAATTTCAGTGATTTTTGCTGTCATTCTCCCATAAAAGCTACTTTAAACTTTGTGCCAAATGTGTAAAAAATGTCCAAATTAATCCTGACCAGAAAAGTCCTTTCAAAATTTGCCCACAGTCCTGATAGTGGCTGCCGAGACCCGTTCCCCAGACCAATTTTGACTGTGAGACCCCATTGCATTTACATATCGAATTTCAGGCGATTCCGAGACGAGAAAAAAATACCTATTTTGTGCCCAAAATCAGAATTGTTTACATACCGCTAGGGCAAAATTTTCCAAATTGGTAGGAAATCTCGAAATTTTTACCCCCCAAACTCAAAAATATTGTCCCCACACCATTATGCATGATTTTATTTGTGGGAATCACCGTTTGAGCCTGATGGACTTCTGGGTGAGGGGGTCCCTGAAATCTGGTTTGATTCGTGATTCGCTTAGTCTAGCTAAATAGTTATTTACGAGCATACAGACAAGTACCAAGTCGAGGGACCTGTAACTCGGCAATGTGATCCGTCTGCGGGGTAGCCCGTCTGTGTGTGAAATTTCAGTGATTTTTTTTGTTGTCATTCTCCCATAAAAGTTACTTTTGTAAACTTTGTAGCCAAACTGTGTAAAAAAGTCCAAAATTAATCTCTGACCAGAAAAGTCCTTTCAAAAATTTGCTCCAGAGTTCCTCAGATAGTGGCCAAGCTGAGACCAACCGTTCTCTAAAACCACTTTGACGAGAGACCATTCCATTTACATATCGAATTTGAGGTGATTCCGAGACGTAGAAAAAAAAACCTATTTGTGCCCAAAATCAGAATTTTGGACCATACTATTAGGGCAAATTTTCCAAAATTGGGTCTGAAATCTCGAAATTTTTTACCCCCACCAAACTCAAAATATTGTCCTCACACCCATTATGCATGGATTATTACTTACAGGTGGGAACCCAACGCCTGAGCCTGATGGACTTCTGGGTGGAGGGGGTCCCGAAATCCTGTCATTTTGATCGGTCGATTCCGGTGCAGTCTCAGCTAAATAGTTATTTTACACATTCACTCCTGAAGTACTAGCTTTTGTAGGGACCTGTAACTCGGCACAAGATCCGTCTGCGGGGTAGCCCCACAGTGTGAAATTTCAGTGATTTATTTTTGTCATTTCCATAAAGCTATACTTTTGTAAACTTTGTGCCCGAAATGTGTAAAATGTTCCAAATTAACTTGACCAGAAAAGTCCTTCTCAAAAATTTACCCTCAGTTCCTCAGATAGGCTGAGACCCAAGGTGAATTGTCTCCCCAAAACCAAATTTTGACCGTGAGACCCCATTCCATTTACATATCGAATTTGGAGGCGATTCCGGAACGAGAAAACTCTATTTGTGCCCAAAATCAGAATTTTTGAACTATACCCGGCTAGGGCAAAATTTTCCAAAATTTGGGGTTTGAAATTGGAAATTTTTTACCCCACTCAAACCTCAAAAATATTGTCCCCACACCTATTATGCATGATTTTTATTTTGGTGGGAACCCACCGTTGGAGTTCGATGGACTTCTGGTGATAGTCCTTGAAACCGTCATTTTGATCGGTCGTGATTGGGGCAGGTTGTAAAAATTTTTTGCGTTACCCCTAAAGTACAGTCGGGACCTGTAACTCGGCAATGTATCCTCGCGGTGCCCGTCGTGTGAACACTTTTTTTTTGTCATTCTCCATAAAAGCACTTTTAAAAATTTTGGCAAATGTAAAAAATTTTAAAATTCCGACCAAAAATCCTTTCAAAATTTGCCCTTAGTTCCTCAGATAGTGGGAGACCCTTTCCCTAAACCCAAATTTTGACAAAACCCCCATTCCATTTACATATCGAATTTGAGGCGATTCGGCCAAAAAATCCCAATTTCCAAATTCAAATTTTTGAACATAATTTTCCCAAAATTTCCAAAAATTTTGAAAAAATTTCCCCCAAAGTCTATTGTCCCCCATAGCATTGATTTTTGGGGGGACCCCACCTTTTAACCCTTGGACTCCATCAGGGGGTAAAAAGTCGAAGGTGGAACGATCGAATTCAAAATGCTAACCCCGATTCCTCAGGGAATTTCCGTGTCCCCACGTGCGCCCAGCAAAACGCGGCCCAAAGGTTTGGGGGGACCCCACGGGCGTTTTTTCCCCAAACATGCCCATTTTTAAACGCTCCCTAACACCCTTTTGAAATCTTTTTTTGATCGGTCGGTGGGGGTGAGTTTTTAAAAGTTTTTCCAAATTTGAAATATTTGAGAGACCTGTAACTCGGTGTCTGATCAGTCTGAGGGGTAGCCCGTGTGTGGTTGGCAGACTGTTTTTTTTTTCCCAAAAGGAACCTTTGTAAACTTTTTCCAATTAGAAAAAATTTCACCCAAAATTTTCCCTTTTCCCTCAGATAGTGGCCAGGCCCCTTTTCCCCAAACCAATTTTTTCCCCCCTTTTTTTAAATATCGAATTTAGGGATTAAGACAAAAAAACAACCTATTTTGGCCCAAATTCAAAATTTTTTGACCATACCAGGGGGCGGTTTAAAAATTGGTTAAAATTTTAAAAAAAAAGTTTCCCCATAGCACATGTTTTTTTTGGGGGGGAACCCCACCTTTTTAAACCCCTAATCCATCTGGGGCATTGAAAGCAAATCTATATTTTGAGGGGTGGACCACGAGTTCCCAAATAGTTATTTCACAAAATCTTTCCCCTTTCAAAAAAATTGGGGGTTTTGTCTTCTATAAAGAGTGTGAATCTTGTTGTACTTCTATAAAATTGGGAATATTGTCGTATTTAAAAAGTTGGGGACATACATTAAAAAAAAAAGTATTAATAAAAAAGGGATGAAAATAAAAGGGGAATTTCCAACTGAAGGGATAAAAAAAAGGAAATTTAAACCCCTTTTTTCCCCCTGTGGTTTTTTGGTTAGTTTTTTTTAGTTTTTTTTTTTTTGTGTCTGTGAAAAAAATAGATCCTTTTTTTACAAAAAAAGTATTGGGGTGAAGGATTTATAAAACCAAATTTATCCCCGGCGCTATAATTTTAGTAAAAGAAAAAATTTATTTTTATTCCAAGGTGAACCCTTGAATAAGACATCAAGCTAATGTTTGGAACCATGATTCAAAAAAGAAATTTCAACCCCTTGAAACAGAAAAAAGTGGAAAATGGGGTGTTTTTTCATAAACCAGGGGTTTGTTTATAAACAAATTTTTTTTGGGTTTTATTTGAAAAAACCTTTTTATTAAAAAATAACAATTCAAGGATGGTTATCCCCAATTCGAAAACGATAAATTTAAATTTTGAAAATTTTTTTACAAATTTAATTTGAAAAAAGGATTTTTACAAGTGCTTTCAAAAAATTATAAAAACCCTTTTTGGTAAAAACAAAAAAAAATAAATTGAACGGTATTCAAAGTTATGGGTGATATTTTTATGGGCCGGTTGAAAAAAAGATAGAACGGGGGAAAAAAAATTTCCAATGATGAAAATAGAATGAAAACCAAAGACTTTCCCAAAGGGGGCAGGACAAACCCCCAAAAAATCGTCTTTTGGTTAATTTTTTTGGTTTTAAAAAAATGACTAATGAATCTGCAAACTGCAAAAGTTAAAAATGAAAAACTATGTGCCCTCTGAAGAATTTTATTTTTCCCCAAAAAATAAAAAAAAATGAATGGGGAATACCCCTTTTTTTACAGTTTTTGTTCTGATTAAAATATATTTAAAGTGAATTTTTTTTATTTGTTTTTTTTTGTTTCTTTTTTGTTTTTTTTAAAGGGGGAAGGGGGCCCTTTTTTTCCCCTTTGAGAAAACAAAGAGTAATAAAAATGGTAGCTACATGCTACCGGATTTTCAGATCAAAGGATGGAGAAAATTCAGGGGGAAAGGGCCCCAAAAATCAAAACGATTTTTTTTGTTTGTCATGGTACTATTTTTGGTTTTTCCCCCCTCCCTGGCTAAACATGGCAATAGGTAATTTTATTTTTTTTTTTGTTATTTTTTGGAGGCGGGGGGGGGGCAGGATATTTTACCCTACCCTACAGGTTGGAAAAACCCCCTACCCCCCTTGGGAATTTCCCAAAATTACAAAATTAAAAATTTTTGGGTATTTTTTTCGAGTTAAAGTCGAAAATTGATTTTTTAAAAAGAACCAGGGGTTCCAAACCAGCCTCCAGTTAAATTTTGTGTGGTTTTTTTTTTTTAAAGGCAAAAAAAATTTTAAACTTGAAAAACAAACAAAAAAACCTAGGCCTCACTTTTTAAATATCGCCGTGGCCAGTAAAAAAAAAACAAATGAATAAAATTTCCTGTTTAGTCCTCAGCTTGCATGAGGTGGGGCAAAAACGGCCGTGGTACCAATCAGAATCATGCGTTTTAAATTTTTATACAGTTTCGCGCCCAAATTTCATTTTTTTTCCTTTTTTTAATGATATTAACCCAAAATTTTCACTTTAAACAAAATTTTTTTGGGGGTCCTTGAGCCAAACATGGGATATATTTTTAAGGGTGCCCCGATTTTACAAAAAAAATTGTTATTGTTGTTATGTTTATAAAATAAAAAAAATTTTTAAATAAAAATTTTAAAAAGGAAGGTAGGAACTGCAATTGAAAATTATCAAACTAATGAATGATTATTTTTATAAATTGCTTTTGTGCGTTTATTTTAGAAAACGGAATTGCTTTGTAATTTTAAAAAAGCTATCGGGAAAAACAAAAAAGAATCCTTTTTTGTCAAGACCCGGCACGGCATTTTAAAAATTTTTTTTCCCAGTTTTCTGAAAAAATTTCAATTGGAAATTGTTGGGTCGATTAAAAAACTACCATGCTGTATTTTAAACAACCTAGATAGAGGCATGAATGAGGTTTTTATGTTTGGGAAATTTTTGGGTTAAAAAAAAACCCCGTAACGTATCACGTTTTAAAAAAAAAAATTAAAAAATAAAAAGTTTGCACCAATTTTGGAGCACCCCACCGAAACCGGGGTTTTTTTCCTGAACAAAAATATATTTTTTTCGCTTTATAGCTGTTATGAATATTTTTTTTCCGGTTTATTAAATTTGTAGGGTTTTCATTTAAAAAGGGTAAAAGACTCTTTTACCATAAAAAAGTTTTTAATTTTCTAAAAAAAACCAGAGTTGTAACTAACGGTTCTTTTTTAGAACCCCTTTCTACCGGCTAATAATAATGTTATCATTTTAAATATTTTAAAATTTTTATTGATGGGAAAAAGTAAAGATCAAGAGTCATATTATTTTTGGTATGGTCCCAAATCCCGGGGGATTCCCCTGGGCCGGGGGGGAATGATTTTTGGGGGGGGGTCCAAACCCGCAGTGAAGTGAGCCAGCGAGCAAAGAGCTACACGGGGGGGGCCCTTTTAGCCCCCTTTAAAATTTTTGGGTTTAGAGGTTCTGTGGAGATTTGATATTTCAGCTTATAAAAATGATTTGATCAAGTCCATTTTGAAATGATTTTTAATTTAACCAGTGGAAACGTATGGGGTCCATTTAAAGGGCCCCCAGAAAAGTTCTTTTAGGAGGGGTTTTGTTAAAAGCATTTTTGAGCTATTTCAGCTTTTTGTGATGTTTTTATTCCCTTTTTTTTTTTTATAATAAAACTAGGGGCCTTTTCTAAAATGGGGAAGACCCCCCCAATTTGATAAACCCAAAGCACGTGTAAATGTATCATCTGAAAAGATTTACCCAAACTACTTTTGATATGAGACACTTGTTGAAATAGTTGTTTATTTGGTTTGGGGCCCCCACCCCTTTTAAAAAATCTGGCCCATAAAATAGGGAGAAAAATAAGTCATCCACACAAAACAAATTTGGGCAAGTCTTAGAAAAGATATCCGATAAAAAAATTGTGCATTAAAAATTTTTATCAGTGTCTTGATATGGAACAAGACGTTCAAAAGTAATATTCAGTGAAGCCCCTTATGGTAAATTCCAAAAAAAAAAGATAAAGGGTTAAAGAAACTTTTTCGATGTAAAAAAATTGGGGTATATAATTTTCTATTAATAAAAAAATTTAAAATAAACTATTTTTACTTTTTCTTTTTTATTTATTTTTTCCCAAAAAAAGAAAAATTATTTTAAAACTTATAATATTCATATTGGGCTGATCATTTTAAATTTATAAAAGAACCCTGGTTACACTTTAATTAATGTCGGGTTGGTAAAAACACAACAGCGGGTGGGGGATTTAAGATTAACCCACTTTTTGGCCGGGGTCCCAAAGGGTCACCCAGAAGGCGAGTAAAATCCCCATTTTTTGACACCGATTTACCCACTGCACAGTAATCCATGATTTTAATTAATAATTTTGGTTTATATGCGCACGTATCCACCAACTGGGTGCTAAGGCGCATTTATTTTTATCCCGCTCATAAGGCTCATAAATCATTCCAAACCATCCAGCCCTGGGGGTATACATCAACTGCCATTTCAGCGCATATAGAGCAAACCAACTCTGCCTTACAGGTTCCCCTTTAACCCCCGGGGGGAGGAACAATTAGTTAAGGGCTTGCTCAAGGACACAAGTGTCAGGGCGTGATTGAACCCAATGTTAACACCAGAACTTGAATCCGTAAATAGACCGCCGGCCCAAATTGGGGTTAAAAAACAAATAATAATACTAAAAATTAGATTCAAAAATAATTTTTTCCAAAAGTTAGTGGGAAGACCGGCATTGGGGGGAGTTGAACTTTTAGGCGAACCCAGTGATAATCCTTAGCACCTTCGGGGAACCCAAACCCCCCTTTCCTTCACTTTCCCCCAACCCAAATTCGAAAGGGGAGAAAGGCGGCCCCCCAAACCTTTCTTGCCCCCAGCGCCATTGGGTGTTTCTGGGGAACCGATGCGTCCCCGCTCTGTAGTCCGATTTCATTCAGTGGTCCGGGCCCAAAGTGCTGCGACCATGTTGTATCAGACGGTTAAAATTTAAACCTTTTAAATAAAAGGGGTTTTTAATTGTATTGATTCGAACCGGGGTCTTGCCCGGAAATCGCGTATTATCCCTTAGAGACGACTTCGTCCAACTATTTCAATGAAAGGAGATTCATCATCATTTGAATAATAAAAAGAAAGGAGATCCATCATCATTTGATACGATGGGAAAATAACGGGAAAAAAAATATGCTCTTGGTTTTGGGGTTGAGGAAATTTTTGTTCAACCAGAGGGCAGTGTTTTGTTTTCAAATTCTTCCCAAAGGGTTTAACAAACCTTAAACTTTAAAGGGCCCAGCCTATTTAAAAATAAACCAAAAAAATCCCAAAAATGAAAAAAAATAGTGAAATTTTTGTTTAAGCCCAGTTGGCTGTGGGGGGGTCACTTGAATTGGGAAAGAAAACGTTTCCACCCCCCTGACAACCCTTTCGCCACTGCTCTTCATAAAATCTGGGGAATATTGTGAGCGAAATCTGTTAATACAAGACAACAAATAAATAAATAAAACAGCTTGTTAAAAAAAAAAAAATGGTTAAAAAGGGAATCCCCAATTAAGCAAATACTTGCAAAGTTGGGGTTTTTTCTCCACAGCTCCAAAAGGTTTTAAGTTAATCAACCAACCTTTATACGACCGATATTCAAGTTCAAAAAAAAATTTTAAAATGACGGCCAGAAATAAAAGGGGGCCCTTTTCACATTTAGATATATCCCCGGGGTTTTTCCTCTTCTTAAATATACCTTAACTTTTCAAAAAAATTTCGTAATGTTTTGGTTAGCTGTAAAAAGGACTATTGATGTTTTTTGCTTCATTATTTACCGATTAATTTAAAAGAGATGGGTAACCCCCGTTGTAACTAAATACTGACGAGGGGGACCCCAAACCTGCCGGAGTATCAAATTTATAAAATCAAGGATTTTTACAGAAACCAATTTACAGTTTTAGCTTTTTTCATGAGAAAATAGTGAAATGCCTTCAGATGATTACTTTTGTATTCATTAACATGTATTGAAAAAACCCCCACGGTGCCTATCGCAGATTATAATTTGTATTGTGTTTTTTGATCTCGAAAGACGACATATTTCAGTATAACAGTCCAACCCCCCTTTAATCCAAATAGCCCAAGGGATCGTACTTTCAAATTTTATTATTCGCAATATTTTTTAAAAAAAAGCCAGTAGCCAAATAATAATTATATACCGGTATGCCTATACATTTTTATGGAAAAATGTTTTAAATGTATCCAAACCCCAAAAACATCCCGATCTCCAAACCGGATCTAGGCCCAAAGTTTGGGGCCAAATGCTCAGTGGAGGGGCGTTTTGGACCCAAAAACTTTTTGGGGGGGTTTTGTTTTTTTTTGTGGGTCTAACGACAATACTTGATTTAGTAAATTTTTTATGATAAGTTTTTGGTTGAACCGAACCTTGTGATTGAAAACTGGGTTTTCGGTCTAACCACTTGACCAATGCAGGGTTTCCGGAAATTTTTAGTTTCCCGTTGCCTGGAGGGACAAATATTATTCATAAATAGATTAGTTTTTTCCACTGTATATGAGCCCTATAATGGTCGTTAAATACCTGTAGGGAAAATTTAATACTTGGGGGAAAAACAAAACAATCAGTTAAAGCGAAACTAAAGTTCAATCGATGGACACCGCTTTTTGGGAAGTACTCAAAAACCCCGGTGGGGGTTTGGGGAACGGTCGATGAGTTTGGAAGGATGGGGGCCCCAGGCGATCCTCTCCCCCATGGTTGGAAAAAAACCCAGTCGGGGTACGCTAATTTTTGGAAAAATGCGCCGGGACTTTTACTTTGATATCGGGTCCCCAAAAAAAGGGTTTTTTATCCCGCAATGCGCTAATTTCCAAAATGGGGCCTACATTCCCGGGACGTTGATGGCTCACCTAATATCCGGAAACCCCCCACAAACCAGTGGTGATAAGCCTCATACAACCCTGTTCGCCCCGCCCTTGCAGCTTGGCAACTTTTTAAAAACCATTGCAAATTTTGTGGCAAATGTTGGATCGTGGTGGGTTTGGAAACATTCAAAAAGCCAACCCGGTGTGTTGAAATTTGATACTTTAAAAAAAAGCTGAACGTATAAACAAGATTTGATTTTAGCTGCACAAGGGGGGGGCGAAAAGGTTTGGGGGTTTTGTTTTGTCTCTTTTTCCCCCTTTTTTTCTTTTTTTCTTTTCTTTTTTTTTTTGGGGGGGCCAGCTTGGGTTTTTGGGGGGGCCCTTTTGTTCCTGGATCCGCCGTTGATCCCCCGTGTTAGTGGTTAAGACGACCCACAGTTTTGAAAATAATACCGGTATCGTTAAACGATTTTTAAAAATTCGTATTCAGAAACGTAAAGTATTTAAACCCAAACTTGATTTATTACTAATCCCGCCCGGGGGATGTTCCTTCAATGTCTCAAATAAAAGTTTTTATAACTTTTAACCTCGAAAAAAAACCTTTAAACCCTGCTTTTTTCCAAATCCCCCCAAACACGGGGATACCCCTTTTAATAAGAACCCAGAGTTAAGTACAAAAACCCAAACAAAAATTTCCCAAACATTTCATTTCATCGTTAGTTTTGGTTTGTCGAGCAGCGTAGCACAGTCCAGGGCAAAACCAAAACTGCCCCAAAAAGGGGGGGTCTTTTTTCGTATGTTTCAGATTTTTTTTCTTTTACATTTTTTTTTGGTTGCTAAAAACCCCCACGACTATTTTTTAAAAATTTAAAATCAAAATTTTTTTGACTGTACTGAGGACTGTTACAATCTAAAAAATGGATTTTTAAAATAAAAAACATTACTGGTAATAAATTTAAATTTTCATTTTAATTTTGGGGAAACAATCTCATGTAAAATCATGTAAAAAAAATTAATCGATTGTAAATTAGCCCCAGCAAAACTGAGGGAAATTTCTTTAAAAAAATAAAAATAGTTTTTGTTAAACTATTGTGGGAAATAAAAAAATTTCCGCCGATTCCCCCCAAATTCTCCCTATTTCCTGAAGTTTAACCTTTCAGCAACTTTTTTTATACCAAAATTGCTGCGACCCCCCCAAAAATTTTTTAACCTTTTTCATAACTAGACTATGAGCAGCGCGCTACGAACGAAAAATTTATGGACTTTTATTTTGTGGGTTTTGCTTTTTTTATACAAAAGGGGAAAATCTTGGGAAAAGATATATGATAAACAATTGTGCAGTTAAAAGGGACACACCCCCAAAATCCCAAAAAGGGCGTAGAATGATAGATAATCATTTTTTGGAAAATTTTTTTCAAAAAAAAAAATCCGGTATGTGTAATTACCGGGAAAAGTCCCAAAAACAAAATTTTCCCAAAAACGTATATATTTCCCCGGGGTTTCAATGACCGTGAAAAAACCGTTACAAAACGGCAATTGCCGATTGTTTTAGACGGAAATTTTTTCCTTGCACCTTGTGATTTAAAAAGGGGGAACAAGGGGTTTCCCGTCTGTACATTTTGTATCTGTTGTAAACTTAACAACGATATCATCCAAAAAGGGTGAAAAAGCCTAGTAAATTTATAGACATTGGATTAACTATGGAGAAAAGGGATGAACGGCAAACCAGTACTTAGCAGCACTGTCTGGGCATACTGGATTTGGGGGAAAAACCCCAACTTTATCAATATATTATTATATTGATTGGTAGACAGTACATGAAATGTAAGGGCTGTACTATATGATGAACAAATCATGACAAAAAATTTCCCCAACCCTGATTACAAATCTACATATTTGACAGGAAAAATGTTGAAAGGAAACTTCCCAAATTTTTGGGTTTTGAAATTAATTCTCATATTCTCAAAAATTTTCAAAAATTTTTTTGGTCAGGAAAAGGCCTTTACCAAATTTAATTTTTCCAAATCTTTTTTCTTTTCAGAGAGGGGAAAAAAAATTATTAAAAAAAACAAGAAGTTCCCCATTTCCAGATAACTTTTTTGAAACATGGGGGGGGCACCTATTTTTTTTAAAAAATTTTTCAGGTTAGTTTTTTTCCAATTTTGTTTAGATCCCAATTAACATTAGTTAACGTGTTGGGGTTCGGGGGTTTGGTTAATGTTCATGATCAAATACCAATGATGAACTTTCAATTTTAAGGGGTTTTACGGGTTTTTTTTTATTTTTTTTGGGACCCCTTTAAATTTTTGATAACCACCTTTCCATTCCATATCAGTTTAAAAAATGTTTTTCCTTATTTCCAGTGATTGTTGATAATGTTGATAAATTTTTTTAAATTTTAAGCCCTTTCTCCTTTTTCACTCTTAAATCTTTTTGAAAAAGGGGCAAAAAAATCTTGCTACTTATTTGAAAATTGATGCTGGGGTGATTCTCGAATAATGCCCCAGTCTTTGGTCCCAAAGGGTTTGGGAATTTTAAATCAAGCATATGTCTGGGCCCCTGCTTTTTTCTTGTTTGCCCCCCCCCTTTAGTTCTTATTCTATAGTGCTGCAAAAAATTGTTCAAATAATTTCAAAGCAAATTTTTGGTTCATCCCGGGCGGGATTCCATCACCCAAAAAAAATTTCCAAAAATTTATTCAAAATTCTTTTTTAATGACAGCCTCTGAATGTCACCCATTCTGAAATGTCACTAAATCAAAAAACAAACTACATTTATTATGCAGATTGATTTTGTTTTCTTTTTCAACAAAATCATTTTTCTTGGGTTTCATGTGTAAACCTGTACACTCATTGAATTCTAGGTTAAACAGGTCCCGCAAGTGGTTTCAATTGATTTGGGGGGGGGGAACCAAAAAGTCAAGTCATGAAACCAAATGGACAAATAAAATAAATATGTATTTCATTGTTTTATTAGCAATTTACAACACCCATACAACTCTTGATTATTTCAATGTCTAAACATTTATGTACAAAATGGCATCTGATCTTTAGCTTGTAATTTTATAGATTGGATGCAGCTACAGACATTTTGACAAAAATATGTACAACTGAAAATGTAAAAAGCAATGTAGAATTTGTTTTCAAATTTTATAAATGATTTTTAATTATTTGCAGTATAGTGAAAACAAAAACAATTTATAAGCATGTGACAATAAGAGATGCTTGATTACTATCATTGTCAATTTATCATTATATTTTTGTTCATTATAAACTTGAGTTAAAGTGAAGTATATTATAAATAAAGATCACTCTCGGTATATAAACATGCAGTCCATCTATTAAATTTATTTTTGTACAAGACTTAATACCAAGACATAAATACCAATGTTGGCTTCATCTAAATCTACAATTTGAAGGTTTTTCCATAAACAAAATGAAAAGGCAAGCAATTATTAGATTTGGTAAAGTGGATGTAATTACATTTAATTTTGTTTGAATTGTCAATTCTAATTACAATTTGTGGCCTTACTCTTCTGTAAGCTTTCGGATGCAAGCTTTCTTGCAACTTTATCATGTAGTATTTATAAGCTTGTTTTCTACTGAAAGACAAATTAGCTGATATCCATACAAGCTTTGAAGACTGCAGACATTAGCTATTTGACATAAGCTGCATTGTTTCTTCTCCACCCTACTACTATACGGCTGTGCTTTGAGTTACACAATGCAGAGTATTTGTGACCAACTCGTCAAAAGTAACAATTTGTCCCCTCTTTCATGTTTTTTTTTGTTAATTTTTGTTAACGAATTATGGCGATGACATTTCACCTTAGGGCATATCGTGGTTTTGGCGTTATACGATTATGCTTTTAACACGACAGAGGCTGTGCGCAATCATCATTGCATTTCGCCTGCGGCCGGCCGTGTGGAAACGTACCGTATTGAGTGCAGTATTCACACGCACTGGACCAACCTGATCGTGAGTTTTAAATTTACGTCTATCCAGTTTTTAAACTGACCCGATCTGGTCCCGATCCGGTTAAATCCGTGGGAAAACCTGCAGCTGAATCCGCGGTTGAATCCGCGGTTGAATCCGCGGTTGAATCTGCGGCTGAATCCGCGGCTAGCTTGATCTTGGTGGTTTATCGCAAATACAAACCGCAAAGGATCATGGGTTTACAATCGGAGCAACAGCGCCATCACGCGGCAGTGAAAAAGATATTTACAACACATGTACGCGATATGTATTTTAGCTATAGTTGTCACTTTTCTAACAGTTTGTTTTCGATGGGATGTGTTGATCATTGTTCTGTTTTGGGTTGCAATAATGACCAACGTTATCCAGAAAGGTATGAACATCATAAATGGATTTACAAAATAAAGATTTTCTCACCGTAAAAGTAGCGTGCAGTCCCGGCCGCGTATTTTTTTACACCGCAGCGACGGGTTTTGTACGCATTTCGCCCTTGTGTCAAGACTATGAACCCATTCAGACGCATCGCGCGAAGGGAATTTCGACACGCAAAAAACTACCATCAACGGAGAGGAATGGCTCCATGAGTTCCACTGCAGAGCGCCATGGTCGACTGCAGCTTGAGTTTTCTATCGTCGCGCGCCTAGGGTTTCGTAGTCTCTCTCAAGACCGGAATTGGCACTTTTACTGCACAAAACCCGTCGCTGCGGTGTAAAAAAATACGCGTCCGGCCCTACGCGATCGTGACGGCATGCCGACCGGCGCGGAGGCCACTTCAGTCAATTTATTTTCTCGTGTTTGTGCCCTCAAAAGCTCTCTCTCCACACTGCAGAGTGAATTAACTTTTAATTTCTTTTGCAGGCCAACGCCAACAGCTTCACATTTTCTCATTCATGTCATTGCATTTGTGTCTTTTTATTGTCTAATTATCTTAAAATACAATTACCAGCTTTATGTAACTATCCAGGTGATCTCTACAGTAGGTTTCTTTCAATGGCCATGTTTTCATGGAATTGCCCTTAAGCATTCTGATTGTTTTCCTTCATCTCCAGAGTCTACAAGTTAACACAACTCATATTGGGCCCTTTTGACAATTGCAAAATATTTATTAATAATTTATTTGTTCATTCAATATGCATTGATACAAATGTAATGGTTGTTCTGTGATATATCTTGCTTTACATGGCCAGTTTCATTGTCCCCAAACTCAAAAATATTGTCCCCACACCCATTAGGAATTATTTTTTTTTGGGGGGACCAACCCTTTTGAGCCCGTTGGACTTCTGGGTGGGAGGGGTCCTGAAATCTGTCATTTGATCGGTCGTGATTCGGCGAGTCTAGCTAAATAGTTATTGCATTACTCCTGAAGTACTAGTCGTAGGGACCTGTAACTCGGCAATGTGATCCGTCTGCGGGTAGCCGTCTGTGTGAAATTTCAGTGAATTTTTTGTCATTCTCCCCTAAAGCTACTTTTGTAAACTTTAGCCAAATGTGTAAAAATTTCAAAATTAACTTGACCAGAAAAGTCCTTTCAAAATTTGCCCTCAGTTCCTCAGATAGTGGCCGCCGAGACCCGTTCCCTAAACCAATTTTGACCGTGAGACCCATCCATTT
>CM055826.1:8420127-8557627 GCA_029582265.1 Zoroaster sp. YZ-2022
TGAAAAGCTGATAATTAAGTCAATTCCTTCGCCATTGCCCCGCACACCTTATGTCTTTTGGAGGAGGGTAACAGGACAAAGCCTTGAAGTGGTATGCGAGCATGAAGGACTAGGAAATTGCCTCGCCTACTATAATGATGATAATATTCTCCATGTACTTGATATTTTAAGGTACCTTTGGGAGACATATTGGAGTTGGTGAAGTCACCTTGTGGAGACACAAAAAGTCATATTGGTGTTTTCAAGAAGTGCCTGTTTTTGCAGTCCAATTCTTAAGTGATGGGAACTACATTGAAAAACTGAGTAGATGTATGGTTTTATTATAATTTTACAGAAACAAAAATAAGGGCCTGTGTACAAATTCGCCAAAACCGACAGTTCACTCCTATTCCTTCGCTATTTCACTTTACACCCTGTGTATATATCCATGCACTTCATATTTTAAGGTACTTTTGGGAGACACAATGGAGTTGGTGAAGTCACCTTGAGGAGACTATTGCCATATGCGTCACTTAGTCAAACCGCTGATGTGTGCACATACTTGTCATTCCTTTCTTAAATTCTTGGTCATAACTGTTTTCAGAATTAAACGTTTCTTTACATCCAAATTTTCTGAATAGAGCAAAACCACTGTAAGTGTAAAATGTAATATTGGTTTTCTCGAAACATTTTTTTTCTCAAATTGACAAGGTTCCAGCTGACGCGCCCACGACCTGAAAAGTTTAAAATCATGCAGATTTTGAATTTTCAGGTTTTTATTTCTGGAATTGATTTTTTTTTTAAGGAGACCCTCGCCCAATACACAGCCGAAATAATCACCTTCTGTTAGTTGCCTAGATAATGGCTCCAATGAGTAAAAATCACTCAGTGTCCTTGTGCTTTTTGCAATGGCTGCCTTTGCCGACGACTTAATATCTAGAGCCAATTACCATACGTCACAATTTGGCTGTTTGTGCTTCGAGACACGCACTCCCCAACCCCTTCCCCTTTCCTCGTTGATGTTCCTGATCTATTGACCTATTGGTATACTCAGTGTATGCTACCTTGGGAACTACATTGAAAACTGAGTAAAAAGTATGGTATTAGAATTTATAACAGAAATAAGCGCTTGTGTACAAATTCGCCAAAGCTGATAATTAAGTCCAATTCCTTCGCCATTGCCCCGCACACCTTATGTCTTTTTGGAGGACGGTAACAGGACAAAGCCTTGAAGTGGTATGCGAGCATGAAGGACTAGGAAATTGCCTCGCCTACTATAATGATGATAATATTCTCCATGTACTTGATATTTTAAGGTACCTTTGGGAGACATATTGGAGTTGGTGAAGTCACCTTGTGGAGACACAAAAAGTCATATTGGTGTTTTCAAGAAGTGCCTGTTTTTGCAGTGGAAAGTGAAAATGTTTCAAGAAAATGATATTTAAAATGTTGTGCATTTTAAAACCAGCATTTAAAGACGAGGCTCGTCAATGCGCGACGAACAAATTCGTGCCACGAAATTCACCGCGCTCCATACCTTGCCCGAACTCTTTCGGTCCCGGAGCTGAGAGTGCAGGCTCGACAGCGAACAGTATTAATTTCTCGCACTGTGTGTAAATGGGTTGCTAGGCTAGTCGAATCACGTGTGCATATGTACGTACACCAATAAGCCTGCACCCTCCGGGATCGTAACAACTGGCTGCCCCACTAAGAAAAAAGATTAAGGAAATTAAACATTTTATTAACAAGGTAAAGCATAATTAAACATTTTTATTGTATGATATTCAAATCTCTTTTTGGAAGTTGTGGTGGCTCTGAAAAGAGCCGGTTGGTTTATGTTTGTTCTTACAGCGAAGGTCCCGTGAGTGTTTGCATGCAGACCAGGCCAGATGTCTTGAGCTCACCAGATTGGTATTTGTCCCATAACTTGAATATTTTTCCGGCATGCTCTTGAAATGCTTCCGCTGGTACCTTTTTTCGAAAGCATGCGGGAATGTGTTCATGTGGAAGAAACGGGAGAGACAGCAGCATAGAGTTATATATGTTCTTATAATATAACTCTATGGTACGAGTTGACTTGGGTACGAGTTGACTTGCGTAACGTAACGTTACATGTAGCTAGCTGTACATTGTACTGACGTTAGTCGGGTGCCGGTGTGACGAACGAGTTGATCTGCCCCATCTGCCCGGGTCAGCCGGCCCCGGTTAAAAGCTTGCCTTGTCGGTACATCATCATTATCGATACGCGTGATGAACTCGTACATGTGCAAGTCTTCGCACCTTTTTTTCTCCATAACAATTTATTTTTGGCATGTAACGCGTTGAAATTTTCAGACATGATGTGAACCCCTGTCTCGATATCATGACTTTTCGGGTTTTTTTAAGTTGAAAAAAGCGTAAAAATATTTTGGGCAAAAATAGTGAAAAAAGGGTTGTGATCCACTCCAATAGAGTCTAAGTAAATTTGTTTAAATTTTCTCCATAACAATTTATTTTTGGCATGTAACTCGTTGAAATTTTCAGACATGATGTGAACCCCTGTTTGGTCACCATAAAATGTTTCTTTTCATGAACTGAAAGTACAACCAGTTTGTTTTCCTTCCTCCGCGGATCCGAAATTAGTGTCAATGATAATTATATAAGGATTTCCCCTACGTGTATTGACTGCCGTTCGCCTTTGCCTGCTGGTGTATCCCCACAGTGAATAAAATATACCAACCAAATTTAAGATCACGCATAAGACCATCAAAATAAAACAGAAAGCCGTGGCAGTTTACACCGTTACTGTCATCAGAGTACGTGCGGTTGGGGAATTGTTACTTTACCATGCTTTACTGCACCAGCCGTCTATCACGGCCAAACAGCTATTAATGATAAACACCACAGAGTAATTAAAGCTTGTTAACAGGAAATAATCCTTTAATCTACGGCCCGTTAAAGTATAATCTTTGTGTGTTTTGCTGGGTAGCGCTGACGAACGCTCCGTGGAATCACGACCTTCCACTGTTAGAGTGAACATGGTTTAACTCTGAAAAATGACTGTACATAGAGCTCCGTTGAAATCACGGACTGTTTGTGGTTGAATAAATTTATGGTCAGGACTCAAAGAACCAGTATTAAATCAACGGAGGTCACGGGAGATGATCTACGTTGAAAAGAAATCAACGGTAAAGTGCATTTTAACGGAGGACATTCCCATAGTGAGAGTTGTATATTCTGATACTTTAAATTATAACGCATTGAACAAATAAATTTAAATAATATCAGTTGTCACTTCGTGGGTCGTGAATTTCAGCTCATTCGGTATTTTCATGTTTTTCTAATTATTATTTTGTTTTCGTGTTATTATTGTAGTATGTTTATTATATAAAATGAAGCTATATACATTCTTTCATTTCACAATAAATAGACTGGGTTCCATGAATAGATACAATTTGCTGACGGTTAAAAAGATAATATCTGTGGTCGCTTGTTGACATAAAATTATTTCCGATCAAATCCGGTCTGACGTTGGTAACCTCACTGACGTCTTTATCAGGAGATTCGGGATCTCTTTGCAGATTTGTCCTTTTTCTGTCGGGTTCATCATAAGCTTCGGCCTACGTAAAAGACAACAGCTTTGGGAGATATTTCTGTCAAAGCTGGGGGTCGTTGGACTCCTTCATTAATAATAGTTGTCACTTCGTGAAAACAAAAATAGCTATACACACATGTACTTTGCGCAAATTTCTTCCATGGAGATAGGCCTACACGTTAAAATTAAAAGATGACAGCACACCCGAATTTTCTTCATCATTTTCCAGCGGTCATTAATTCCGAAGTGGGAAAGAATACGGTTTTCTAGTGGATCGTCGATATTATCCCGTCGGTATTGGAAGTTGACAAAGGCTAGTTCCCCATTTTTGTCTCGAAAACTAGGTTGTCAATTTCCAATACATGTACATGTACTTTGGAAAACTAGTCTGCCCATTCTCATGCAGACCATGTTGTATTTGCATATTATATATGATTTTGCTTATAAAAATACATTGGGGAGACATGTCTCCCAAAGGTACCATTAAAATACATGTTGGCGACCTTGTCTCCCACAGGTACCATCTGGAGTAAAAAAACGTTAAGGAGACACATATATCCAGTAAATGTAGCTATGTCTGGAGTCGCTTTTTTGACAGTCTTGAATGCTGCCGGCATAAATTTTGGGTCCGTTTGGGAGCAATCTCCAATTGTGTAGTAAACATTCCTACGTCTAATTGTTGCGATGTGGACATAAATGTAAATTGTCTCCCAAATGTACTCATCATAACGGTGTCTCCCAAAGGTGCTATGCAAAGTTATATATATATATATATATATATATATATATATATATATATTATGAACTAGAAACATTAACTAATCATTGGTTGTACTCACGTTCATTAAAAAACGCACGGAATTAGGAAATTTATGGTAATTTGTGTGACAATCACAGTCAATAATACATACACATATGTATGCATGCACATGCACAGACTCTTGAGGGCTCTATTTATTTTGCCCTCACAGCAATATTGCTTTTCCACACTTGACCTTAAAAATGTTTTTAATCTTGAATTGAACATAAAAATAATGTTTACATTTGTTTAATAAAATTATATAGTTTGTAGAAGCTCTGAAAACTTTTAATTAATATTCTTGAAAGACCAATAAAGTGGAAGGTGATTAACATTTTTGTAAAAAGTAGGCCTACTTTGAAATGTGTAGCAACATACTTTTTGCTGACCACAGTCTCTATGATCACGCACTGAGTTCCAGCATTTTACAAAATAATCTTGCACTGAAACGAACTGAAATCCCAAACTTAGGTGCTGCTTTAATTTTGATACAATGAATATATGAAAACTTTCTTTTCGTTTTTTGATTGGATAAATTCAGAGATAATAACAATAACATTTAAGGAAATAATTATTTTACCTGCACATTTTCCTCCAACACATAAAACCAGTTTTGCCATGGAGGATGTCATCAGTAATACCGTGGATGTTATTATATTATCTTCCTTTATGGTACTTTTGGTTTGAAAATCATGTGTTTGAAACAAGTTGACTAAAAATATTGCTTAAAGCGCACTCTCGTGGTATTTTAAATGTTTTCACATTGTTGCCTGTACTGAATATATCATTTGTGCTAAATTTCATGGCCAACGGACAAAAAGTTATGAGAAAAATACTATTTTTGACCAAAAATGAGGAAAATGACCGAAAATGGGTATAGCGCCACCTAACGGTGACTTATGAATGTTTTCATAGCCTTATTCGATAGACCGCGTCAAACCGAGCATGCCTACGAAGTTTCATGAAAATCGGCTGTTGAACAGAGACAACACGGAGGGGGCACAATGAGCCCCTTCCCCCACCTCCCAGGTCTGAGAACGAAAAAAAGGCCCAGGCTTGATAGGGTTAAGCGCACGTTGGTCTTTAGTGTCTGTTTCAACTACAGGGTGTTTAAAAAAAAGGTAATCCTACTTTAAAGGGTTAATGTGGCCAGACTATATGTTTACCAGCAAAAAACATGGTATCATCTTAAAGCAGAAGCTATGTGCTTTCCAATGATACCTTGGGTTACATTCCAGGGTCACGCATCATTGAGCACCACTGTCTTGAAATTGTGGTGCACAATTGCAGTTGGTTCACTTTCCTGCTGAACAAAATCGACACAGATTTATGTTCAATCATTGGATTGAGTGAAATGTCAATGGTCAGGCCTATCTTCAAATGATCAACGAGGAGGTTGTGCCACAGATGGAGATCCAGCAAAATGGAATGTTCCGTTATGTGTGGTGGGCTCAAGATGGTTTACCAGCCCATCGTCTCATCGCTGTTCGAAATCGCCTCCAAGAACTCTTTCATGAACGCGTGATTGCTCTAAACCTGCCCGTTGAATGGCCCCCAAGATCACCAGACCTCACCCCCTGTGACTTCTTTTTGTGGGGTCATTTGAAGAACAAAGTTTTCAGCACCCCTCCACACAACATGCAGGATTTGCGTGAAAGGATTCATCGTGAGGTGGACAGTTTGCGACAAGATCCACGTACCGTGAGACGAGCTGTGGACGACATGCGCCGTCGATGTCAACTGTGCTTGGAGAGGGGAGGTGGACACGTGGAGGGTCTTGGCCAATGAGAGAAAATCAGAAACTTCTGCTGTTAAATGTTTTACTCATGATCATGAAGAAACTCCAATGATTGAACATAAATCTGTGTCGATTTTGTTCAGCAGGAAAGTGAACCAACTGCAATTGTGCACCACAATTTCAAGACAGTGGTGCTCAATGATGCGTGACCCTGGAATGTAACCCAAGATATCATTGGAAAGCACATATTTTCTGCTTTAAGATGATACCATGCTTTTTGCTGGTAAACATATAGTCTGGCCATATTAACCATTTAAAGTAGGATTTTTTGTTTGTTTAAACACCCTGTACATGTTATGTATTGTTTTCAAGGGGAGACTATGCTGATCGACATCTTTAGTTATCTCACTGCCAGTTCTTCTGAAAACCAACACTATTTACTATACTAATCTGTGAACATTTCAGCTGAATTAGTTCACAATCATACTATGAGATAATTGCAACCGCTAATGCAAACGCGTAACGATCGCCACAAACTTATTGATGACAACAGATTGCCGGAAGTTCTTGCATATTTTTCTCCTATTATGAAAGCACGTTCAAACGGAATAATTTCTTAGGATAATTGGTAGGCCTACCTTTATCAAGTTAACATAAAATAAATGTGTATAGTGCCTAAAATAATTTGCTGATTATGTAATCGGGTAATTGCCATTTTAAGGATTGTACCCCACCCCCAACAACAACAGAACATTATGATCCCAGATGAGCATTTTCTATTACTTAATCTGAGTTAAGGTTGAACACGTCCCCATGGGCCGGCAACCCTTTATGCACACCTGTGCAGCCCCACTGACAGTTTGGCAAAAGACAAAAATGTAGAGGGTTTGTTTACGTTTTTCGTTTTGGTTTTTAGTAAAAGAGAAAAAACGGTAAAACCTGTTGTATATATTGTTTTAAGGGTAAAATTACTGTTTATTTTTATTTATTTTTACATTATTACATTTTACACTGGCAATCAGATTACATCAATTAAATATAAAACCAAAATCCTAAAGATAAAAATACACACAAATTAATTTAAAACAAAGCCAGTGAGTGGAAAGATAGAACAGGTGACCACCTCTACAAGGCCATCTTACCACAAGAAACCCACTAAACATTATATACCTCGTTACACCCCCCCCACCCTCCCGTTACACCACTGGAGGGCTGCTGAAGCAAGTTAGGACGTTTACCCTTTTACTCTTTGTTAATTTATCAAAGCAAAAAGGATTTTTGGTTTGTTTGACCGTTTTCTCTTTCTTGTTCTTCAAAACGGTCAATGAAATAATGGTATGTACCAGTGGCGTAGCTAAAGGGGGCCAGAGGAGGGCGGAAATTTGGGCTTTTGAGAGAACAAAATATAAGCAAGGAGAAAATAGGCCCTTAACATATATATATAAACATGAGAATTGCTGATCATTCCGACAGCCCATAATTCCGACTGCCAATTTATCCAACATTAAATTCACCAGATATAGCCAAGTTCAGCCTATGTCTACTATTAAAACTTCCCGTTAATATTGCTCCGACCAGTAGCGTAGGTGATGAGGGGGAGGGGGTGGCACCTGGCCCGCTTTTCACATACATTTTTGGGGAAAAGGACTGTTTTCATGTACAGAAAATACTACTTAAATAGAGCTAATATTCTTACTGCACAATACAAATTTTCCTTAGTTTGGACAAACAATCCGAAAAACTGATAAGACTTGTGCCCAACCACAAAATGGAATTATATTCCACAAAAAAATGAGTAATTTTTTGCGAATAATAGTGTTTTCTGTTAGAATTTATTTATGGAAATACATATCATTTAAATTTTCATTTTAATAATTTAGCAGTGGCGTATCTACAGCTGAGACCTCTTTCCCTGGGTGCTCCCCCCCCCCCATTCAGAATGTTGAAGAAAACAAACGGGGTTCCCATTACAGCAGAGTCTCTTGGCCCTTTCCTCGTCCGTGTCGCACAACGGTGCTAATTCTACCGACACAGTTGCACCTTTGTCCTCAGACTCCAAAAACTAATCCATCACCACATGTAGGTCTGCACTACATCCACATCATCATGCACAATATTTTGGGTAGTACGTCCGTGCAATAAAACATAAAGAAAGGAATTAATGTACATAATCATTTATTCTCCGTGTTAATGTTAAACAGATCTGATTTAAAACCCACCAAGGTTGACATTTTAATTATAAATGTTTTCAGTCCCACAGCTGGGTTTTCTCTGGCAGGCTTTGAGGGGTTACAATTAAGAAAATATTGGCAATATGACATCGGATTTATTGAAACAAATGTTTTCATACACCATAGATGATGTTGTTTGCCATAATTATAACAATTATATAGTGGTGTTATCAGTTGGATCGTGGAATGGGTTATTTTTAAAGGCTCTTTACTTCAAACATACAGGCTCAAAGGGAATATGCCCCCCCCCCCAATCATTTTTTTTTAAATCAGTCAAACTGGTGTCTGTACCTACTCTTGCAGCCTGAATAATGAACAGGCCATTGTCCCATAATTACCTATATCCATTATCCCCTGTAATCTGCACCCCAAATTAAAATGTACAACAAATATTGAAAAGAAGAAAGAAAAATACAAATGATCAGGACTTGTAGGCCGTACTGCAACTACAATGAAATCAACTCAGTAGCGGGTGGACGATCCGAATGTAGCCACAACAGCCTGGCATCTCCTCCTCCCCATTCATCAATCAGTATCTGTTGCAGATCCGCCAACGTGGTTGCATCAGTGACTCTCGG
Source organism: Zoroaster sp. YZ-2022 (assembly GCA_029582265.1). Taxonomy (NCBI): domain Eukaryota; kingdom Metazoa; phylum Echinodermata; class Asteroidea; order Forcipulatida; family Zoroasteridae; genus Zoroaster; species Zoroaster sp. YZ-2022. The sequence continues at coordinate 8,429,027 of CM055826.1, forward strand.
GCGTACAGCACGGCCGAGCTGATCCCACAGATGCTCAATTGGGTTAAGGTCCGGGCTGCAAGCAGGCCATTCCATCCTTGTGATTCCTTCATCCTGCAGATATCCTGTGATGATCCTGGCTCTGTGGGGGCGAGCGTTGTCATCTTGGAGGATGGCGTCCGGCCCAAGATCTCGCAGGTACGGGAGAGCCACTGGTTGAAGAATCTCGTCCCTGTATCTCTCTGCGGTGAGGTTGCCGTCGACGATGACCAGCCTCGTCTTTCCAGTGGTAGAAATGCCACCCCACACCATAACACTGCCCGCACCAAATGCTGTTACACGATCAGTGCAGCAATCTCTACAGCGCTCTCCCCGTCGCCGCCACACTTTACCCCTACCATCAAGCTTCCGCAGACAGAACCTTGACTCATCAGCGAACAGCACTGAACGCCACATGACCCGGTTCCACCGTTTGTGTTGCCGACACCAGCGCAAGCGGGCCTGGCGGTGAAAGGCAGTCAGTGCAGGCTTTCTGGCAGTCTTACGAGCAAGCAGATTGGCTGTATGAAGTCTGTTTCTGATTGTCTGATCAGACACCCGTCTGCCATACCGTCTTGCAAACCTTGCCTGCAAAATTCTCGCAGATAGTCTGCGATTCCTCAATTATGATATGTGATTAACCGGTCTTCTTGTGGCGTAGTCTTTTTGGGACATCCACTTCGAGGCCTGTCCTTGACGTCACCGGTTTCTCTGTATTGGCAATCAATTTGGAGATGGTGCTTAAGCTCACTCCAAACAGGGCCGCAACTTCTTTCTGAGGAACCCCAGCTTCAATCTGACTGACAGCACGGGCCTTGTCGAGATCCGATAATCGTGGCATGATAATGTTAGGAAAAGACGCTCAATGACAAGTAAGCAGTGTCAAAGACTCTCTGCACTTAATCCCCTCTAATTCACCATGCATAAATTTAACATTCAGATGCTACAGTAACATAGGCGTACGGGCGAAATTTTGTAGGGGGGCTGAACATAAATTGCCCGAATGAGATGACGTCATTTCGATGACGTCATAATCATCTCGCGATATTACTATTAAATATGAAGCCCCCTGAAGAACACGGATTGCTATTGTTATTCCTGAGCGATACATATGTTAGGGAACGAGAAACAGTTATCTTTGGTAGAGCAGTGCTCTAACAGCAGGGAAACTGGCAACTTTATCAATTGACAATTCACAATTGTACATTATTTACAAAAAATATTACCGTACTGTTTTAAAGACAATTTCTCGATTTCACTCATTTCCGACCCAACCAAGGCTATCGCATCAACCATGGGCTCCTTCTCAAACGTGTCTTTCTCCAGGGCTATCTGATTTGACTCGGGGACGGCCAAACCATCGGCGTGAGTCGCATGACTGCCGGTCCGTTCAGGCTCTCCAACGGTTGTGACCAGGTCAGCGTGTTTGTGTGCTGCACCACTTTCAGTTTCAGCACTTTGGACGAAGAAACCGCTTATTTTTGCCTGGGTTGAATCTGATGAATCCGGTACTCGATGACATTTAATTTTCTACCATTGTGAACTACCCGAAAATGTCTATCTTTATAGTCACTGTCAAATTCCTTCTCGCATTCCTCGCATTTAACACGGTGTCGATAATATCGTTTACGAGACTTTGACGGTAACATAATTAGTATTGACGAATGATGGTTAAATCACCAGCAGTTGAAGTCGTTCAAGTCGAAGAAATCAGAAAGAGAAATGTAATACAACGTCTTGAGCCAAGCATGTATCAGAGGTGTTAGGGTCATGAGTCTGGCTTTTCCCGTTGTAACCAATCAGATTTTGAGATTTAATTGTAAAGCTCACCGCATGAAACCACAGACAGACTAAGACTAACCGCCTAGCCCGGCTATCGGGCTATATGACGGTAATTTCTGTCATCACTCTCTGATATGACAATAATTTCTGTCATCACGTCTCTGATATATTCAATAGCGCCATGGTGGTATGTAGGTTTGTGTTAATTGAGAAAATGACGAATAAATTGGCCACAGATCCGCGGTTAATCTGCCATGCTAAAACTGAGAGACAATACCTTTTTTGCCCGAATGATTTTGCCCGAATGGCTTAACTTTCATAGGGCTGGGGGCTGCAGCCCCAGCCTCCCGGCCCATACGCCTATGTACAGTAATTTGTATTCATGGATGACCACCTGGAAGCACAATGATTATCTCAAAATCGGTTACACAAGACACATTCCAATCCTCCAAGCAAAAGGGGAATGCACTGTATGACAATAGCAATACATTTTGCAACATTTCACTTTACACCCACCCCCATATTCAGCTGTGCTGCACATCCCCCAATTGCGTAATCATAACAAATGGCACATCATTGTAAAGAGGAATGACAGGGCTTTCCAATGATACCAAATCCAAGGAAAATGAGTTGGTAACAAGAGAGAAATCGTCAGTGAAACTTGAGTTTCCGAACTTTTTTTTAGGAGTTTATAACAACTATGTCTTGTTTGATGCATCTTTGAATTGGGTATAAATTACTGATTGTGATCATATTAGTGTTGGCCAGAGTTGTAGCAAACTGGACAAGTCAATGTTGAGCAACTGTACTGTACAGGGTAGCTAATATGTGTTTGTACAATCTGCAGTACACTTGGGGCCTAATTCCAGTTTTATTTTCAATTAGATTTGCATATCCATCTGTATTTTTTTCACACGTATTAAACTAGTAGTTACAAATTAAACATTATGCATTACAGTTACACGTACTAACCGTGTTTACATGAGATTGCCCAAAAGCAAACTGATTAATTTATCAAAGAACATTTATCTCCATCAAAACTGCACTTTTTTTAGTACATTTAGAATTATAGAACAAATCAATTACAAAAGGATTTTACTTTTATACTTGATTTGTTCTGGCATTTTCTAGAATTAGCAAATAGAAACACATGGCCACAAGCCATGTGTTATAACCCCACAAGTGGGGTTATAAATGAATAATTATTTTACACATGAGGTTATTGGATTGGTTAAAAATACATGCTTATCATAACACCAACAAAACAACAAAACAAAATAAAACAACAAACCATTATTCCTCATACTGGTTAAAATGATTAATTCAGACAACATATGCCTTTATATGCCTTTTGTTTTTAAATAAAATATTCACATAACATAGGTCCTATACGCCTTCAAACCTGGGTGGCCAGTAGCGTCTGTTGTAAAGAACATTGAAAAACGGTTTTCAGCATATTTTGTTTTAAAGCATGTTTTTGTTTTGCAGAAAATATTAAATTTCAGCAGGTATAGCGGGGGAGGGAAGGTATGGGTGGCAGTAGGTCATGGTTCCTGCTCCCTACCATTCCCACTGCACCCCACCCTAATCTGGCAAATACTAGAAAGTGTTGCCATTGCTGACGGGATGCAAATTGAAATGTGTAAATGCTGGATGGAGCTTTATGGATGGGGCATGGCAGTTTACATAGTTTGTGTGTGTGTGTGGGGGTGGGGGTGGGGGTGTGTGCTTGTGTGTGTCCCTATAAATCTACTTTATACATCTCTACCACTACGAAATTTTTTGGAGCGCACGCTTGTAGAGATAGCGTCCTCCTGCGGCGTGTATCGATGGATTATGCCTCAAAAACGTCTGACAGCGAAACAAATTAAAAAGGGAGTACGGAATTAATTTTTGCCAATCGAAATAGTTGTTTTACTTTCACCTTTGTTCATTAACACCACAATTTAATGAGCTAAACATCACGTTATTTATAACATCTTGATGAATCCAAGGGTAATCATACACGTCTTTAGTATGGTAATTGGGATAATTATTGTTTAAATAAACTTAATTCGTCACAATTATGTCACACTTGTCAATGGAGAGCAGTGTATGTTGTTTTTATGTTGATGCAGTCAAGTATTAATTAATGAACTGGCAGAATAGCAGAAAGGCAGAATACTTTCTCATAGTATTTGACCGATCACTAATATTTCACCAAAAACCGGTATGCCTTTAGGAAAATCTAAGAGCATTTGTGAAAATAACAAAATAAACGAGCTTTAATTAAATGACTAACCATACTTTGTTTTCTCATCCTAGATATCTGCAGAACAACACAATCAGTATACTTGCACCAAGAACATTTTATGGTCTATCTCAGGCAAATCTCAGGATATTGTAAGTTGTAATGTCACGAATTTCAGTCACATAGCATCAAGCCACCGATTTCTATGTACTTAAGTTATGTCTGACGGCATTTTGTTTGTTTGTTTGTTCTTTTTGAGGGGAGGGTTTGTGGGAATTTTATTTATTTATTTATGAAAAATTAAATTTTGTGTTTGGCAACCTAAACATATGTATGTGTAGGTCCAGCCCCGGAGGGGTGGGTTAATTCTGATAAAAGGAGCAAAAAGGAGAACACATCAGTATTTGTTGACTGGAGGATGTGGAAACGATGTTTATTGTTTCACTGCTCACATAAGAATGACTTGCAATGATGCAATCACTCATTGATTGCATTAACACAATTAACAATAAAACTCAACTTAAATCAATCAACTTTACAATTAAATTTAAAAAGGCATTAATCAATAATATCACTAAATAATCAAATCAACTTAATTTCTAACTCCATGGTTTAACTTACTTAAATGACCAAACCAAATTCTGCAATGAGTAAACATTCACTTGGCTAGTACAAGTCTAATCTAGAGGATTAAGTCATTGTTTATCTCATGACCACTCTCTGGCCAAGTCATCACTAATCCACAGCAGGACCTTTCCTGTGCCATGTAATAAAGTATAGGTATCCATAACCACTTGTCCGCATCTCATTATCAAATGGTCAAACTGTACCAAGTTTTATAAGAATTTAGCTTAAGTGCAGTGGCTATGGGGAACAATTAATTCACATTACCCATAGTTCAGAATGAGTGGAAAAGTTATTAATTTATACCTTCTTGCGTATTCTACGATCAGATGAATTAAATGTTTGAGTAACTACTCACAACATAATCTCTCTGCATCTTCTAGAATAAAACCTATTTCCAAACTTCTTTCTTGAACAAAATCAGTTTTCTAAACAGTTCACAAACTCATAGAAAAACCTAACATTTCCTTCTAAAAACTAAATCTGTAAACTGTATTTAAAGTCTTCACTTCTCCTGTTTCAAGTGAAACAAAGACTGAGAAGTTTCAAAGAAACAAAATAAAAATTATACAATGTTAACTTGCTCAGCTTTCTGATTTCAAGCTAAATGTGAAAGCATGAATTTAAAGTAGAAAGAAACACTTGTCTCTTTTAAATACAATCAAATATAATAATAATCCTAATAAAACAATGCAAATCAAATACAATGGAGTCTGAAATGTGAGATAAATAAATGAAATGAACATACCTGATAAAAGGAGCAAAAAGGAGAATTTGTTGACTGGAGGATGTGGAAACGATGTTTATTGTTTCACTGCTCACATAAGAATGACAGCAATGAAACCTACTGGGATAAGGTTGCATTTCCTACTGGGTGCCTTAACCAATCAGAAGGAAGTGACCAATCAGCTGTGTGGGCTACCAGGAGTGCCCCATGGACATTCTTGGAGGATTGCCACATGTACACTCTTGGACCTTGGAAATGGGAACTTGTATTTGTTTTTGGGGGTGGTATTTACTAACTCCTTTTGAGAGGTCTCTGGGAGGGGCACTACATATGCATTTTGATAATTTGTTTATAATAATTAATTACTTGTCGCTGTAGCACAAACTACTTGTCACTATTGGGCAGTAGGCTATACTACCGAACATTCAAGAAAATTGTAGCTCATAACTCTGCTGTGTCGTTAAAAGGACATTAGAGAAAAATGCATAAAACCAGCCAACATTTCGTTTTGACTTTTATTTACGTTTGACGTCGAAACAAGTACTAAGATCCTGTTTGCCGATCCAAATAGTTGTGTGCATTTTCACTATTTTTTTTTTAGCGACACAGCGTAATGAGATACAGTTTTTTATTAAATTTTTTAAATTTATTTTTGTTTTAATGCAAAATATCTTGAATTAAAACATCATGAATCAGTAGAAGTCATAAAATATAGTAAAAACTTTCTTCCGGATTCGAAAGGAGTTTTCGAACTGCGCCGAACGTAAAAGGACATCTACCAAAAGACCAACATCAAAAGTACTGATATTTATAATATCAGTACTTTGTGTATTTTGTATAAATCATGCCAACTTTTTTCAAACGGATAGACATTATTAATGCAGATGTCGTCAACCTAGACACTTTTGAAATAGCTATTGCTGTAGAGGATATCTCCGGTCATAATACTGTTAGAGGTGCCCAACTCATGGGAGGTCTTTGGCGACTGTATCTGAAGATATTTGAAGCAACAGCCATCCTACTATAGCAAGCGGTATCAACCTGCGTGGTCAGCATACTAGACTGCTGGACAACAACCCTTTCCTCAGCAGGGGAGAATAACTGTTAAGGTCATCATAAGGTCACCATATCAGATCTACTCCTCTCGGTCTCAAATGATTACATAATTCCACAACTGGAACGAATCGGTGACAAACCTTTCTGAATTGTGAAAATGGAATGTACAAGAGATACAAACTTACCTGCTTCAAAACAGGAACTGGTATGAGCAACAACCCTTTTGACAATCCACAGGAATGGTTTCCCATAATTCTGACAGAAACAGAAAAGATCGATGTTACACCAAATATGAACCTCGGTTCAGATGTAGGAGTATTATCAAATTTAACAACAAAAATAATTTACCGATACATGGTAGAAAAGAAAGGAAAAACAGCAGTTGTAAAAGAACGATGGGAACAATTAATTCCAGAAAGACCAAACTGGAATTTGGTATGGAGAAACTAAATAAAATATATAAAAGGAGTGAAATAAAGAGATTTTAACTCATGTACCAAATACTGCCTATATACTCATCAACTGTAATGGAAATGACAATTAAAAGAATCCCCGATGTGACCTATATGTGTAACGTTGTCGATGGTTACCAATACGCCCTTTGGTTTTGCAAACACACATCAGAATTTTGGAATCAATTTATTATTTTTGTCACCTCTCGAACTGATTGTCGAATTCAACTGCCCCCAGTCTTGGACAGAACTGTTGGGACACCAGAACAAGAATCGACCACCCCCGTTTCCCTGTCCAATATTGATGTGAATGTTAGCAAATAAATATTTCTGTGCACCGTTCGTGTTTCAATGAACGTTGATAACTGAGCACACCGAGCCAGCATTGACTGGGGGACATGGGATGTTCCAACAAGTTTTCTCCAAGATTCGTTCAGCGTTGACTTGTAATGATTATTAGTGATTATTAGGACCACGTGAGAATGATTTAGTGCAGTGGCGTAGCGTAGTTACGACGGGCCCAAGTGCACGCTGTTATGAACGGGCCCTAGTGCACGCTAGTTACTAGTTATGAAGCACACACACACACGCACCTGGTCTTGTGTATGGTGTAAACCGAGGACACCGTTTGACACCGTATTGTTCCCCTCTTTTGTTCCCTTTGTTGTTGGACTTAAACTTTTTGAGGCTTCTCCCATTAGATTTGTACACGTTTGCAAACCGAGGACACTTGCGGAAACCGAGGACATATTGTTCCCTTGTGTTATATGTCCTCGGTTTACACCATAAACACGTACACACACACACACAGACCTTTGTTGCTATCACTATGTGGACATTCCTTTGTTCTCATGTACTTAAGAACAGACATTTCTTAAAATCGTTCCCATTTCGCACAGAAAAGTGTTTTGAGAGCGGTTTTCGTTCTATTTTTCCCTTTTAATAATATCCTTCGATTTAAGTCAAAGAACCTGCCTAGACAAATCTCTAATTTCCGAGATATTCGTACTTTTCCAAAGTCCAAAAACACTGTGTGGACGTGTGTAAGTCCACACAGGGCACAGAGTTCCTACACTGTGTGGACATCCTTTCTTCCGAAGTCCACATAGTGTATGCTACGCCTGCACACACACACACATCAAAGCGTAAGCCTATGTATTTTACCAACAATGTGTTGGATTTTACAGTCGAATTAGTTACTTAGGCTATTGCGCAATCACAACCATGGATAGCGCTCTGACACGCTAACGTAAACAGACGGCCAATCAAGTCAACAAGTCAACTAATCAACCAACTATATGAAAGGCATGGTTTGGTTTGCACCCGCAGCGGCTTTACCCACATCTGAAAAACACACCTAGGCTACACAATGAAACAGGCGCTCGGCGGCGACCTAACTCCGAAATGAACACAGACGTACTTCCAAGGTGGCGATTCGAACAATGTCGAATGGCCTGCTCTCTCTACGCGCCCTACCATCCCATGGGCCCCAGTGCAGCCGCACTGCCTGCACTGTCTATATTTACGCCCCTGATTTCGTGGTCCCATTTCTGTCCATATTCCACAGCTTACACTAATAACACTGTTCTTTTGGAGAATGACGGATATTTTTTAATCCATCAACATCTTAATAACATGAGTACTCACAGCCTGCTAAATCGATACCACAGGGATGAGACTTGCTGCAACGAACATGACTAGTTTATTAACACGAGTTAAGGTAGTCTCCTGAGCTTTTGGCTTGGAGAACGTGGTCTACTAAAGTGCGGAAGATCTATTACAAAACATAATTAGGATGAGCTAGATGTTCATCACGCCTATGAAATTATAATGTAACTGACTTACTGTGGTGATTTACCAAATGGAATTCATGAATGAATTTGTTGAACATGTGTTCATTCCAAAAGGTATTGCGTGACAGCAGTTCAACTGACTTTGGTTTTTGGTTTTATTTATTCTAAATCTATGAACAATTAAATACGGGCATTCCAGTCCAGAGAAAAACATTATCCAAGCCATCCCAGAATATTGCCCATAAAACTATGTTTTTTTATTGTTATTATTTTTTTTAACTTTTGTTGCGTTCCAATGTTTCATTAGAAAGCTGTCTCAATTTAGCAAAGCTGTAAAATATCAATTCACAAGTAAAACAGATATGTCTGTCTATGTGCCATCTCCTGCCAGGAGGTCGGCTGCCATGGTTTTCCATAGGGCGCGGTCCTGTGACGTCCTCACACACTCCCTGTATTGCATCCCAATCCATTCCTTGATATTTGTGATCCACTTTCGTCGTTGTCGTCCCCTTTTTCTTGTCCCTGCCACTCTGCCCTCCAAAATTTGTCGTTGTAATTTTTCTGTTCTTATGATGTGTCCAGAATATTTGCATTTCCTGTTTTTGATTTTATTTAAAAGAGTTCTTTTTTCTGAAACCATTTTGAGAATTTCTTCATTTGTTTTTCTGTCCACATATGACACACGTAACATTCTTCGGTACATCCGCATTTCAAAGGCTGTAATTCTATTGGCCATTTCCTTACTAACTGCCCAAGTCTCTGAAGCATAATAGTGTGGATTGTATATAGCACCTTGCAAGCCTTTTTCTAGTGGCCAAGTTTAGCCTACGTGATGCCAATACATATTTCATATTTATGAAGTGAGTCCTTGCAATTTTAATCCTTCTTTTAATTTCTGAATCATTTTTCCCATCCTTTGTTATGATTTGTCCGAGATATATAAATGTCTTCACCTGTTCGACCTCTTCTCCCTTCACACTGATCTTCAAACATTCCTCTTGTTCACTATTTTTGCTAATTAGCATTGATTTTGTCTTCTTGATATTCATCCTCAACCCGAGATCTTCACTTCTCCTGCTCACTTCACTTACAATGATCTGTAGCTGTTCTTGCGATTCTGCTATCAATACCGTGTCATCGGCATATCTCAGATTATTTAGATTTTTCCTCCGATATTGATGCCCTGAAGATCATTGATTTCCTTGAATATTGCCTCTGTATATATGTTAAATAATTTGGGTGAAAGAACGCATCCTTGTCTGACTCCACGTTCTATTTTGAACTCTTCAGATTGTCCTTCTTCAAGCCTTATTGTTGCTAGCTGTTCCCAGTATAAATTCTGAATTATTCTCCTGTCTTTTCCATCCATTTCAATTTTATCAAGCATCTCCATCAACTTATGGTGAAAAACTCGATCAAACGCCTTCTCATAGTCTATGAAACATATGTATATGTTCTTGTTTACTTCCAGATATTTATCCATAATTACTCTGAGATTAAAAATACCTTCCCTTGTCCCTTTTTCCAGCTCTGAATCCATTATTGAGTTTCTACAACCTCCCTCTCAAATACAATTTCGTTTCTCTCCATTATGATTTTTAGAACTATCTTTATGACATTACTCATAAGACATATTGTCCAATGATCTGTGCACTCCATTGCTTTTTGTTTTTTAGGGATTTTTATGAAGAGGGAGTGCCTTAGGGCTTTGGGAATGCAACCAGAGTCATAGATGTCATTGCACATGTCTGTTATCACCCGCATCCCCATCTCATCAAGCGCCTTCAAATGCTCTCCCGTTATCCCATCTATTCCTGGGGCTTTCCCTGTTTTAAGTTGTCGTATAGCCTCACTCACTTCTGTTATTAGAATGCTTGGACCATCGAGGTATGTTATTTGTCCTGGTTTTGCTCTTTTGTCGTCTTTATAAAGCTCACTGATGTGTTCTGTCCATTTCTTTGTCACCTCCTCTTTTTCAAATAAGATTTGTCCATTTTTACTTTGGATGCATCCGCTATTGGTGTTTATGCCGTGTTTCCTATTTGTTAGTTCTTTCACTTGTTCATGCATCTTCTTCATGTTGTGTTTCTTTTCTAGCTCTTCAATTTCCACACACCTTTCATTATACCATCGTTCTTTGGCATTCCTACATTCTTGTTTGATCTTCCTTTCGATATCATTGTACTGATTGGTATTTTTCTTTGCCTTTCTTTCCCTCATCAATTCAAGGATTTCCTCTGTCATCCACTCCTGTTTTTTATTCTTGATTTCTTGGGTAGAACCTTCTCAGCTGCTTCTTTCAAACACGTCTTTATGTTCTTCCACTTGTTTTCCACTTTCGTCATCTGGTCTGGTTCCTGTTCCATTTCCTCTCTCTCTGCAGGAGACTGAATCTATTTGTAACCTCAACTGCGTATTGATATATAGTTGTCTGTTCCTTAATTCAAACTGTGGATGTAGTGTTTTTTTCTTTATGGTCTTGAGCTTTATTTTTATCTTTGCCATCAACAGGCAGTGATCAGTGTTCACATCAGCACCTGGGTATGTCTGCACATTTTGTATTCCATTTCTAAACCTTTGCCTTATCATAATAAAATCAATTTGATTCCTATATCTGTCTCCTGGGCTTCTCCACGTATAGAGTCTGCGTGGATGTTTCTTGAAGAAGGTGTTGGCTATTTCTAATTGATTTTGTTTACAAAATTCCACAAGTCTATCTCCTCTCTTATTTCTCTCCCCTAGACCATATTCTCCTACCACAGTTCCTTCCCTCTTCCGATCTTTGCATTCATGTCTCCGAGAATGATGAGTACGTCCGTTGATTTTGTTTGATCAACTGCTCTTTGGACATCCTCATAAAACTCTTCCAGTTCAATGTCACTGTGGTCACTTGTTGGTGCATAAAGTTGTATATACACAATATCAAAAGGTTTTCCACCAATTTTGATAATTATTACTCTATCTGAAATTGGCCAAAAACCCTGAACTGCTTTCACTATTTTCTTTTTCACGATAATCCCGACCCCGTTCTTTCTTTGTTGTCCACCTGAGAAATACATAGCATAATCATCTTTGTCCATTCTACCAGACTCCAGCCATCTAATCTCAGCTACCCCCAGCAGATCGATGTTATTTGATTTCATTTCTTGGGTACAGTTGTCTAGTTTTCCTGCTTGATACATTGTTCTAACGTTCCACGTTCCAAGCTTTAAGAGACCTTCTCTAGTATTCAGGTTGACATCTTCATTCTCGTCATCCGTTCTACTAGATACTCGTTCTCCTTCCCTGTTGCTTTGTACAACAGGATTCACCGCAGGGGTCACAGTGTCACCTGTATTTCCGTTATATTTTATTTGTCTATTTCTATACATGGCTAACTATGGGTCTAATACTCAGTGAGGTCCCAGACTCTTCTGAGGTGGCTGGCCACGCATCCTTTAGCGTCAGACTGTGCCCTAATGTGCCACACATTGTGTTATCGTGTATTTCAGAACCGTTGACTCATACTGACTAGCTTTAGTTGAGTTCCTCCGCTTCATCGCCATCACTGTAGACTTCGTGCACTATGGGTGACGGCCCCTTGATACAGCCAAAGGCTGATACCCTCACTTAGTTTTGCTCACCAGTCGAGGCGAGGTACCGGGGTGTGGCTGCTGGTGTGCACTACCAGCTACGTGGAGCCATAAGTGAGAGTTGTGTTGTAGTGGGAGACCAGAGCACTTATCCACACCATTAGTGCACGACTGACAGTTACAAAGGTACTACCCCCTCACTACAAACAGTACACCCAAAAAACAGATAAACTCGGCTTAAGGCATGGCCGTCACACATGGGAGCCAAGGGCACCGGCTCCCACTTTTTTGTCATATTATGTAAAAGATACAGTGGTGCCCCCACTTAAACATTACAGTGGGTCCTCCCCTTTGAGAGACTTGTGCGGAAATGTATGTATTTCCAACAATCAAACACTTACCCTTGATTTCTGGATTTGCCCTGTAACCCTTCCCCACACACACCCAGCCACGCACCTGTAAACACCTGGAAACGTGACCTCCTATTGTGCTCATTTATTGTTCCGACAACTAAGGACCTATTATTTTCCATTGTGATATCAACCGAGGACCTATTATTCCTTTTGTTATAAGTCCTCGGTTTGAATATATAATTTATATACCATTCACACACACGTTTTACTGCGCTGGCTTTAACAGGGCACAAACCTAAAGTATTAAAGTCACAGTAACTGAACATTGCGTTATCATTTTATAAATTAAGCAGTTAAGTAATTCAACTTATTTCCATTTTGCCAGAATTTTGTAATATGCCTCCTTTAATAAGAAATCGTGTAAAACATGATTTTTTTCTGAAAAAGGGAACACACGCTAAGCTAGGGTATGGTATTAACCCTCCTACTATTGCTGCACTTTAGTGGGAAGTTGCTGTAGAGGTCAAAACCAGTCAACTGCCTGTTTTGACTGTTGAATTGAAAAAACGCGAAATGAGATATGCTGCACCGCAGGTCAGAAGTGGGAACGTGGCCCAGTGTCATATGGGATCCGCTCTGGTTTGATTTCATTCCGAACAGATTACGGGAGTGATACGGTCTGATCAAGATATTTAAGTTCAGGACCTTATCAGGGGATCCAGTCCGGGGTTGTAATCTGTGCGGGCATAGAACAAGGACCGAATGCAGTTCAAGTACAAAATACATTAAAAGAATGTCAAATGTAATGTAGAAAGATCAATTTAAAATGACAAGGGGACATTCAGAAAATATATCAATGACGGTATATTAAATAAATAAATCAATAAATAAAAATAAATAAATAAATGTTTTTCTTCTGGCGGGTGTGGACATTATTGTCCATTCATCGCAAAGAAATTGAAAGAGTGTCTCGAATTAATATAAGACGAAGCTTCTCTGGGATAAAACAAATAGAAAAATGTGTCATATTGTTTTGCAACGGAAGAAAACAATAATAAATAACATTTGTGTTCTAAACAAGTGAACAAACCATAAAAACAAAACTACAACAAAGATATATTGAGATTTATTACTGTAGCATTCCACAGAAATTGCACAGTACATTGTGCCTGCAGATAATACAGAGGGCGCTCTAACAAGTCATGTTGTAATACATAAGTGCAACTTATTTATACATTATTAAACATTTACACATTTGTGTAATCCTTACACTTCATGAAGTTAAAATGTGTCAATGGATAATTGTATTAGTTTAAATGCCTTATAGGTGCCTATCAATACCAACCAATTGAAAAGTGGTCGCAGTAAATCAAATCAAGTCAATGACAACTGCACTGAACACATCACATTGGATCACATCCAATGCATTAAGGTATATTTCCAAAGAGTACCTTTAAAAGTTAATAACCTGCCAGACGTATGGGTCTTTCAGGTTGCATGATCCAAGTTTATTCTATTTCAACTCATATTTCGGTATTTGGAATGTTTGTTTGAGTTAAAGACAAATACAACAACCAAAGTTTCACTGGACATCCCTTGTGGCGATAAAACACAAGACAAGTGGTAATTGGTAGATGTTTTTCTATGTTTGTTTACAGAGTCAAACGACGTAATCCAAATTTTGCCATTACAATGTGGGTACATTAATGTGCTTTGTATTCGTCTGTGCACAATACATGTAATACCTATGTGTGAAATGCATGACATTTGAGTTTGAGTGATATCTCACCCATGGAACAGAATATAACACATTACCCTGACTCTTTTCAGTCATGAAACTTCTTGGCTTGCAATGTAAGATACACAGTGATGTGAGTGTAAAATTCCCTCATTATACCATTAAGTCAGTGTTCATTGGCATATTATTTAATACAATAACATAAGTAATGTCACTAACTACAATTTCTTGCAGTAAAGTTTCTTTATGTTTCAGAGTGTTTTACATTCTTAAAGAGGAGCTCTAAGGTCAAATTCAGTTTTGCGATGCACTCATTTTCCAATAGATAGAGTCCTTATGAAAGTGGACAAAATATCACAAGTCTCTTACCTCACATTAAACATTGTAAAATGCCATTGTATTTGATAGCCTTCCAGTGCGAAACATCCAAAAACATCCAATGACGTCACATATGGGTCTGTACATTTGTGTACGAGGAGTTTTTAGTTCATTCCTGAATATCCATGATATTCAATCAAAACAGCGTTAAATTTGACTTTTTGACGAACGAAAAAATCCTGTATGGAATGTACAGACACATGATTTTTGACATCCAATGACGTCATGTTTCAAATTTCGCACTGAAATAGTATCAGATAAAATGACATTTTATACCATTTTAATGTGAGGTTAGAGACTTTGTGATATTTGTCCACTTTCATAAGGACTCTATCTATTCTCAGTGGATTTTCAATGGACAGACCGGAGCGTACCATTATTATGATCTAGTTGCGTGCTGCACTGCCCAAAGGAAAAACATTATAATTTGGTTGCATTTGAGCCGACACTTTCATTGTCAGACTGACCCAGAATGTGGGTCACGAATTTTTACCCAGAATCGGATCATATTAACTGTTCCAATTCCGGGTCAAAATTAGTGTGACCCAACTTTCCGGATCATTTTGATACGGGAAGTGTCCGGTTAAATATAACCTGAATTCCGGGTCAGATTAATTTTGACCTGGAAGCCTTGTTTAAGGAAAGTAATAAAATTAAAAAACTCTGTAAAGTGAGGGCGCTGTTCAATAGCTGCCACTTTTAATTGTTAACTGCCGTAGTTTATATTTTATAATCGTAATTTACTACTGTGTGTTTAAGCCATCGATTATTGATTTGTGTTTGCTGTGTTTGGTAAGATATTTGTGCTTTCATTGTGGTGTTTTTTCTTCACTGTTTGGTAGTTAATAGCTAGATTTTGTAGATTTTTATCTTCGTTCAAGTGTACTGTTTTGCTATGTGTATTTAACATGGCTGCCATCATTCGTGCCTGTGCTCGACTTTTAATCTTAGTGTTTTTTCATCTTGTTTGTGTTCAACACAAGTCACACCCAGTTCAATTCTTTGTTGACGCCGAGACTATCAGAAATTGTGCGTCTTTTGAGTATTATGTAACTTCACATTTTCATACATTTCAGTCTCACTTTGTAGTCAAATCAGTTTTGCCTCGTCATTTGGTATGGAGGCTGTGCCGTACAGGATTTAATTCCTCTAAGGTGCCTCTAAGGTGCTAATTTTTGCAATTATTATTATTATTATTATTATTAGCTAAATTATGACCCTTTAAACTGTTTCAATTTTCACAGATAAGAGACAACACAATAATGTGAAGGATAACTGTAAAATTAAACAAAACATGCAATAAATGATCGTATGATTACATCATGCATTTATTTATATTTTCATGAAGTTACACATGTTTATAAATAGTTATTTAAAAGTTATTGAGCTTTTCTTATTATCTTTACACCAACTTGTGTTAATGGGCTTCATCGTCATTACATAAGTTGAACAATCCCAATGCTCTCATAGGAGTTCAATCTACATTTGTACAATATTTGGGTGATCTGAAACAACAAGGAATTTATGTACATATCTTGCCCCATCCCCTAGGATTCGCACCCATACAATTACAACTAGGGGTATGTTTACATACATGAAGCACAACCAGGGGTTCACAATAGGCAATATACATTTTGCCAGTTTTATTTATTTATTTATTTATTATTAGTATTAGTATTATTATTATTATTATATATATTTTTTTTTTGGAGGGGAGATACCGCATGAGTGTAAAAGTATGGTAATAGTCTCAAAGCACGGAAGAACGTTGGAATGTTAGCAGAAATGTTACAGGTGCGAATCATGAATGATTTTTTAAAATTTTTTTTTTAAAACCTGGTCAATCAATTTCACTAGCTCTAATTAAAATACAATTATTTAAATACCAGAAACCAAACCAAAACAAACGAGCAACATGGGTTGTTTTCGTCTGAATTCATATTACTATTTTATTTATAAACCTCAAGTTCAATATTGTAATCAGAGGCCAGAGGTGACATTCATTCATTATTTAAAAAATTCACCGTTTGAAGACGGCATTGGGTCTCTTATGAAGAAAGTTCTACAGGGAAGTTGCATAGGTAATAAACTGTTCTGAAATTTTTCAAAAATGCAATTGAATCTCTCCAAAACGAGCCAAGTACTTGTTGGTGCTGTGTCTACAATTATCGGCCTACTTTTGATTGACCCACTCATAATATTTCCCCATTCAAGTGATGGCATTTTCATAATGGTACAGTCCAGGGACATGAGCAGCACCGCGGCGTGATTTCGAACTGTTTTTTAGTTCTTCGCTGTAATGTAACTTCGTTGATTTTACCGTATAATGACATGAAATTTGGAAACAATTTGTCACTTATAATATTTACAGCTTTTTGTTTTGATGTGTAAATATATTGATTAAATCTTGACGAAGGTTTGTTGGCATAAGTGGCCATAATATCACATAATTTCAAGATAATTTCCCTACAATCTACAATCTGCAATCTACAATCAAACATTACCTAAAGGGCATGAATCAACAGACTTGTATTCGATTCCTCAAACCTCGAGTCCGAGTCCAAGTCCGAATCGCCAGTGTCGAGTCCGAGTCCAAGTCCCAAGTCGTGTGGGTCGAGTCCGAGTCTGAGTCACGAGTAACGAAAGTCGACTCCGAGTCCGAGTCCGAGTCCGAGTCACGAGTCACCGTACACATATGTCAAGGTTCAAAGTTAAGTGAAAAAAAAAACAAAAAAAAAACTAGAGATATATGGGCTAGTATCTCATGTTCCAAAATATTTCTCAAATCTTTCGTAATATTAATGTTTTCGTTTTTTATACAAAATAATGTTTCGATCAAAAATTATATATTTTTATGTTTTGCGCAGGTAGAGGTTGTTGAGTGGCCTGGGGAGTGTAACGTTTAGAATTGGATTTTGGCATCATCCTTTGAAATTTACATATTTTCGGCATACATTATTTTTTCAACTGTGCATAATGATAAAGAAAAAAACCTGAGCAAGTTAAGAACACTTTATAATTCTCATGACCCCACGCCGGTAAAATTCATAGAGCCTCTTTGTCAAGAATGGCTAATCAATCACTTATTCAATGTAAAAAGAAACAATAAGCATTCTCAGTGCATGCTGGGAATTGCATGACAACCACACATAATTATTATTTTTACAAATGTGGTGCACCATTATGCCTGTATTCAAATGGTCTGTATGCTGAGGGGTTTGTCAGCTGATTCCTAGCATGCACGGGAAATGTCAACAAGTGTTGTACCAGTAATACGCTTACCGACTTAGTCAATAAATGAATTGATGACATCATCTAGACTAGAGTTGTTTTTTGCTCTTCACCTGCTTAACTCTGATGGGGAAGATGGAAGACGCATGATTGCACCATCACTGCAAACCAAAATTCTGCAAGTTGTTTTCTCCATCTGTGGACAACAATAATTGAATAAGATATATTTCAGTGACTGACGAGTTTTGTGTATGGAGGAGCCAATAATTTAAAAAGTTGTAGTTATCTTTACTTAATCTGCTCATTTTCCTCCTGTTTTCTGTGGGGCTAGGGAGAGGGCATAGGCCATAATTGAATTCGCCAAGGTGTATATAGAAGTGTTGCAGGTCTCGAGACTGATTGCAAGGTATTCACTCATCAAACCATAGTTTCAATAACTTGCAGTTCATGGGTGAGCAACCTCATTTTATCTGAGCGTATCCATGTTGAGCGTATCCATGTTAAGCACAACAGTACAACTTGAATAATTACAGTACGTGCTGGGTTCGATATAAATTGAGACGAGGTAATTGACACAACACTTTACACATACTGCTCCATTCTTAAATGGATAAATGCACCGAATAATTGCACAAAATAGTGGGCTGTTTTTTGTCTGGGCCAGTTGGTTTCTTACAAAGAGTACAGGAGTTTGGACGGCGTGTCTTAGGATGGTCCTGTTATACCTGTAGTGTACATAACTTTCTTTAAATCGTTAATAATTTAAATAATATGAGTAATATTGCAAGGAAGTATTTATATAACTGATTTTGTTGAATTGACTGGGGATGTTTTGGTTAATTATTGCAATGGCTTTGATGGAAAAAGAAGAACTCATTTCGTGAGCTCGAAAATGGGCTGGATAACGTTGTGTTTATGTACGAATGGTATGTTGTTGTTTACAGTTCTCACCGGCGTGAATGAAATACATTAACATATGACCTGGACAAGCCAGTACCATAAAACCGTACAAAATACTAACAAATACAATACAACAACAGGAGACTACTGAGATGTTAAGTGGCAACAAACCCACTGGTCCCCCTCCAATTACAAGTGCACATAAAACAAAAGCAGAGGGGAAAAGAACAGCAAGCCCATTGCTACCCTACCGCCAAAATTTCAATTAAATAAACAGCAAGACATTACATAGGACCTAAAAATAGAAATAAATCATCAGGCAATACACACATTATAATTTAAACAGAAGTGTCAGTGCGCTCTGAAAGTGGATAACGATACACGGGAAGCAACGTGGTATTTGGAGAAGACCCATGGTCCTAGATCTCAAGGAGCGGGATGGAACATATGGAGTTATGAGATAATTTGATGTAACCAGGAGCCATGTTATTGAGTGATTTGTAAACGGTTAAGAGTACCTTTAAAATGATAAGTTTTCTGACTGGGAGCCAATGCAAATCCATCAAAATGGGTTGAATATGTATGTTCATGTTTACTTGCTCAAACAGCTTGCAGCAGCTGTATATTAGACACGCTGTAGCTTAACAATTTCGTGATTTGGAAGCCCATGTAACAGTCTAGTCTAGAAGAAATCTAAGCATGTGCAAGTCTCTCCGTTATATCACGATTCAGAAACTTGCGTAACTTGTAATTGAATATTGTCTTTTATATTTGACTTGAAATGAGTAAACAATAAATATGATAATCCCGGGAAAGGTCACTTGCTTGTCACCAATTTCAAGGAAACAGAAATCAGCGATTCCCTTTGTTTGATTGAATTTATTTCTGACGGAAAAACAAAACAAAATTAGCAATACATAGTTCCTGTTTGGTGATCAAAATGAATGAGGATGCATTTTTGCTATTTTCTCTTTCACGACATGATAACATAAGAGCTAACGTTTAGTCGCGCAAATGTATAATATAGTATTAATATTAGATGGCTGCAGTACAACAATATCAGTAATATTGCACCAGGAACATTTGATGGTCTACAAAAGCTCACCTAATTGTAAATTTCATGTCATGAATTTCATTCACGCGGCAAGCAGCTACCGATTCTCTCTTGTCTGGATTTATGTTTGACAGCGAAACAAACTAGATCAAGTATGAACTTGATCATGTTTACTGAAGGAAATTGTTGTAGGCCTATACATTGTTGTATACATTTTCACAATTTGTTACGATATGACACAACGCAATCAGAAACATTGTTACAGATCAGTAGCTGAATGTATATCTGGATTTAACAACACATCATGTCTATTAATATATTACATTTAATACAATAATACAAACATGTGGAACATTTTCTAATAATTTAAATATTGTCCCACACAGTGTAGTATAGATGGAAGATTGCCACCAAACATGTTTATACTGATGCACTCAAGTGTTTTCTCTAAAATAGTTGAATCTCAGGCACAATTATTTTTGTTTGTACTTGGGCAACGTTTCACAAAGTTTACTTTGATGTGCTAAATATCGCGTCATGTAGTTGTATTTAGTATGGCAATTTGGATAATTTTTGTTTCAATAAATTTAAGTCGTCACAATATGTCGCACTAGTCAATGGATATCATTTTTCATGAATTGCAGGCAGAATAATGTATACTTGGGGGATATAAGATCATTGGTGAAAATAACCATACTTTTTTCCTCTTACTATAGAAATCTGCAGAACAACAACATCAGTGAACTTGCAAACGGAACATTTAATGGTCCACAAAACCTCTTGGAATTGCGAGTTGTAATTTCATGTATTTCAATCAAATAGCATCAAGCCACCGATTTATCTTTACTTAAGTTACATCTGACGGCAATATGTGTTACCACGGGCGTAAACCCCGGGGGATGGGGGATATATCCCCCTACTTTTTGGACCGGGGTGATGGTCCATAGGATCACACCCCTGAATTTTCCATGCGTTGAAAAAATGCATAGGTGTAATTTGTACTGTAGCCGCAAGATTCTGAATAGTTGTCGACTGCACAACTTCAAGCTGTACCGTGCACCCAAATTTCAAAATCATCCCCCTACTTTTCATCACGGATTGCCGTGAATGTTCAATGTTCAATGTGTCTGCATGCGCCAATGAACATTCAAGTGTTTTATATATTTGGTTTATAATTATTATTATTATTGTCTTTATCGAGATACAAAAAAACAATCTGTGAAAATTGTAGCTCATAACACTGTGTCTCTAAAAGGACATTAGAGAAAAATTCATAAAACCAGGCAAAATTTCGTTTAACTTCGAAACAAAAGTAAGAAAATCCTGTTTGCTGATCGAAATAGTTCTATGCAAAATATCAAAATATCTTGAATCAGTCATGCGTGTCACCAGGATTTTTATCGGGGGATTCGTACAAGAGCTAAGTAAACATGATTGTGTGCGGTATTATATTATATAATGAATACATTTCTTTATAAAAATATGGATTTGCTCGCACCCCCTTCGGAGACGCGGAACATTTGTATTTTCGTTTTCAAATAATTTGAAATTCATCCTACCATGTAATACTTGGATGCTATATGGAAATTATTTGTTTTGTTTTTAATTATGATTGTAGTATATCTTCTCTCAAAAGGTCCACACTGATGAATGTTACACTCTAAAAGCTAAAGTGTTGAATCAACCATGTAAAAGTTCGGTGAGTGACAGCACTTTATAAAGTTAAATTCAACTCAAAGAAAGTGTTGAATTAACACAAATCAAATTAAGTCTAACTATATCAACGTTAATTCAACACTTTTAAAAGTTAAATCCATCTTCATAAAGGGTTGTCACTGACCGAACTCTTTAAAACGTTGATTCAACACTTTAGTTTTAAGAGTGTACCAATGTATAATGGTTAGTGCGATATTTTGATGGTCTACAAAATCTCTTATTCTTGTAATTAATTTCAATCAAGCAAGAACCAACAAAAAATTGTTTTTGTTGAATTAACGTCTCATGACAAGCCAGAATTAAAATGAGTATTTTATTGCCGATCGACAGTAAAGTGAAATGTTGCTTGCAGTGGCGTAGCCAGGACTTTTTCAGTGGGGGTACGGGGGGCATTGCTTTTCAGTGGGGGACCCAGGGGGTATGTGTTTTTTTTTTAGGGGGGCACTATGAGGACTTTTCGTGGGGGAAACCTGGGGGCACTGGACATTTGTGGGGGCTCTCTAATTTCTGGATAAAAAAGTTGGTTTATTCTGTAAAATGTATAAGAAAAGAAGGCAAAGGAGAGAACGGTAGGATAATATAGTCTGGGAAGTCGGTCATTCATCCGTCATAGACCAAGCAGCCTCCTAACCCCCATATGTACTAGTCTAGTTTACTTGCTCTGGCCAACGTGCTTACCTTCACAACTGATGATCTACCTGCTGCTCAGTCCAACCTTAGAACTGTGTATAATGAGCAAGAAGACATCAGAGTCAACAACATACTTAGTGCATTTGACAAATGTGAATCAACCAACAGCCTCAAAAATGTCTGGAAGCTTATTAAACAGATCTCTGGTAAGCGTTCAAACACTGTATTTATCCAAGGTGAAGACCAGCTGGCCTTTTGAAAATCAAATTTTGAAAACCCACTAAATTCATATAATACCACCAACGTTCCTATTACAATTGACCCTATCTTCGAACCCAACCCTAACATCTCCACTGGCAAATTCTCGCAAGTTGAGGTTAACACAAGAATCCTGGAATGGACAGCATTCTTATCGAAATTTGGAAACTTCCTAAACGCGCTTCTGTAACGCAACCCGGGAAGGAAATCGTCCACCGGAATTCGACTCTATCTACACATGGGCGGATCCACAATATTTTTAGGGGGGCTGAGAATCAAGAACGATTTTCAGTACTACAAAAATTACAATGAAATAATTAAAGGGAGAGAAAAACAAAGCACAGTATGGGTGAAATGAGGGGAAAACATGAGGAGGAATACCTTACCGTTTGTATCTGATCTGTATGAAGATACAAGTACGGTCGTTCTCACTCCGGAAGGTGAAACTGATTCATTTTCCATCAACACCGGCGTTCTCACTTGCCCACTATATGTTCATAATACGCGTTTCGGAAAGCAATCAGTGAGACAGATGGGCTAACCCTCACTCGCCATAAAAGTACTAGATACCATGCTCAACACCTCCATGATCTAGATTACACTAACGACATTAGTCTACTTGCTGACATCCTCCGTGATGCTGAATCACTTCTCCACAAAGTGGAAACTTGCTGCCAGTCTACACTCTAAAAACTCCCGGGTCTGATTTGACCCAGAATGGGTCAAATCTGACCCATACTCCGGGTTGGATATGACCCGACACTTTCCGGGTCAGGATGACCCGTAAAGTTGGGTCAGATTATTTGACCCGAAAAACGGGTCAAATAATCTGACCCAACTATTCGGGTCATCCTGACCCGGAAAGTGTCAGGTCATATCCAACCCGGACTAACGGGTCAGATTAATGTTGACCCGGATTCCGGGTCTAATGAGATAAGCATGTCTTCCATGTATTAAGAAGCCTTATCTATGGCAAACAATCAAATAAAACAAATGTTTTGTTTTTTATGTAACATTCAGCTTGAACTGTTAAATTTCTATAGTAAATTGCCATAAATAAGTGCATCTTTCTATAAGGAACACATGCTTACCTTGCTAGGACGGCCTAGGAGACAACACAATGTAATTTGAAATGATAACTGTAAAATGAAAAGAAACAAACAATAATGAAATGATCTTCTGATTGTTATATGTATTTATTTCTCTTTAACTGTTTAAAATAATGTTCATAAATAGTCATTTTAAAGTTATTGTTTAAAGGTGGCAATATCGTCACGATCAACAGGACATGGAATCAGAGTTCAAGTTCTATGACTGAAAATAATAGTCACATGATAAGGTCATATTCGCATTGCTGCTGCATAAATGAGCCAGTAATATTCAGACACTGTGTTCATCTTTAACTACGATACCGATTCCATGCCCTGTAGAAAGGCTGCTCTGATTGTGACAATACTGTCCCTTTAATATCTTTACACCAATTTGTGTTTATGGAATTGATGGTCAGTACTTAGGTTGAACTATCCCAATACTTGCATAAAAATAACTATGAACTTTAATTGGGTAATCTGGCAAAATGTATACCAAGGGTGACACATATGCAATGAAAATTGGGTGATGTTTACTACGTTTACATGGCCCAGGGATTCACAGTCAGCAATATACATTTTACTAGATCACCCAACATATATTGTTTTATAATAACTACACACTTGTGGGGATTTTTGGGTCCAGTCAAAAAATTCCTCAGTACTATCATTGTTCTAACATGTTACAAAAATACCTTGAATAACCTAGATGTGTCTTAAGGTCCTGAAAAAACAATTCCCATGAAGGTACAGACTGCCAAAGATAGGATAGGTCTATATAAATTAATTTGAAACATACATTAACTCCTTTGAAGAATAGATCAACCTCAACTCCTGGCCATTGGATTACAAAGTTATACACACTCTGACACACCTCGTAGCGGTAGCACAAGTAACTGTTTGTGTAACCCTTTTGTATGACAAGGGTTCAATGGTTCCAATCTGGAGTAAAAAGGGTGGCAAATTTATTTTAAAAGTGTGAAGGTTTAATACTTGTGTCTAGTTATGATATGATGGGCTGTATACAATGACATGTACAATTTATACTAAATAAGATACATGTATATTCAATATATACCGATACCGATGTATATAAAAAATGTTGAAGTTTTTCTAGAAATTGATATTCCTAAATTGTTATTCATAATTAAGATTCTGCTAATACAATCTCAGCTTAGCAAGTGATGATACATGCCTAAGAATTCATAAGGCTTACAAAATGATGGCTAATTAATCACTTATTCATCTTAAGCTTTAATTTTAAGCTTTCTCAATGCATGCTAGGAATTGAATGACAACACATCTTTTACAAATTTGGTGCACCATTAGGCCTATGCCTGTGTACTTCAAATGATTTGCATGCTATGGGATTTGTCACCAGATTCCAAGAATGCACTTTAAAATGCAATAGGTTATTAACAGTCACATCCTTACCTGTCAATAAATGACTTGGTGGCATCCTTTGGTGGCATCCTATAGTGGCATGACTATAGAGTTGCCTTTTGCCCTTCAACCGCCTTAACTCTGATGGTGAAGATGGAAGGAACAAGGTTGCGCCTCACTGCAAACTCACAGTCTGGACTATCTGTGGACAGTAAAATAATTGAATAAGAAATATTTTCAGTGACTAATGATGTTTGTGTATTATAGGAGCCGATTAGGGATAAGGCTGCGCCAGGTATCCGGATGACTGAAACTGTCATTACCCGGTTCCATTTTTCAGTTCCAATTACCTGTAAATGACTTTTAAAAAATTTACTAAACATTTAAGCCACACAAATGGAAGTCTCCAAATTTGTGTTAACATTTTTTGTGTTCAAGTCATTTTTAATATTGAGGCGGGAAAAGTATTACAATAAGTCCACATTTATTAAGACTCTAATTAAACAAGAGAAACTTGTGTTCATATTGGTTATTTTATACATTCGGGAGTATTTTAAGTGTTTTACAATTTATTTACAGGTAGCCGAAGATTCCCCTTTTTGGGGTATCCGGTTTCTGAAATATAAACCAAAAACACACAGCCTTAAGTAATATTAGTTTTCCACACTTAATCTGCCCATGTTCCTGTTTTTCCATTTTCTCTTTTTTTCTGTGGGGGGCATGGATTCATCAAAAATTAATAAATCATTGTTTGAATGCAGAAAAACTTACATGATGTTCATCATCCTGACCCTTAAGTAGTGTAAAGTGTAGATGGTTGACCATGATGTCATAGCAAGCATGATCAACCATTGATCTGAAATATAAACATATCATGTAAAAACAAAATTATATGTAAATGTTTTCAAAGAGGGATGAAGAATAATGGGTCATGCTAACAAAACACACATAAGTCAGAAACCCCTCATGTTATTAATAATATTATCAGGAAAGAATAATGCAACTTCAGAAAAATGCCTTTAAGTTAGGCGTTAGAATAGAATATAATACATGTGACCTCTTCCTTCCTCCATGTGACATTTTCATTATCTCAATAAAGGTGGTGATTCTTTCAGGCCTACTTTAGTTTAGTAAGATACTGATATGCCAAATTGCCTACTAACTAGTAACGTTAGTAGTACTGTAACATCCCCCATGTGTGTGTGTATTTTGTTAATAAAACAGCGAACAGATCATGTCCACATATCATGATGACCCCTCCATCCATTTTACAGAACAATGACAATGGGTTGTACAGTAATAGCTAAAATACACATACATATGCAACCACACAAAATACACATTTAAATGGCCAGCACATGACCTGGCAGCACAAACTAATGTTAACGTTATACTTATAACCATGGTTTTGTAGTCATTATCTGTGTACTAAAACAAACATACATGTATAATAAATGTGAAAGTTTACATACCTTCAAATGAAACAAAGTAATGAAGACCCCTTCCATTCATTGTGAAACGATTCTCCAACGATCATTGGGACGAAACAAAAGACATCGTATCGTAGTTAAAAATGGCGGTTGGAAAAATGTGACCTGCACAGCTGCGTGACGTATTTATTTTCGTCCGATCAAAATGGCTGATTTGCTGACATGACGTCACCGATAAGAAAATTTACCCAGAAATGATTCTACAATATTTGACCCGGCAAAAGGGTCAAACGTTTGACCAGGGAGTTTTAAGAGTGTATTGGTCTCTCCTTTATCAACCCCTCTACCTTCGATGACGTCATCGCACTGAATGACAGTAGGATCGACAAAGTTGATGATGTTGATTGTAGGAAGGCTCAAACTTGGTCTGCTGTCCACTCCCTGAGGAAAGTTTGTGATCTTCGATAAATAATAGCTCCACAATTAAAATATTGAATACATCTGAGGAGTCCCGCCTCCTATGTGGGTGTGAGTCCTGGACTCACAAGCTCACTAAATCTATCAATGGAACCTACACACGGATGTTGTGCACAGTCCAGAATGTTTCCTGGCAGGACCACCTACCTAACTACGTCTTGGACGGCACCCTGATCCCCATCTCTACCTCCATCAGACAGCGTCGCCTTCGGCTAGCAGGCCATGTTGTCCATCACAACGAGCAAGCTAGTCGTGCCCTCCTCTGGAAGCCGGATACCCCTCGTCGAAGACGTCGTCCCTAACATCACCCTCAAAACGTCTATCGAGTTGGAGACAGGAATGTGTGGATTGTCACTTTCCATTGCAATGCTTGACAGGGAACATTGGGAGAAACTCATCACAGTGTTTGTAATGAATGAATGAATACAATAATATAAGGCCACTAACTACAATTCTTTCCAACAAAAGTTTGACTAATGTTTTAAATAAAACTTCACAATGCTTACGAACATTAGTATTAAAAACATGAATTCAGTTGTTTCGTTATGTTTCGTTATATTTGGATGTGAAATAATGGATGGTGTGTCCCTCCTTTTTTAGAGACCCTTGATCCGTCATGTGCGCTTATATCCATAGAACAATGGTATTCACGACCACTGCCCAACCCGTCTATCCACAAATTAGCACACACATTCCATGACCGGTACCACGGAGTAAAAATGTATGTCGACAACCAAAACAATTGAAGATTTGTCTGTAAATATAGTTTGGATATATTCATCAAAAGCTACAGTGTCAAGTCTGATACTTTCCAATTTGCAAAAGCAACAATTATGTGGAAGTGAACATTTTTGTGTTCATAGAATGACACAAACTCAATTCAAGGTAGATAATAAACGCCGCAGCCGACTTGTAACATTTTGTTCACGATAACAAATTGTGAGCGAGTTCTCACGAGGTTATCCTGTTTCATCAACGATGGATCAGTGAGTGAAGCATTGATAATGCGCCCTCCATTTGTTCCACACTGGACACGACTCCTTTAGGTTTTGTTATTAACACTATCAGGCTGGGGGAGGGGAATATTCCCCCGATGATTGTTTTAAATAAATATATCCTGAACGCTTTGTCTGATCACACTGAAATTTTCTGACTTTTCCTAACTATTATGTGGAACCATAATACTAGATGTATGATACTGTAAGACATACAATATTTGTTTTAGGGTTTTCAAAGTCTGAACTGGAAAACATTGAGTCATGTGACTTTTTCAATATGGCCACCATTACGTATACATGTAATACACTCACTGGCCAAAAGTATTGCAACATGAATTTGTACGAAACATTGCCTAAACGGATGGCCGCAATTATCAGGTCACGTGGTTACCCGACAAAGTAGTGAAGGACTTTTTTTTTCCGAGCAAGAACAGTAATAAAGAACATTGACTTCAAAACACAGGCACTTTCAAAAAGTCTTAAGTAGTGTAAATAAAATAAAATAAATTATTGTAACACAGTTCTCCAAACTGAACTTCAATGTGTGAATTTCAATGTTGCAATACTTATGGCCAGTGAGTGTATTTTGTATTTTGTCCCCAAAACATGATTTGTTAAAAATATATAAATTTATGACATCAATAGTACCATGGATGTTATAGGCTAATATCTGCTTTTATTGTACTTTCGGTAAAATAATCCCAATTTTGGGATGGGAACAAAACTATGTTTACCAAAAAAAGAGGAAACATTACCAACAAATGGATGGCCTATGAAAGTGTTCATGGCCTCATTCGATAAAGTTTCATTAAAAGAAGCCCAGGCTCGATATGGTTAAAGCGTAGTCAATATTAACCAAACCTATTCATGCTGTTTTGCAATTTTATCAGTAATTATTTGTAAAATCCATACGGTATACCAAACAATCTAAAGACAGTGAATTTAGTGCAATGATTTGACCGGCTATAAATTTATTAAAAAGAAATTCACTCAAATATTTGTCATCGATGCTTCAGTCAGTAATTTACTTCGCTTCTATAAAAGGAGAAAAAAGACAGTGTAGGCTAATAAAAATGCAAGCAAAAACAAATTGAGGGATAATACAGTCCTATATGCCTGGTTAAAACAATCAGGAATTAATTGCACGAAATATTATCTATTAAGGAAACAATTTTGCATAAGTAGTTCAAGATATAATAGGCATCTTTAATCCCAACATGGACTTCATGTAAATTGTTATAAATATCATTTAACTGGCACAAATCGAAATGGCTAGGTCTACCCCTTTTTAATTCAAGATGGTGGCTTTGGCCCAACTTAGTATTTAACCAAACACAAGTAAAATTATTTGAGATTTCAATACCCAAAATATAGTAATAAATGGAACAAAAACAATGTTTAAGGTGATCAGAAAGTCAAATAATTGGTGAAAACTGTCCAAAATGTGTCCAAAAGCTGTGAAATCCAAAATGGCAGCCAAAGATGCTCATAAAAGAACACAATATTTGTGCCCCTGGAATGATAGCAAGTTGCCGGGAATGTTATATGAGGAGCCGTATGTGACTAAATTACCACTGATAAATATTTAATAGCAAAGCCATATATTTATGTACAAAGCCATATAATAAAAAGGACCCCAAAAATAATAGTCTTGTACAGCGCCCTCTGTTAGAATATATAATAAACGTGACGTCCATTTTAAAACAAATGCTTTAAAATTACATTTTTCTAAAAAGAAGCATGGTTTTTACATACAATAAGTATGTATTGAAATGAACTGATGGTGGGTCCCACCTTAAATTCATAGTTGCACTGTCTTACTGAAAAACCAAGCTTCTGACTCCTAAAAATATCTAACTTGCTATAATTGAATTTTGTCTTTTTGTTTTCACTTTTTTTAGATCAGTAAACAACAAATTATTATTATTTTGTATGTTTGACAGCAAAACGTAGTTTATATTTGGTGATCGAAATAATTGTGCAATTTCACTATTTGTTTTCTTTTACCACATAACATAATAAGCTAAAGTTCAGTTGCGCAAATGTATAAATATTAGATGGCCGCAGACCAACAATATCAGTAATATTTGCACCAGGAACATTTGATAGTCTCCAAAAGCTCACTTAATTAAAAAAAAAATCATTTACAGTAAGTTGTTTTTTATCAATTGACATTACGGAGACTTCTTTATTGTACAGCAGATTCTTTGTTATACAGCAGAATTTTCCCTTGTACATCAACAGCAGATCTGCTGTAACTTTACAGATAATATGAACGTAACCATTTAGAAACGGCACATTTCTGTATATTCACAATCTAAAAACAGCAATTTCTACTGTAAATGTTTGATTGTTTTCAACAGAATAACTACTGTGAACTCACACAATGTTTTTGCAGTGTGTAAAGTTTCATGTCAAGAAATTCGATCACGCGGCAACTAAAGCTACCATATCCTCTGAATTTACGTCTGATGGCGAGGCATACTTGTAGGATTTGAAGTTTTGCATGATGGAGATAGATGTTGCTGAGTTCTTTCGGGTACATCATCCTCTCTGGAAGAAGTGATGGCTCTCAGAAGAGCCGGTTGGTTTGTTCTCAACGTTTCGACTAGTCTGCTCTAACCGTCTTCAGGAGACTGAAGAAAGTGGAGAGTGTAGTAGATTTTATCTTGTGTTGGAGGAGCTTCCAAGAAGAGATTATTACATGATGTACCCAAAAGAATACAATAACATACAAACATCATGTTCACCAAACGAAATTGTTGTATACATTTTTACAATTTGTTTCAATATACGACACAATACAATCAGAAACATGTTTATAGATCAGTAGTTGAATGTACATCTGGATTTAACCACACATCATACTTATATAATAGATTGTATGATAAGAACATGTGGGAAAATTTATTTTCTAATAATTAAAATATTGTCCCACACTGTAGATAACACTCAATAGAGGGAACATTGCCACTGAACATTTTTATATCGATGCACTCAAGTGTTGTTTACCAATTTATTTGTTTGTTTCTCTAAAATAATTTTCTTTGCAATGGCAACGTTTTCACAACATTTTGTTAACATTTGACGGTGAAACAAATTGAAAAGGAGTACCGAATTCATGTTTGCTAATTGATTATTTGTTTGTATTTAAAAAAGTTTTCCTTATTAACGCCATGAGATATATTTTGTTTAAATAAATTTGATTCAGCACGACATGTCGCACTTGTCAATGGAGGGTATTGTATTTTGTTATGTTGCAGTCAAGTATTAATGAACTGCAGGCAGAATAAACTACATAGTATTTTGACCAATCACTAATATTTCACCAAGTACCGGTATGCCTTTAAGAAAATCTAAGAACATTGTTGAAAATAACAAAATAACGGGCTTTAATTAAATGTCTAACCCTACTTTGTTTTCCCATCCTAGATATCTGCAGGACAACACAATCAGTAAGCTTGCACCAAGAACATTTGATGGTCTACGAAACCTCCTGGTTTTGTAAGTTGTATATCAATCACATAGCATCAAGTCAACGATTTCTGTTTACTTAAGTTACGTCTGATGGCAAAAGAAAACAAACAAACAAACAAAAAACAAAAACAAAAACGAAAAACACAAACAAAACAAAACAAAAATACCCGCCCCCAAAAAGAAATATTTAAAAAGCAAAAAATCAGATAAAATAGAAACTTTATGTTTGCCGATCGAATATGTACGCACTTATCTGTATACAAGGGCAGTACCTCACTGACAATTTTTAATATCGAGGCAGTCAAGGTTTTGTTTGTTTGTTTGTTTTAGTGTTTTTTTTTACGCAAAAAACAAAAAAGGTTGTATGCATTTATCATAAAATTCGTTTAAACGACACAGCGTAATGAGCTACAATTTTTTAAAATTTATTTATTTATTTATTTATTTATTTATTTGTGTTCAAAAAGACAATCATATAAGTAGAAGTCATGTGTGTAATTCAAGAGTTAAGTAAGCATGTATGCAAATCCCCTGGTGGGGTCTGGCTCGGTCGAACCCGCGAAAGGTTTGCGATTTTATCACATATTTATTAGATATTACATCACAGAAAAGCATTGGAAATAATAGACCAAAAATATTTATTTATATAAAAGGGATGTATTCGCACCTGAACACCCCCTGCCCCTTCGGTGCTACGGACAAATTGTATTTTTGTTTTGAAATAATTTGAATTTATCCCACCATGTACTCTACTTGGAGAGTTGTATTGCAAGCTTTTGTGTTTTTAATTATGAGTGTAGTATATTGAAGTTCATTTGTAACATTAATTTCTCTCACAGATTGATGAATATTACCAATGTATAATGGTTTAGTGCGATACTCTATTTCGTTTTCCAATATATCAGTTATTTGAACCAGAACATAAATACCATAATGTTTCATTCTCACTCACTACCCAGCGGTCCGCAATCATTGACATTGGCTAAACAATCTTAAAACAATTATCGAATTATTGATTATATTCGTAAGTTATAAATGAACTTCGATGTTGTGGATTTCACCTTGATTAAAATGTTAGGCTTTTATGAAAAGCTGAGAACACTGATAAAAACACTGTATTTTATTATACTTGGTATAGTCTTTCTTTGGCAATTTCCGAAACTACGGCTTTGAACACGGCTGTTACTAAATCACTGTGATTGCCTGTATTTCAACA
Source organism: Zoroaster sp. YZ-2022 (assembly GCA_029582265.1). Taxonomy (NCBI): domain Eukaryota; kingdom Metazoa; phylum Echinodermata; class Asteroidea; order Forcipulatida; family Zoroasteridae; genus Zoroaster; species Zoroaster sp. YZ-2022. The sequence goes on from CM055826.1 coordinate 8,461,608, forward strand.
TTGTCTATATTTTAACCTTGTCTTTACTTCAATATTGCCGTTGCAGCCATCACGAAATATAAACGTTTCAAGGAAATACAGATTCACACGGAATATAAATATTCAATTCAATTCAATTCATCTTTTATTGTCCTTAAAATGGAAATTTGTATATTCCAAAACATACAAATTTCCAAGAAACAGAACTGAATGTGTGTAAATTAAATATTCCATCATCAACAATCATTTTCGCTATTTTGCTCACTTTAAAATAAGGTAATTTGTTGTAAGTCAAAGCATAGAGCAAGAGCATAGATCAACTGAATACTACAGAGGGCGCTTCAATATGCCAGTGTAAAATGACACGATTAACCCAATACTGCATACCAAAATAATTCCAATGTGTTAAAATACATCTGATCGGTCTACCAAGTAATTATTTAAAGGATAAGAAACAGTGTAGTCGACCGTTAACCTCGACCGATAATATCGAAATCGCAACCATCAACACGGAAGACTCAGTCGCGTAGCGGTTAAGAAATGCGATGGTTTTTTCAAACACCTTGTCACACTGTTGCAGTCATTGAGGTTCATTTCTTTACCGGCTTCATTTACTGCATATGTTAGCCGATCGAATAATGCCTGATCTTTCAGAAAGTGCTGTATCGTATATACTGTATATCTGAGGTTTGAGATGACCAATTACCTTCTACACTTTATTGCCATACTGTTCCCCACTAGCATCCCCCATTGCTTGCTCTGTGTAAGCAACAGACAAGTGTGGTGATCTGATACAGTCTTGCATTATCCCGTTTTCTATGTTGAACTCCTCAGTATTTTCACTATTCCATCAAGCAGTAAAAAGCTTGGTGTCGATAACCGCTTTTGACTCGCCAATGAACATTATCTATCTTGTCCATCATTATCTGCAGGTATACCAGCTTATCTCTGGTACCACTACCTTTCTTGTAAGCAGACTGTGTTTTGTGGATTTATTTTGCCAGTTTTGCCTCTAAGTGATGTTTAATGATTAGCAAAAACCCTTGCCGGTATTGCTGATTTGCAGACTTGTATGACTCGTGACTGAACTCGAGTAGTTTGTTGATGACTAGGACTCGGACTTGACCGTTTGGACTTGTACTCGGACTCGATGTTTGTGACTCGGACTCGACGGCAAAATTCCCAATATTCACTATTTTAAAACTTAACAAAATAACGAATTTTCTTGCAACATAGAGTGCCCTCTTTGGGCAAAGTAGCAGCTGAACTCGCCGATTCTGTTACGAAATTTGTCCCCGACAACAAAAATAGTCTCACCTACTTAATAAAGAATATTGTTTCCGAGTGTCGCTTCTCCACGAAGCGATAAATCAGTATCAGGTTCAATAAGCTTAATGCTTAGTTGCAGAAAAATATATGAATTGAGCATACATTCTCCATCGATGTTTATATATCTTGACTCAATATCTGCGACTGCGTTCTGTTTCTCAGGAATTAAAATATGCTGCAGTGAGGCATATTTGATTCTATTTAGCCCACATCCATATATACAGCGTTAGTTGATCACAGCTAACTGAGTGTATTCCACTCATATTATTGATGTATGCAACAGCAGAATGATTTTAAAGCAAAGAAAGCTGCCAATAATTCCAAGTAAATAATGTGCTCTTGGGATTCTTGAAATGTCCAATGACGGCCTGTCCGCATAGCAGTATTCTTACAGACTCCTCCTTATCCCGTGTGGGAAGCATCTGAACAAATTGTCATATTTGGTTGTGCATTAATTATATGAACATATCTAGTGGCTTGGTAGGATTCAATGTTTTTAGTCCACCGCGTGAGGTCCTTTAATGCCTCTTGTGACAAACTCGTTCGAATATCATATGTGTAGCGCACTTACCACTCAAAGGGGCTGGTCTATAATACTGATGACGGACACAACGATTCTGACTGATGTCAAGGTTTATTCAATAAGATAATCACCTCAATCACTGTGAAAACTTAAAATAGATAGATTACAAAAAATTAATTACCATCTTGGTAAATGACAATGAAGCATGATCCTATTCCATAAATAAAAAATCAAGGAACTACATTAAATTCTAAACATGCACCAAGCATTGTATACACCGAAACAATAGGGAATGGGAATGTTAACACAGTAAGTGTTGAAGCCGAATCCCTGGAGACTTAATGTAAACAAATACAGTACATAAAACTGAAGAGAGCATAATTCCACACCAGGTAGTCACCTTAGATCAGAAAATAAAGGTTTGTATTCTACTTAAAGAATGTCTACAATAATTCTGAACGCTGATTTCGACATTCCCAATATTATCTATCAATCGTCTGCAGTCCTTAACACACCTTTGTGGTAGGACCTACGGCATTATGCAAGCGACATGACATGCTTTAATAAAATCCCAACTATAGAATATAATCTCACCGTTCACGCCTTAGACGAACTGATAAAAACTTCCAGCATTCAACTTTGGTTACAGAATGGCTACTGAGAATCTATTTGGCCTAAACAATATAATAAAATATATCTAGAATCATCTTATGAAACGAAATAATAAAGAATAGCACACTACATACATGCACATGTACTGAAAGATCCTACACGAGGTCTCAAAGGTTCATAAAAATAGACCCAAATTTGTGCATAAACAATGATAAACTACGCAAGTGATTATGCAAAACTGTTTCCTTACCCATTAACACTTTAAGGGGCCACAACTAGCCACAATCTAAAGATTGACGGAGTCTGACGAAAACTTACTTGGAAAAACGATTTGCAAGATGGCGCTAGCGCTAGACTTAATTTCCAGTCAACCAACACTTCAGCCCGCGCTTGAGCCCGCCACTTACAATCTTTACTGTCATTTTCTTGCAATGCCCGTGTTTTGTCTGATTCGATATCATCATCATGGCCCGTCCCGTCGTAAGCGACGATGGAGACGGCGACTCTCACAGTCATCTATGTACAGTTAGGTAGAAGTAGAGCAACCGTTGTAAATAGCAGAACGCCAACGAGAACGGTTGCTGGCAGTTGACTCCCAAGTTGTGTTTGGTATCCCAAAAGCGGCGAGATCCTTGTATCGCAGTCTGGGTCGGCCGCGAGGTCGGGCAGCTTAAGCAAGTTCGCCATAGAGGATGTCCTTGGGGATTCGGCCATCAACCTGCCTGTGCACGTGGCCAGCCCACCGAAGACGGCGCTGTCTCAGCAGGGTGAACATGTCGGTAGCTCCGGTGAGCCGCAAGATGGAAACATTTGGCACATGGTCGCACCAGGAGATACCAAGGATGGAGCGCAGGCATCGGAAGTGGAAGGAGTTGAGACGACGCTCTTGGCGGCGGTACGTGGTCCATGACTCAAAGCAGTAGAGCAGGATGCTTAACACACAGGCCACGTAAACGCGGATCTTCAATTTGATGTCTCTGTTGCTCCAAACACGTTGGCGAAGTCGACTGAATGTGGTTGCGGCCTTGCCAATGCGACAGTCGAGTTCAGCATCAAGGAAATTGGTGTTGGAGATGGTAGAGCCAAGGTATGGAAACTTCTCAACCACGCTTAGTTTTTTCCCGTTGATGTAGATGGTTGGAGGAGCTAGAGAACCCTGCGAGAGAGCAACTGTCTTGCCAGGACTGATCTTCAAACTGGACTCCGAGCAGGCTTTGGCAAAGGAACTGCACAGGAATTGGAGCTCTGTTTCACTGTGGGCGACAATAACAGCATCATCTGCATACAGGAGTTCTCGAATAAGGACGCGTCTGACTTTAGTCCTGGCACGGAGACGAGAGAGGTTTAAGAGCTTCCCAGAGCTGCGAGTATGGAGCAGAATACCAGAAGGGTCAGGAAAAGCACGATGGAGGAGAGCCGAAAAGAAGATCCCAAACAGTGCGGGAGCGAGCACACAACCCTGCTTGATGCCACAGTGGACCAGGAACTTCTCAGATTTGGAGCCGTTGAATTGGGCCGAGGCTTGCATGTCGTCGTGGAATCCCATGAGGATGGACAACAGCGTGTCTGGGCACCCCAGGCGCTTCAAGATGGAGAACAGGCCTGAACGGCTGACAGAGTCAAAGGCCTTCGTCAAGTCAATAAAGACAACGTAAAGCGGGCGCTGCTGCTCAACACACTTTTCCTGTAGCTGTCTGAGAGAGAACAACATGTCGACAGTAGAACAAGAAGAGCGGAACCCACACTGGCTCTCAGGAAGAATTCTGTTGGCGATGACCTGCAATCTTGGAAGTAGCACACGGGCGAAGACCTTGCCGGCTATGCTCAGCAGAGAAATACCTCTGTAGTTGTTACAATCTTGGCGGTTACCTTTGTTTTTGTAGATGGTGATTATGTTGCATATTTTAGGTCTTGTGGAAGACAGTGCGAGTGCCAACAGAGCAGAAAGACATTGAAGAGCTCAGTAGTTAGAGCAACACCGCCGCACTTCAGAACTTCGGGAGGGATGCCATCTGCACCAGGGGACTTGTTGCTTTTTTAGCCCGCTGATGGCACGTTTCACTGCATCCAAGGTGATATCGCTATTAAGCTTATGCAGAGTGGGAAAATGTGGCAAAGAGGTTAATGCGTCAGGGATCACTTCAGCGTCGTTAGCATAGAGATAGCTGTAGTGCTCTGCCCAACGGTCAAGCTGTGCTGATGGATCAGTCAGAATTTCACCTGAAGCTGACAGCAGTGGAGCGCTCTTCTTTGGAGTAGGACCGATCGCTTCTTTGATACCGTTGTAGAGGCCACGAAGATCCCCAGAGTCAGCGCAATGGTGGATACGAGCACTGAGACCAAACCAGTAGCGACACAGGGCAGTTCGTGTTAAGCGTTGAACGGTACTCTTAGCAGCACGAAGCACAGACGATGAGTGTTAGGTGTAGGATGACACAGAGGGCGCTCTCATGAGGTAGACGTGTTTTAGACTTCGCTGTCAGACAGGCCGAAATTTTTCATATTTTTCTCCTATTTGCTATGAACACTTTATATTTCAAAGTTTATCAACATTATAAATGCATTTTCTAATATCTCCGGGACGTTTTGAGCGGCTCAAAGTAAACCAATAATGCCACCACGACGTGAAAGAAAAATTGACCGTAGCAACATTGAGTCTAGCACTAGCAGTAGCACATGTATTGGAGCTGTATCCAAGATGGCGTCCAACGTGAAATCGCCGGTCAACGTCGCTACACGTGCACGCACCTTTTCAGATGATAGTCCTTCTGGTGTTTCCCCATGCAGTGAAATCAGCATTCTTCATGAGGATCTTCGCTCCATGGTTAGTGACATCCATTCAAAATTGGATACAGTTATTTCGAATCAAGCAAGTATTCTTAATAGAGTCTCCATTATCGAGGGCAAGCAAGCTGATTTTGAAGCTGCAATCAGCTTGACTTCTGAATCCATCGAACTGCTTCAAAAACAGGCCAACATGTCAACAAATAACACTGCCAAAACCGAGAAACAACTACAGGAGACAGCTACTAATCTTGCAGAACTCAAAGATGAGGTACTCCAACTTGAGAGATACTCTCGAAGTTTTAATCTGCGCTTTGGAGGAATCCCTGAGGAGCCTTCTGAAAATCCAACATATGCACTTCAAGCAGTCAAGAAGCTCCTGACTGAAAAATTCAACCTTCCTAACATCATCATTGAGAATGCTCATCGATCTGGCCACCATAAGCCCAAAACATCCTTGGATAAACCCCGCCACATCATTGGCAAATTTATCTACCGACCGGAAAGGCAACAAATTCTGCGACAAGCAAAGGCTGCGCTTCATGACACAAACATTTTTGTTCTCCAAGATCTACCTCAAGCTGATGCTATCAAGAAGCGATCTCTTCATGATGTCATGAAACAGTCATATGACAAGGGACAGAAGGTTGCCTTCCGTAACGGTAAACTGTATATTGACGGTAAGGAGTATCGTACTCCCTCCTTATAATCAGCTATTAAGGAACGTTTTATTAATCATTCGAACAATTTTATTAAAATTGTTTTGATTTATTTATTATCTACTACAAATCATCCGGTGCTGTCTGACAGACGACAGATCTATTTAACTTTATATGAAGTGCTCTCTACCATTATTGTCTATTTTATGTATTTGTATTTTTGTATCTTCGTTTTGTGAATTGTCCTGTATCGTGTCTTTGTTGGGTCTTGTTTGTCTTGCTGGTCAGCATTATTATGGGTTTACATTGTTTAAACAATTGATCTACAGGTACTCTTAATAATGAGTTGTAATGAACATTGAAGAAGATAATGACAATGATACTCCATCTTACTTATCTAATAACACTCAATATTATTCCATAGAGCAATTTCCTAAGCCGATTGATGACAATCCTATTTCTTTATTGCACATAAATATTAGAAGTCTCCAGAAAAATATAGATAAACTTAAGATTTTTTTTAATTCATTAAATTAAAAATTTTCTATTATTGCACTTTCTGAAACTTGGCTCAAATCAGTTCCCCACAGTTACTATTTTTTGCCTGGTTATGAGCTCATTGTTAATAATAGACGGGGCACCAAGGCTGGTGGTGGAGTGGCTCTCTATGTTTCAAGTGAACTGAATATTACTGTCAGGAAAGATTTTAAATTTTCAGATGACTCTCTTGAGTCACTATTTGTTGAAATTTGTATTCCTTATACTAAAAACATCATTGCAGGTGTTGTATATAAAGCACCGTCTGCTGTTCACGATGAGTTCATGAGTACTTTTCAGATGATATGTTCTCATGTTGATTGTGGTAGTAAGTCCTGCTTAATTTCTGGGGATTTCAATATTAATTTACTTAATTATACCAATTCAAGCTCCCAGTCCTTTATCGATTTATTTACATCTTATTCCTTTCTCCCTCAAATTGATAAGCCCACACGTATTACCGATACTTCTGCTACACTTATTGATAATTTCTTATCAAATATTGTTCCATCATCTAATTCTGGTATTTTAATTTCCGATATTTCAGATCACTTGCCAATTGTTATGTTTATTCAGTCTCCCAATTCTTTTTCTCGTAATCTTTCTGGGGTGAACTTTGATAATTTCTTGAATGACTTACATACTTTTGATTGGACAAACGTTTTTAGTTGTAATAATCCCGATACTGCATACAATACATTTTTGGATAGTTTTAATTTTTTGTATGATCAAAATGTTCCGCTAGCACGTCAAAATAACAATACCAAAGCTAAACACAACTCAAGTACACCTTGGATTACACATTCCCTCCTTAGATCTATTAAGAAAAAAAATAAATTGTATAGTCAGTTCTTGTCTAATCCCTCAATTTCCCATAAACGCAAGTACACAAAGTATAAAAATACCTTGACTAGTGTCCTACGTTTATCCAAGAAAAATGACTATTCTCTTCAGTTTGAAAAAGAAAAGAACAACATTCGCAATACTTGGAAGGTCATTAATTCTGTTCTGAATCAAAATAATTCTTCTCGCAGTATAAACAGTATTTTTGTTAACGATAAACTAATTGATGATCCTGACCAAATTGCTAATCACTTTAATAATTACTTTATTAACATTGGTCCTAAACTTGCTGACAACATTCAACCAAAGCACTCATCTGTTAGATTTACTGATTATATGTCTAACCCTAATTCTAACTCTTTCTTTTTTACCCCAGTTAATGAATTTGAGATTATGGATATTGTAAACAATTTACAAAACAAAAAAAGCTCTGGTCATGACTTGATTAATATTTATATTATTAAGAAGTCGATCTCTGCTATATGTAAACCTCTTGCACATATTGTCAACGCTTCCTTTATTACCGGCATTGTTCCATCACAATAAACAATTGCCAAAATCATTCCAGTTTTTAAAAAGGGCGATCGTTATTGTATTAATAATTATAGACCTATCTCTATTCTTTCATGTTTTTCTAAGATTTTTGAAAAATGTGTTTATGGCCGCACCATCAAGTTTTTGGATAAGTTTGATATTTTGACTAATTCACAATTTGGTTTCCGAACTAAACATTCAACTATTCATGCACTTCTTGATTTTATTGATACAGTTTCTAATGCAATCGATAAGTCCAGACATACTCTGGGGATATTCCTCGACCTTTCAAAAGCTTTTGATACGATAGACCATCAAATATTATTGTATAAACTTTCTTACTATGGTATTCGAGGAATTTCCCTTGAGTGGTTTAGGAGTTATCTTTCAGATAGATCACAATATGTATCCATCAATGGAATAAATTCAGATTCTGACATCCTTACATATGGCATACAACAAGGATCAATTCTAGGGCCGTTGCTCTTTATTTTATACATTAATGATTTTACTAATTCATCTAGTGTGCTCTCATTTACATTGTTTGCTGATGACTCAAGTTTGTTCTTTTCTCATAGCAAACTTAATTATCTTGTACAGACTATTAATAATGAGCTTAAACTTATTGCTAACTGGTTTACGGTCAATAAATTGTCCCTTAATATTGCCAAAACTAACTATATGTTATTAAGCAACTCGGCCAGTGACGTTCCATGTGATGTTAAGATTAATGACTCAATCATAACGAAAACTGATTGTTGTAAGTTTTTGGGAATTTTTGTTGACCGTGGACTCAAATGGAATAGTCATATTGATTACATTTGTAAAATTATTGCTAGAAATATTGGTGTAATCAACAGGATCAAACATTTTCTCCCTGGACTGGTACTTAATTCCCTTTATAATACTTTGATTGTTTCTTACCTCAACTATGGGATACTTGTATGGGGAGCTAGTTCTGCTGCTAATCTTAATAGACTCCTCCTCTTACAAAAACGGGCCCTTCGTGTTATTAATTTTGCAGAATTTAATGCACATACAGATCCCCCTTTTTTTTTAACATATGACCTTAAAAATCAAGGATATCTATCGCCTTCAGCTTGGGTCCCTCATGTATCAGCTTACCCGTGCAAAGTTACCTGCGTCTATAAAATGTTTGTTTTCTCTTAATTCTGAAATACATTCACATTTCACCCGCCAAGTTTCTAATTTTCACATTCCCTATACCCGCACTGCTCTAGCTCATAAAACAATTAAATTTGAGGGACCAATGCTTTGGAATATGCTTAATGAGCAACTTAAAGGTTCCAAAAATATCTGTATATTTAAACGTGTCTTTAAATCTGTTATATTCGAATCTTATTGTTAATGAGTGTTTTACAGTATACTTGTACATTATAATCCATATTACCTGACCTTTCAAGACCGACTGTGTAGTTGTTGTCCTTTGTCTGTGTTAGTCCATTGTTGGTTTAGTAATTGTTGTTTTTCTTTGTGAACATGCGTGTGCATTGAGACCCACATTATATTTTGTTCACAGGTGGCTTGACCACGGGCCTTCATGGTTCATTCAACTTTATGTTTTATCTCTGTCTCAATGCGCGTGCATGTTATCAAGGGACCATTGCCTACAAGCTTTGCTTCATAAATGGATCCCTCTGCAGTATCACTTTTGCTTTGTATCTATTCTTAAATTTTTTCAGTAATATCGTTTTCTTGTACTTGACTTTTCTTGATTGATATTGTCATTACTGTCTTGATACTGTGGAAAATAAATGAACCTATGAACCTATGAACCTATAGGAGTGTTATGTGTAGGAGATGAACTGAATTGATCAGTGAGAAGCTCTTGGAACTTGATGACGCGGGTGATGTCCCGAGTAGCAGTGGTGTCAACTGCAGGGGATGGCCTCGGCTGAGCTTGATGAAACTTTTTGGGTTGCATTCTGAGCTTGCAGCGGAACAAGGGCATGGTCAGTGTTACAGTCTGCAGAGTGCATGCTACGGCAATGTTTAACATCGCCCAGCTGCCTCTTCCTGACGATGATGTGGTCAAGTTGATGCCAGCGGTGTGAACGAGGATGCATCCAGGTTTGCCTTGGAGCGAGGTGAGCCTGCGAAAAATGTGCTTGTGAGACACAGGTCGTGGCCGGCACAGTATTCAAGGAGATGTTGCCCGTTGAGGACACGAGGCAATGAGGACCAATCATACCACTCTAGGACCGGTAATCAGATCCGGTGCGTGCGTTGAAGTCTCCGGCAGCTGGTATACTGAGCTTGATGACAATGACAATGACAATTGGTCGGCTAGAATCCCACATAGCAGCGGGTTCCGCGATATATATAGGTTGGTGAAATTCTTGCGTCGGGAGATAAACAATTGACTTAATTTTGCCCTACATTCTAGCCGACTAATTGTCATCGGGCAAGCTCGGTGGTCGAGAGGTTGGGGCGTCTGCACTAGTGGGCAGGAGGTCGTGGGTTCGAATCCCGCCCGAGTCGCCTGTGTAGTTTTTTCACAGGCACTCGGAAAGCACTGAGTATACAGCGCTATACACACGTCGGTGTAGGGCAAAACTAAGTCAATTGTTTATCTCCCGACGCAAGAATTTCACCAACCTATTTATTTAAATCAGTTAATTTGTATTTATTGTAATGTGAACATTATCTTCCGACCAGGGATAACATTCAATTGTATAACATTACAACATAAGGCTGAATAAATGCTCAGAAATGTTAGTTGTAGTACCATTATTTTCATTCATCTAGGTGAGCTTTCGAATTTTAATTCATCAACAACTTTTCAGAAAATTACTAATGCTATACCGGTACACATCCTTTTAATCGGTGCTGTTTGCATTGGTATGTTTCAAACTCAATACTGAGTCCTTGAACAATATTCAAAATGTTTGGATCAGAAGTGAGCTTCTTCCAAGTGGGCAGATTCTTCGAAGGTCTAATTCACTGTTGTCATTTGTCATCAAAGTCATTGTGTTCCTAGCCAATTTACCATTGGCATGATCTTTGGACAATAATCTTTCTGTTAACTGAAGCAAAGGAACACATGCTGAAATTAAAAGCGTTTGCAGCAGTATACATTTTAGGTCCCGTGACCGAGTGATGGACTTCAGTAGGACCCTCATCTCTTCGCAATTCTGTGGACGCGTCAATACAATTTTTGGTTTTAGGGCCGACTTTATCATCTGCTAATACCGCGTCACGACCAACAAATCAGAAAGAGAGGATTTAGTTCTGCTTCAATGCCAGATTCGGTCTTGGCAGAATCTGGTATCAATAGCTTATTTCAGCTTGTTGGCCTTTGGACCAGAAAAAGTGCTTGTAGAAGCGCCAAGTTTAAATTCCATGTCTGTTTTTGTTGTTGTTTGCACTCAGTAAATGCAGTGGTCAATTGAGTAAACCTGCTTGCATTGTTTGCGCTAGACTACCGCTATTAGTTCCTGCCACAGTTGGGTGGAGCAGGCCAAACGAGCTACTATACGCACCGGGCTCTGCTCTGTGTCACCACTTCCGTTCCTTATTAATTTTAATTAAATTTTACTAGAATGATGACCCAAAACCAACAAGTCAGAAAGAAATGACAAGGAGACAAGGAAATCATTCAACAATTTATTATATTCATTACAGACAATTATTTACAATATTTACACAAATGTATTCTTATAGATCATTTAAAGTAATTCATTCTGATCTCAGTTATCATAAGTTCGATTGAATCCAGTTTAGTACTTCTTTACTTCTAATTCACTTTAATTTCGTCATTGTTTTCATGACAACTCAGTTCATTTTACGTGTTTGATATAGTATATTTGTACTATATGTGTACTTCCTATGATCCTGCAAACTTAGTAAGATTTGTAGATTTTCATGGTAAAAAGGATAAGTAAAGACTGTGTGCGGTTACATCATGTGAAATTCCCAAATTGAGTAGTAATTAGTTTTGAAAAGAACTGGAGGTTACAACTCGACGTTTCGATCAGTATGCTTTGATCGTTTTCCGGAGAATGCCGGACTCTGGTAGATGCTTGTGCTCAACTTAAGTAATATATAGGTTGGTGAAATTATTGCGTCGGGAAATAAAAAATTGATCTAATGTTGCCATACACCGACATGTGTATAGCACTGCATACTCCCTGCTTTCCAAGTGTCTGTGAAAAAACTACCCAGGCGGCTCGGGCGGGATTCGAACCCACCTCCTGCTTACTAGTGCAGACGTGTCTCAACCTCTCAGCCACCGAGCTTGCCCGATGACAAGTGGCCGGCTAGAATCCCATATAGCAGCGGGTTCCGCTGCTATCGTTTTCAGGAGAATGCCGGACTCTGGGAGATGCTTCTGCTCAACTTAAGTAATTTAGTAAGAATATCTAACTTATTCCTCTAGGAATTTAATAATAATAATAATAATAATAAAGATTTTTAGCGCGCACATATCCACCCTGCTGGGCGCTCAAGGCGCGGAAACAAAGAAAAAACATTAATACAAACAATATACAATGATAGCATAGGGAAAACATTATGTACCGAGATACATGTACCTACAATGCAATTACAAATATACATCATCTTTGAAGAGTTGTGACATAAGATGAGTTTTAAGCATCGACTTGAATCTGGTTATACTACAATTTAATATCTCATTCATAACTTATTGCCTAGGCCCAGTGGTACCTATGGTCAGTGGTAGTCCTCACTCTGCCCTGGTAGTTACGCTTGAGCGCATATACCCATTGACTGGACTGATCTCTAATGTACCACGCCCCGGCTCGACTTCGTAGTCTCTGTTAGCAGACGTTCCAAGTCAACATTACGACCATCTATAATATAATATTGCCAATAAACCGGTCGTGGACTATATTCGGTCGACAGGGAGCCTGCGAGACCCGCTCTCACCCCTCATCTTCCCCAACAATTTTCGTGTTTCTCTTCAACTGAAAAAGTCTCACCTTCTCTCCTTCTGGCATAGGGCCAGATTCCCCACAACCAACTGATCATTGGAAGACCTAAAAAAAATAGGCTCTCCAAGCTGAAATCTGAATCCAAGGACCATCTTCTCCAATGTAAAAAGTCCCGTAAAAAACTGATGGAGGAAAAGCAGCACCTGAGCCAACTGCAGCCCAACAAAAAATCATTGCTCTTTGTGAGGATACTCCAGCGTTTCAAGGCTTAGATGGAGTTGAGTCGGGAGTTAAACCTACATGTAGTTTCGAGGTAGTCAAAGCAGCAGGAATTGATTGTGAGTAAGACAGTGTGTGAAATTTGGCACTTAGTTTAATTGAAATAAAGAATTAGACGTTAACACATTGAATTAAATTAAACACTAAGTTGGTACATTTTCCACAACATTTTTTTCAGAAGATGATGCAGTAGAAGATACAACTGAGGCAGTTCCGTCTACTTCTACTTCTGAGGTCGCATCTGATGATATTAAAGTCCATTCCGTCATCTAAAGTACCACATAAATTTGATGACCTTATTGACCTTGAAAAAGAGAACATCTTAATGTGGGGATTGGTAAACGAGTCTATTGCTCATTCCTAGTATCTGGGCAGGAGTTGACCTGACCCCTGTGAGGAACGGTTTGCGTTTGATATCTCATACCCTTGATTAAAAATAGTTCTTTGTTTTGTTGGGAAAGTAGTAACTTGTCCGTTTACGGGAAAAAAGTTAGAATGATTAATTGATGTAAAGTAATTTAAGTAACTTTTCAGTTTACAGATAGATCTAATATTGTCTGTATAATAAGTTTGATTGAGTTTAACTTGCGCGGGAAAATGTAGGCAGACAACTTTGGTGATACGAAAAGGTCGTTCGATCTCTCGCCGTTATGGTTTTATGAGAGGCACATCGATGAGTATTTTACTCTGCATTATTTCTCATTTTTGTCGTGAGTCTGGCATTGCCATGATGGGTTAATATCGCCATCTAGTAATTTATTCTCGTGGAAACCCCCAATGAGTATATCTGTATTTTGTGTGTACTCTTTGTTAGAGAAATTGTGGGTTTTCTGTTTAGTTTGAAAGTTGCCACTCATGAGTTAACTTTTATCGTGTGTTGTTGTGTGCTATCGATATACATGTGTATATATGTTTGATCATGTGTTATGGATCAATGTTGTCTGTATGCATTCACTTAATACTTACATATTGTGTATATTCTGTGTTTCATTCCAGGTAATGAGGGTTTTGTTTTGGTTTTGTTTTGTTGTTTGTTATATCCGAGGAAGTTCTTCAATCATACGGAGCATTGTGATTCTTCATTTTTGGATCATTAAATTGAGCAGAACTTAATCTACAAGTTGATTGTCTTCTCGAGTATATGTAAGGCGTTCGTCCACATTAATTTGAGGACTGTACCTCCACGATTAGGCTGTCCAGGCCTATGATTTCACTACATTAATCAAACGTCAGAACCTGTTACTTAAACAAGAGCAATTAAAACTACAAATTGAACTGTTAAAGCGCAACTTGGGAAATTCAGAGACTGTTCAACACGCTGATAAGGTGTTTTTCAATTTGTAGTCCAATAAATTGAATGTGATAGAATATGGAATGCCACACCGGACATAAAGACGAGTTTTGACGTTGTATAGCTCAAAGTCAACGTTGTATAGGTCAAACTCTAATATTTTTTGCCATCGTTGTCATGACTTTGACCAATACAACGTCAAAACATGTCTTTATGTCCGGTGTGGCATAAAGTTTTGATCTACATTGAGATCCGATCTACATTTAGGGTTCAGTTTGGATCTACAGTTAGATTAGATCTACATTTAGGGCTCAGTTTGGATCTACATTAAGATTGGATCTACATTTAGGGCTCAGTTTGGATCTACATTTAGTTTGGATCTACATTTAGGGCTCAGTTTGGAACTACATTGAGTTTTGTTCTACAGTGAGATCGGATCTACATTTAGGGCCCAGTTTGCATGTACATTGAGATACGATCTACATTTACGGCTCAGTTTGCATCTACATTGAGTTCCGATCTACATTTAGGGCTAAGTTTGAATCTACATTGAGATCCGATCTAAATTTAGGGCTCAGTTTGGAACTACATTGAGTTTTGATCTACATTGAGATCAGATCTACATTTAGGGCTCAGTGTGGAACTACAATGAGATCTGATGTACATTTAGGGCTCAGTTTTGATCTACATTGAGATTAGATCTACATTTAGGGCTCAGTTCGGATCTACATTAAGATTGGATGTACATTTAGGGCTCAGTTTGCACATACACTTAGATCGGATCTACATTTAGAGCACAGTTTTCATCTACAGTTAGATCGGATGTACATTTAGGGCTGAGTTTCGATCTAGATTGTAGTCTGCCTCATTCTGATGTGGTGAAATAATCCAAACATGGGTGCCATCCACGCATCCAATTAATCCAGGGAAATTTCGTATTCTATAAAATCCATCGTTCATTCTTGCAATGTTCCTTTCAACCGGGAATTTCACAAAATCATTTATTTTTCCTGCCAACGCACGAGACACACGATGGATTGCTCTACAAGCAGTCGGTTGTGACACTTGGGAAGGGATCGCCGAGAACAGTGTGAAGTGTCCCTGTTGTAAGGCAATTATTACCTGCTGATACGGAAGCAGAGCGTGGTTCCTCCCTGTTGGGTGTTCAGTCTCGGGTGTCACCAAATCCGCGATGAAGAGAATCCCTACACGTGAAAATCTGTACCTTTTCACCAATTCGTCATCACTTAAATATGTCAATGGGGTTTCGTCTCTCTCTGAAAACACGTTCTCTGCGCATTGCACGGTTTAGTTGTGCAAGCTCAAGTATACGTCTCGCCATGTTCGCTGCTCGATGTGTAACCAACAAATGATTTAGTTGCCAACTAGTGACTCAGAGACACCCCAGATCAACTCTAGCGTTAGCAGCCAACTTAGCAACCACCTAAGCTTAGCAAAGTTTTATGAACATCACTTAGCTTCCAACTAGGCTTAACTGTCAACTAGGGGCCACTTTAGTTGCCAACTAGGCTTAGCAAGCTTTTATGAATATCGGCCCTGTGGTCTTGGAGGTTGTCGTGAAGTAAACGTACTGCTCAACACCACGCTTTGACGCGTGTTGGATCAGAGTCATATCTGTAGAGCCATGATGAATAGCATGAAACCCATAGCTGTTACATTTTGTTAGTTCTTGAATAACCTGAGTAATTTCAAGAAAGGTCGTTGTAAATACAAAAACGTATGTCTAGTTTCTTTTATTTCAGTTTGATGACAATGTCTTCTTCAGAGCGATTAGTGCAATGCGTTCGTATTTTGTTAGTCGCAATGTTTGACTTTAGGTTAACCTTGTAGGTAGGTGGAGGTTTAATTTTTTGATGGCAAACTGAATGAATGAATATGTACAAGTCTTGCTTTCCCTGCCAAGTTGATGAGTAATCTCATTTCGACGAATGATATTGTACCTTCGTGGCTTTTAGGGTGTAGGGATGAAATTTAAGCCTCTCCCTTGCACAATCAGTTCAATGTAGGCCTATGTCAGTTATTTTTCTGAATTTCTTTGACATGCGTTAGACTTTTTCAGCTTTTCACCGTATTTGCTTTTTTTCCTGTTTCTGATGGATATGCTTCTTGAAAAAGCATATTTTTTATTTGTTTATTAATTTGTTTATTTATTATTTTTTTGCATGAGTTATTTTTTTTAATTTGTTGGTTTCATAAAATCTTCTCATTAATGGTGCAACAGGTTATTCTGTTTTTACGTATACGTACGACCAACTGATCCGGCGAATAGCCATCAAAGCCGGTGCGCACGGCGGACGATAAACAAAGGAATAACCAAAATGATAAATAAATAGGGAAACCAGCAACTGATGACAAAGGACATCGGTTGAGACATTCTGTATAATATAACAATAATTAAATGAATTTATTTATACAAATCTCAACAGATGGCTATACATGGATTACATTAATTTAGGATACATTTAATCAAGACACGGAATGGTTTACAGCACAAATAAATCAACCTATAAATATTCGGCTGAATGTTATCATTAAACAAATTGGAATGCCAGCTTGCTCGGTCAGCTCAGGGATTCGGTAACGGGGGGAGGGGGGGCAGCGCTTACCACACCTTGTTGAACAAAGTGGGTAGCCCTCTGGGGAACATCACAGCCCATCAATACAGCTCAAGGTAGGTAGCCCTCTGGGGAACATCACAGCCCATCAGTGCCGCTCAGAGTAGGTAGTCACAGAGTAGACAGACTAGGTAGGCACATCAACCACGCCCAAGGATCGTCCAGTGAGGTGAGCAGTAGCACCAGCCCCCGTAGTAGCACCGGTCAGTCTCCCGTCCCGAGGTAACCTGAGTCGAAGGAGGCCTCGGCGTGGGTGGTCATTTTATACCCACATCAGTATTCATCTAAGCAGGACCACTTGCTAACAATAAGAACTATATATACGAGCCGTTACCGAGACATTGGAAGAGAAAGTTAAGAAACGAAAGTATTAACGGCTCAGTGAACAGTTTTAAGCATCGACTTAAATCTAGTCAACTATGACAAGATTTGAGTTTAGTTGGAAGATGATTCCAGAGTCTCGGAGCCGCGACAGAAAAAGACCTATCACCTCAGTTCCGTTTTGAAGTTGGTTCCTTTAGGAGTGACATGTTGCTGGAGCGCAATGTTATTAAAAGATTTGTGAACAATTAGCATAAGTTTAAAAACAATTTTCTGTGAAAGAGGAAGTCAGTGCAGTTCTTTCAAGATTGGCGTGATATGGCATGACTTTCTGGACAAAGTCACAACACGAGCTGCTGTGTTTTGTATGTGCTGAAGACGCGATATTTGATTCTGCGGGAGACCGTAGAGGAGAGCATTTCCGTTATCGAGCCGTGATGTGACAAACGCATGTATAATTTGTTCAGCAGCACTTTTATTCAAGTATTTCCTTATTCGGCTGATATTTCTGATATGAAATAATTATAATGCGAGCAATGTTGGAGATATGAGGTTTTAAAGTCATTGTCGAGTCAAATATAACACCCAAATTACGTGCTTGTGATGAGGGGGTTATCTGCGAGTCACCAATTGTAATAAATGGAAGAGAAACTTTAGACAATTGCTGACGTGATTCATATAGAACAAATTCTGTTTTTGCGTCGTTCAATTTCAGGAAGTTTTGTCTCATCCAACTTCGGATCTCTTGAATACATTTCTCCAGTTTTGTAATGCAGGAATCGGCAGGTTCTTGAGAAGATTTAAAAGTAATGTAAAGCTGCGTGTCATCAGCGTAAACATGGTAATTTAAATTATATTTCAAAATGATATCACGAACTGGAAAGGTATAAACAGTAAACCACTGTGGGCCGAGCACGAAGCCTTGGGGTACAGAATAGTCAAGAATAACAATCTCGGAGATAGCGTTACCAAGAAGAGAATTATAATTCAGAACCATAAACAGTTTATTTCTGAAGGTAACACTTAGTTTAGGAATACTTAGAAAGATTATTTTTAGTGAGACAAAGCGACGTGAACACCGTCTCACGTCACACAATACTTGGATAATTCTGAAAACCGCGTCACGTGTTTGGTACGCTAATGGCGTGTTTGGTACGCCAATGGCGTACCAAACATCATCATCATCAAGTTCCATCTCCGGATCGAATGTTGGATGCCATGATTCTCCACTTCACTTTTCCCCATCCACGATGTTCTTGGTCTACCTCTGGCCCTCTGCCCGTCCACTTTTCCTTCTAACAGGGATATTTGAAAACCATTCGCTCTCAGCAGGTGCCCAAAATACATTGAGGACAGCCAACACATCCTCATTTCGCATAATATGTTCTCGTCCATGGTATCCTTAGCATTTTCCTATACGCCCACATCTCAAATGCATCAATTTTGCTTATTATAGATTTGTTCAGTGTCCAGGTTTCACATCCATAATAGAATACCAAACACGTCACATATAATTATATAATAATTCTGAAAAACCCGTGCACGGTATGGTACGCCAATTGGTATAAAATTGGTATAAAACACGTCACATATAAATTATGTAATAATTGGACAATTCTGAAAACCCCGTGCACGGTATAATTATATGGTGCACCAATTGGCGTACCAAACACGTGACATAATATGTAATATACAATACTTGAATAATCGTGAAAACCTTTGTTCTGCATTGTACTCTAATTGGCGTACCAAATATATCACATACTGTATTGTAATACTTAGACGCGGTATGATCACACATTCCTATAAACTTCACATCCCGTATTTACCATTTTAATCATCTTGTCATTTGCATTTTATTGGTATTTAAATCATTAAATATTTCATTGCTGTTAGGTTGTATTAAACAAAAATATTTTTCATACCAGTAGTAGTGCATTTTTTTACGATAAATTATGTTGTTTAATCGGTTGAGGAAATTAAATAATAGTGTTTGTGTCCATGCTCTTTTTTAAGTGCAAATTTAAAAAAAAGAACCATGAACCGTTAAATGCATAAACATATTTTATTTGTTTAAAATAATAATTGTTAAACCATATTTTGTTTAAGTTACTGGTTAAAAGTATTGGTACAGAATTAGTTCCAAGTGCTTTAAATAAGCAACCCAAGGTAAGTAACAACCCAAAAAGTAAATAAAACAAATTAAATGTAAACTAAACATATTGAAACCTTGGTGAGAGTGGTCAAATTTGTGTTTTATTTGTCTATATTTTAAGAAAGAGACATTAAGAGAAAATGTGGCTATGAAGCGAACCGTTGTATAGCTATATGGTGGATGTTAAGTTACCAAGTACCTTAACAGGGCTTTTAATTATACAAAGGAAGAGGAACATGTTATGTCAGTTTCATAGATCATAGGAGACAGACACGATCAAGAATCTCATTCTTGTAAATGTTTGGCTCGGAAACAAGACATTTGGTTTTAAAAAAAAGATGTGGATGCCCCATTTATAACTATGCGTTGACCATCCCTGGACTCTTCCTGAAGGCCTGCCTTGAGTTGTGTCGAATCCGCGATGAGTTGAAGGACCCAGTGTACCTGTTTACGATCCATCTCGTCTTTGATTTTGGCATCAACCAAGCTGACCCTAATGTTTTAGCTTGTGATAGTTGGAACTCTATCGTGGTGAGCCTCAACTGGAATCAAGCGCGTAGCCAGAGATTTGTCATTGGGGTGTATGCTAAATTTGCTAAAATTCCACTGGTCGTTATTCCGTATTTTTAGTTCTGAGAGACCATCGTATCGGGAGGGTAAAGCCAGTATATTGCGAACGATTTCTGATCTAGCGCAGCGGACCTCTCTGTGAGCGTAAGGGGCACGAGCTAGATATACCCGTCTATTTTGCTACAGTTTCTCCGTGAATCGGATAAGAGGGAGAAGAGGGTTCTGTTCACATGGAATATCTTCATCATCGATGCAAGCATCAAATCCCCATCTTTGCTGTTGTCTTGTGAACCAATGGTCTTCGTTGTCAGAATCCATCTTAGAGCACATAATGAATATTAAGCAATGATGTCAGATAGCCGCATTAATCGTATTAAAACCAAATTTGGAATTACGTTTTTCGATCCTGTTGCCAGAGAGGGTTTACGTGATCTGTCAGTGGTTGGTACAGACTACATTTAAGATAATGAATTTGTGCGTAGTTATTTTATGAATAGTTAGGCAGTATCTTCATCCGAACTGATCCAGGAGTCACATATACTTATACACAACTTTTCGACAGTAGGCCAGTTGGCCAGGGGAGGTCATGACAGTGTGTGCCAGAAACATAGTAAGAGTACGTTTTCATCATGCAACACAGAATGTTTTTCGGTGTAGATAATTAAAGATTCAGATTGAATTATTTATAAAGGGCAGCAACGCTTATAACAGAAACGTTGCTTAAAGGAAGAGGTATATGCTTGTAAGGTTCAAGGAGCCAATATGTGTGGGGATGTTCTTTTAGTGTTATAACGTCCATCAAGAACCTTTGATGTTGCCAACTTTACAGGTTATTGTGGGTGAGGGTGTTACTAGCAAAGAGTTTGAACGGCGTGTCTTAGGATGGTCCTGTTATGCCTGTAATGTACATAATTTGTTTTATTAAATCGTTGATAATTTAAATAATATGACTGATATCAATATAACTGATTTAGTTGCACTGACTGGGAATGTTTTTGTTAATTGGAAATGCTTTTGAAAAAGAAGGACCTGCTTCGGGAGCTCGATAATGGGCCTGGTAACGTTAATTGTTTACGTACAAATGATATGTTCACTGTTCTCACCGTCATGAAACATGTCGGCGAATAAATGTCATGGGATTCCTTTTCTGTACTATGCCATTACAAACTTTTCTTGTGTTTGTCTTCGCTAAATCATCTAACTTGCAATTGAATTTTGTCTTTTTGTTTTCACTTTTTTTTAGATCAGTGAACAAGAAATCATTATTATTTGTGTATGTTTGACAGCAATATGGCAATCGAAATAATTGTGCAATTTCACTATGTTTTCTTTTACGACATAACATAATGAGCTAACTTTCAGTTGCGCAAATGTATAATATAAAATAATAGATGGCCGCAGAATGTTTCCTTGTGCATCAACAGCAGACCTGCTATAACTTTACAGAAACGATACATTTCTGTAAAACAGCAATATCTGCTTTCAACAGAATAACTACTGTGAACTCACACATTTTCTTTTACAGTGTGTAAGGTTTCATGTCATGAAATTCTATCACTCGCCGACTATAGCCACCATTTCCTCTGAATTTACGTCTGAAGTATACTTGATAAAGTTACAAACATTATGTAGGATTTAAGGCTTTGCATGGTGGAGATAGATGTACACGATGTAAATAAGAGCTGGTTGGTTTGTTGTCAACGTTTCGACTAATCTGCTCTAGCCGTCTTCATGAGACTGAAGAAAGTGAAGAGTGTAGGAGCTATATTCTTGGAGGATCTTGCTGTATTCTTCACATTCTTCAGTCTCCTGATCACAGCTAGTCGAAACGTGAGAACAAACTAACCGGCTCTTCTAAGAGCCATCACTTCTTCCAAGGAGAGATTATTACGTTGTACCCGAAAGAACTCAATAACATTCAAACATGTTCACAAACCGAATTGTTGTACACATTTTTATAGATCAGTTGTTGAATGTATATCTGGACTTAACAGCACATCATGCTTGTAGAATGGATTGTGATAAGAACATGTGGGAAATTTATTTTCTAATAATTAAAATATTGTCCCACACTGTATGCAACACTCATTCGATGCACTCAAGTATTGTTTACTAATGTATTTGTTTGTTTCTGACGGTGAAACAAATTGAAAAGTAGTACGGAATTCATGTTTGCCAATTGATGTATTTGTTGTAAATTCACATGTTTTTCTTATTATCGCCACAACGTAATGAGCTAATAAACAGCGTTATTTATAATATATTGAATCCAATAAGTAATCATAGTCATAGTTGTCTGTAGTATGGCAATTGATATATATTTTGTTTAAATAAATTTGATTCGGCACAATATGTCGCATTTGTCAATGGAGGGCATTGTATTTTGTCTTGATGCAGTCAAGTATTAATGTACTGCAGGCAGAATATTTTATCATAGTATTTGACCGATCACTAATATTTCACCAAGTACCGGTATGCCTTTCAGAAATTCTAAGAACATTTGGTGAAAATAACAAAATAAACGGGCGTTAATTAAATGTCTAATCCTACTTTGTTTTCCATTCCTAGAAATCTGCATAAGAACAGAATCAGGGAACTTGCACCAGGAACATTTGATGGTCTACCACGCCTCCAGGTTTTGTAAGTTGTATTTCAATTACATAACAACAAGTCAACAATTTCTGGTTGGAGAAAAAACCAAAAAACAACCCCCCCCCAAAAAAAAAAAAAACACACACTTAAAAAGCTAAAAATCAGATAAAATAGAAACTTTATATTTATATGTATGCACTTGTCTGTATAAGGGCACTACATCACTGAACATTTTAAATATCAAGGTAATAGTTGTATACATTTGTCATAAATTTCGTTTTAACAACACAGCGTAATAAGCTACAATTTTTTTTCTTTTGTTTTTAACGCAGAAAACATTCAGGGAAAATTGTAGCTATATACGCCGTGTCGTTAAAAGGACATTAGAAAAATGCATAAAACCAGCTACAATTTATTCTTGACTGTAATTTACGTTTGACGTTGTAATCAAAGTACCAAAATCGTTTTGCCAATCGAAATAGTTGTATGCATTTTGTCATAAAATTTGTTTTAACGACACAGCGTAATGAGCTACAATTTTATCAGATTTTTATATTTTTTGGCGTGTAAGAGTTAAGTAAGCATGTTTACGGTATGAGGAAGGTTGCATCCATGATTCGACTATGCCCCTGCCCATAGCAGTTGTCAAAAAGTAAATAATTTGGCAATCGAAATAATTAGGCCTATGCAAATCTACTGTTTTTTTTTTTTACAACATAACATAATGAGCTAACGTTCAGTTGCGCAATTGACGGCGAAACATTTTGATAAAGTATAAACATCGTATAAGTTAGTAGTGTAGGGGGACCATTGAGCACAGTTTGACCTTTGCTAAAATTATGCAAAGATCATATGAATATTAATGTATGAAATGATGAATATGTATAGGCTTGTTGTATAAGAATTTGAGCACAGTTTGACCTTTTGTAAAGATAAGTAATTGGAATGGGCGTAGAGAGGGTATAGATGTTGAGCACAGTTTGACCTAAGTAATAAATAATAATGAAGATGACCTATGATATGGGAATGATAGTGTATGAAATCTTTAAAAATCAGCACAGGTTGACCTTTTGTAAAGATAAGTAATTGGAATGGGCGTAGAGAGGGTATAGATGTTGAGCACAGTTTGACCTAAGTAATAAATAATAATGAAGATGACGTATGATATGGGAATGATAGTGTATGAAAGCTTAAAAAATCACCACAGGTTGACCTATTGTAAGGGTAAAGATGAATAATGTATGGAATAATGTAATGAATATGAATACGTAGCGTGAATACGATTGCACCATACCTCGTAATAGTTGAGAATGGGACTTGGGGGATATTTCGTGGACAATGGGTTGTGAGATGGTCAGTACGACGTACGTGGATGTAATCAAGGAGTCGCGTGTGGCCAGGAAGTGCGGTGAACTTTGAAGGCGGATAATCCCCGTGACAATATTGGAGTTGACTTGCGCCCCCCTTTGAAGGGGGTCTGTGGGCACGCGTGGTCGGCGGATAATCCCTCTGACAATATTTAAGGCGCCACCTATGAGTGGTCTACGCACGACTGGTAGGCGGTTTAATCCCAGTACAAAGGACCGTTAAACGTCGGTAAAAGTCATTGATATTTTTAGTGAATTGCGTAAATGGATGTTGATACGACTTCAAACACATCAAACAGAGTAAATCTATACAGCAAACATGAATCCAGAGAAACTAAATTTTCAACAAAATAAAGAGAATTGTTTTCCACGATTAAAACATTTATCTATGGAAGTAACAGAGTTGCAGTTGAGTAACTTTGCATCTAAGCTTTTAAGAGAGTACGATTTAGTGACTGTAAGAGTTGAAAATCAGCAGCCGTGGGAAGAGCTCGTCTCCACTCTCGGCTTGTCAGAATCTGATATTTATAAACATAAAGAAGAAAATAAGTATAATAAATGGGCGCAGTGTTTCAGTGCATTAATTCAATGGAAACGTCGTCACTATAAGAATGCTACGATTGAAAAGTTTATAATGGGCTGTCAACAATGTAATATTCCGTACGGCGTTATATGAATGTTTGTGTCCACAATAGTATTTTTAGCTTTGACTTTATTTGATTGAGGAAAAGTTTTTAAAGGGAGGTTTGGGGGACAAAATGTGTAAATGCGTGTTTATAGGTATTGTGATGTATATCCTATTGATTATATCATTGACAATACATCTTTGGTTTTTATTTCAATCTCCTGAAGTTCCAAATGTATGTAATTTGACTTCCCTTATTCCAACGACAGAAGCTGTACCGTCGCTTCAAACTGTAGATGTGTATAAGCCTAATATGTCTAGTGAGTTTGGTTGTCAAGAGGAGCATATTCTTCCTTTGGGTGAAACATTAATTTATCAGTGTATGTAACTATGAAAAAAAGATGTTATTGTAGACATCAGAACATTCTTATTTACTTCACGGGGGATATATCCCACCGTAAAAGGTATTCACCTGAACAAACAACAGTGGCAGTCGCTGAAAAGCGAATTGATGTGAGAAAAAAACAATAACAAACTATTTTTAGGTATGATGACATGAGCATATTTTAGGTATGATGTCACGCGTTATTTTTAAATATGATGCTTATAAAATTATCTATTTTTAACCAAAGTTATGCAATATCTTATTAAAAAAATGGAATAAAAGCGCGTGTTTCGGGGACTAATTTTAAAATCACCTTCGAGTATCCTCAGAAAATGGCTTATCAGGTAGAAACGCAGGCCGTGTGGTCGCCGAACGACGGTGCTTTGCCTCACGTTCATAAACCTAATTATAGTTGGGATTCAACGGGAGGTTTAAATGAAGTGAGTGAATTACGTCAGGAATTGGACAGGGGTGATAAGCGCCCGGCCCAAGTACCCTTGGCTCCAGAACCGTTCGTAAACTCTGAAAAACAAGCACTGTTAGAAAGAAGAATGACGACTAAGCGCCCGGCCCAAGTACCCTTCACTGTAAACATAAGTTAGTCATTGGTGCTCATAAATTAGTCAAAACGACTAATTTAGATTAGTCAAGTCTCAATGACTAATTAAATCAACGTAGGACTAATGTTTAGTCACAAATGACCAATTTAGGTTAGTCATTGCTGATGTTTGTGACTAATAAAAATAAGTCATTCGTTATGAACAAACCTTGATTATTTCAAGTTTATAATTGCTTTCAGAATGAATTTTCGCTGGGGTTTATTTCAAGTCATTCGGACTTATGATCTTTTTCATTAACACATATTTTTTTACATTTTTGTAGTATTAAATTCATATGAAAATGGTCATGATAATGTTTTGTGATACATTTTGTGTACCATTTGATTCATTCAGTGATAATTGAATGTTATTTCTTTCAAATCGGTGACAAAATCACAAATAATTTGCCTGGATGGGAACATTATTACTTCGTCAATGACTAATGTGTCTCGTCATACGACTAAGAAAAACGAAATTGGTACGGTTATGCAACTGCTAAGTTCCTATTGGTTGAACGCAACTGGTAGTTTGCGGTTTGCGTATTGTCCATGCGTTGAACGGGTACCATTGAAATTGAACCGCGCCGCCACGTTTGCATTATTGGCCGCCATTGTATCGACGTGTTAATGCATTGTGCGATTGCTTATTGTGTGCAAAGCGATATTGTTTGCTAGAACGCTGTCATAATCTACTGCAATCTTGCATTCATCAAAGCCATCACACATCAAAATAATATCAACGAACTCAGGAATGTCATCAACTGCAAGGTAAGTCCAGTTTTCGTTGTATTAAGTGAATGTTTTATTAGTTGAGGCCTTATTTTCGGTCACACTATTTAGCGTCAACTCGACGGTTTCACGACAACTCAATACAACTCCACGACAACTCAAGACAACAAGTTACAAAATACCTTCAAATGCGGAATTTATTGCCAGAGTGTATCTGGAAACACGGCTTTAAATTATTTGCACTTTCATGCATACTTATTTTTCAAGGAAAAATTGTTTTTTTCTTCGTAAAAATAACCGATTTTCTCCGTCCGAAGATGCCTGCGCAATGACATCAGACCGCACCATTGTGTTAGGTTTTTGTCACTGTTTACGTTTGTAGGGGTTGGGAATGACCCACATTATAATCTTGCTTTTGTTTTTTATTATTTCTTAATTTCCTTTTTTACTCATTTCTTTATTTAACTTCCTTATTTCCTCAATTATTTATTTGATTTCTTTATTTAAGTTTCTTTATTTAAGTTTCTTTATTTCTTTATTATTTTCTATTATTTTCTATTGTTTTTATTTTTTATTTCATTAGTTTTGATAAATACATTTGTTTAGCTTGGTCAATGACTTAGAAAAATTTAATTGCATAAAATAAATGTAAATATAATTGTTACTGTTTTTTCATTAAATAAAGAAATGCAGACTACTAGGCCTACTGCTTTTATGAGCTTTATATCGCTTCCATTTAAAAAAAATGTATATTCAGTCAATCAGTGCTAAAAAGCAAATAAATATTTATTACAGAAATAATAATAAAATGATTAAATATAAAGTGGACATTACATGTAAAGAGGCCTGTAACTTAAAGAGCAAATGTGGGTTTCATATTTCGATTTGTAATTTTATTTTATGGTTTTGTTTTCTTGATTTGATATTAACAGATGCTATCCGAGTTCAAGAGACTGCAGGGAACAAGAGCTGGAGTAGAAGAACTTCTGGATGAAGGCCTGAAGAAGTATGAAAGTGCCATCCTGAAGCTGTTTGGGTCGGCCAGGAAATTAGAAGACTTGCACCAGAAGGCTCTGGATAACATCCCTCTGCAATGGGATGGAATTGCTAGAAAAGGTCAGTTGGTTTTAGGATGATAAACCTAGTTAAAGCCCCTATACAACATTATTAGTTCCACTATTCCAGAATAAAATAAATGTAAGCAAGTCTTAATTGATGTGAAGATTATGTGATTTAAAGTTATTCTGCCTGAAGTGCAGACATTTAAGAGAAATTATGAAAATAAGATTCAGACAGAAAAACAGAATCTGCGAAATTGCTGTCTTGCGTGATTCACCTCAACAATCACCATTTCAGTTTTTCTAGGTTTTTATCCATAATGTGAGCACATTTGCACTTGGGTGAAACTTAAGCATGGTTAGTCAATCAGAGTTGCCAAAATAATATTGTAGAGGGGCTTTAAATAAGAAGCTTTTGTCAAATGATTGATTATATTTTTGTACTAAATGTGGTCTTTTATAAACATTGTTTCAGAGGCAACTTCTGTCGCAGTCATACTTGGTATTCCGGCTTTGTTAAGAGAAAAGACAAGCAGTATGTTGCTACTTGCTAAGGAGAGTGTAAGTACATAATGTGTGTTGTGTTTGATATGCAAAGAACTACAGTGTAGCTTGAAAATATTGTATTGAATAAATTAAACATTTAAAAATAAATTGAGGCTTCTGTAGTTTATAAACAATCTAAGGAGTTTTCGGGTACCTTATATGCAACGCTGTGAAACTGCATATACTCCTTTGGAGTGAAGTGGTTTTGAGAATTTTTTTATATTTGACATTCCAGTCAGTATATTCTGAGAATGCTTATACCTAATTTTAACTTTTTACAGCAGTGGTAACACCAGCCCTCTAGTTCATGGGTATTCCAGCAAGATTTACTCTTTCATGCTTTTACACCTCAATGAGGAGCTGTCTCCTGATTCATGTTGAGAGCTGTTCAAAAGCATGTGGCAGTTCAACCACTGGTTTTTGGTTGTGACCTCCTTTTCTGCTACATTGGAATTGGAGCTGTTGCGCTCACAAAACATCTGTTGAATATCATTTGCCTAAAATACATCATTTGCCTAAAAGACATCGCACAATCTAATTGTAAAGTATTTTTTGGTTTTATGTTCTCATTGATATACAGGAAGATGGCGCACCATACATTAAATGAGACGATTCGGACCTCTCAGATACCTGGCCTGTTTTGTATTTTCAACTTGGCATATCCAGCAAGTTTTAAGAAGACGCTAACCTTCTTCTAGAAAGTTATCCTGAATGTACAGGATAATGTGAAGATCGAACGTGCAGTGGTCACATTACTTGAGAGATTAAACCAGCATCTTGACAAGTAATGTGACCAACAACATGGTTTTAGCCAGAGGGTTGTCTTGGTGCCTTTTGAATTCACTGAATGTGTGAAAAGAATTAAGACTACCTGGTTTTCAATTTACAACACATTTGGAATCAGTTATGGTGCTATTCGTGAGATTTATTCTTGCCTTTTTCATTAAAACGGAAAATCACATTGCTTATTACCTTATAAAATTAGGGTGATATTGCAAAGGAACATTAGTTCCTTTGCAATATCACCCTAATTTTATAAGGTAATAAGCAATGTCTGGAAGAGCCAAACCTTATTTCAATTTGTAATTTAATTTGAGTAATGATACATGTATGAGGTTTGTTACACTCTGACTCATTCGATTGCATTTGTCATTTTATCACTCAGTTTATAAGTTTAAATGCAAACCAGTTATACTTTTATTTTTACAATAACTTGTGCTACATTATAGTTGCATTATATTTACTGCACAAAATTGTAAGTTACTAAATTTACTTGCCACTAAGAAACCTGGAAACCTGGAAACCTGGATTGCAAAAATGTATGTACTACTATTGTGTGTGTGTGTGTGGGGGGGTGCGCTTATTATCTCCGCCTTTGCTGTTGCAACCCAACTACTGGGGGGTGGGGTAATAAACAGATGTGGCATATATTCCTCGTGTCTACATTTGTTTTGCTGTTTTGCCAACTTATTGCAATTTGAAGAGATTCACTGAAGCTGAACTTGTGGATATATTTAATTTACTTTTTTTACTTTATAGTTATTATGTTTTATTAATGTACTTTTATTCAAACCAAAGAACAAGACTTTGTATTACGGGTTATACCTCGTTGAGGTATCATGCAGCTTTAAAAGTGATTTTTTTTTTTCTTCTTTTTTTTTAGATACCGGTATGTAATGTATGACACATCACATATCTAAGAAAAAAAATACACTTTTAAAGCTGCATGATACCTCAACGAGGTGTAACCCGTAATACAAGGTCTTTGTGAAGATGCAATGTATTCAAACTTTCTTTTAAGAGTATACACATTTTGTTACACAGTTAAGTGAAGGTAAAACCCGATTACATTGAAATAAATATTTTTGACAAAATTATATGATTTAATTTGCTTAATTTATTTTATGTTTACATGAAATGAAGCCTTAGTCGTGTGACTAATGTGATTAGTCATCACTTTGAATGACTAATTGCAAAAGTCAGATGACTAACGTTTAGTCATTTCAGACGTTTTTGGATTTAGTCAGATGACTAATTAAAATAAGTCACATTTGACTAATATTTGACTAATTAATGTTAGTCATCTGGCTTGTCTGACTAATTTTTATTAGTCATTTCAGACGTAGGGCAGGACTAATTTTTATTAGTCAAAATGACTAATTTATGTTTACAGTGTTGGCTCCAGAACCGTTCGTAAACTCTGAAAAACAAGCACTGTTAGAAAGAAGAATGACGACGCCGACAAAGTCACCGACAAATCCTGTTAAGGATTTAACTTTTTTTAGGAGATTAAAACTAACAAACACTCGTCACGTGGTGATCGAAAAGTATAGGGATATTCCTTACGTAAAGATAAGAGACTACGTTCAAGTCAAAAAGAAAGATTTTCCATTGGTTCCTGGCCGAGGGATTAACCTCACTGTGTCGGAGTGGAAGTGTCTAAAGACAATGGTACCTGCCATCGATGCGGCGATCAAGGACGTTTCCGATGCTTACATTGGTTGAAATAAAACAATGAGGTGACTGAGAATATGGAAAACACTGACTGGAAAACTGTATAAAAAGTGCACGTGTCAATCTTTAAGACCATCACCTCAACCCTCGAAGATCTCACCATCAACGCACAATATCATAACCACCACCAGTACCTACACCATGGCCCAATTATTCTTCAACGAGGACTTCAACGCTGTAGAGGAGTGGAACAGGTTAGAGACAATGGAAAACTACATGTGGTGCCCACTACCATCGCCCGTTTCTCCCCTGCCAGCAGTAATGAACCTGCAAGGGGGTATGGAAGGAAAAGTCGGTAAGTCAGTTTCCGTTTATTTCGTGTTGATTATGTGCGGTCGGTATGCTCGTCAGCATTCCAATTGAATATAAAACTTTATCGTAAAACCCATCCGTGAAGTCCCACTGACTCTCTTTTTTTTTTCTTGAATATTTATATTTATTTTTACTTTGTTAACATGTGCAGATAGTCCTCCAGTTCACCGCCAAGAGGAGAAGGAGAAGGTGATGGAGGACGAAATTATCATCTTGACGGAGTCAGAATACCGTTTTTTTTTTCCTAGTAAAAACATTATATTCAGATGATACTCAGAATATTCAATGATGGTTAACAGAAATTTCATATATATTTTTTTTATTTCGTAGAATCTGAATTATTAGATGATGTGTTCGAACCACCCCGCCTCTCACCTCCCAGTCCTGCGGCAGCAAGAGACGAAGTCGTCATTGAATTGGATGGGTTCGAATTTGGTAATTTATTTTTTATTTTTTTTATTTTTTATTTTTTCGAAACAATGTATTAATAATGAATGCGCTGAATTCAAACGCTTTTATTTCAAAGATACTCAATATAACTGGGTTTTTTTTCATTTTTTTTTCATAGGATCGGAGATCTCATTTGAGAGTTCAGTGTTTGAGGACATCTCTGCCCCCGCGAGTGTGGCGTTAAATGTAGTACCGGAGTCGCCTGTACCGTATCCCCCTTCGCTAGATGACGGCTACATCTCTTTAGAGCCTGAGGCAGAGGCCCGAGGAAATTTGTTTGCCCACGTAGCTATGTTTTTAAGAATTTCATTGCCGCTCTATGTTAAGGTGGACTACTTTGGGTGTTCCGTCGACCACCCCTCACAGACGCAGCACTCATGTGTGATGGAAGATCCCTCTACGCTTTATGAATGGTACATTCACGAAATGCTAAATGATCTTCGTAACGATAGCGGGGTCTGTTTACACCACTGGCTCGGAAGAGTGAGAGCCAGCGGATTTCTAAGATCCCGCTATCGTTGCGAAGATATTTCAGCTGTAATTTTTACCGGATTTTTATTCGTAGATTTGACAGAAGATGAAAACATAGACGAGTTGAAGCACTACGTTGTTTAGTGCTTCAACTCGTTTTCATCTTTTCTTTTCCTTTCTATCACCCCTCTCTCTTATCTTTTCCTGTAAATAATAAATTGGTTCCTTAATTTTTTTCTTCTGAAGTTTGATTTAAAACAAAAAAATCATTTCGTGAATGTACCATTCATTTGATTAATTTTCTGTTCTTCCCTCTACCTTGTAATTGTAGAAATTGTTTTCTAATCCATTTTTGTTTTATTTTTTTAATTTGATTTTTCTTAATTTTAATCGTTTGTTAATGAACAAATTGTAACAGTGTACAAGATTGCTTTCTTTACTTTTTTCCCCCAATTTTTTGTTCCTGTGTAAAATGAACATTGTTTTATTTATTTGCAGTTGTAATTTTTGTTTTCTTACTTTGTTTTTATAATTTTAAATATTTTTTGTCTGCAAACTATAACTTGTTTTATGATTTTTATTTACGCACAAAACAAGTGTTTGTAACCCAATTTTTTTTAAATGTTTTCTTAATTTAAACAAACTAAAACTTATACTTGTAAATATATTTGTTTACTTTTAAATAAAATGAATGAAGGGAAATATTTGCGTCAAGTCTCATTCTTTGAGTTGTATTTTTAAATTATGTATGTATTAAAATTTATATAAAAGTAGCGGGGATAAGTGAATTAACTTCATATTTGATTAACAACTCGACGAACAAACAGCGTCATAGTGAAACGCAGCGGGTGGCTTGACTACTTAAAAACGTTATACTATGACATTGAAAATGAAACGGGGCTGGGTGGTGTTGAAAAACTTTATCAAAGAGTCAAAGCCGAAGGAATGTACAAGTTGTCTCGTAAACAAGTAAAGGAGTTTTTACAAACCCAAGACGCGTATACTCTACACAAACAAATTAAACGGAGTTTTCCAAGAAATCGTGTTCTTGCCATAGCTATTGACGAAATATGGCAAATTGATTTACGCGATGTTCAAAAACTTTCGCGTTATAATAAGGGATATAATTTTTTTATTAACTTGTATCGATGTATTTTCAAAGTTTGCGTGGGCGAGACCTCTGAAAAATAAAAAAGTAAAACTACTCGACGCATTTAAATTTATTTGGAATAATGGGGAAAAGAGGGCGCCCTTGAGAGTCCACTCGGATAAGGGCACGGAATTTTTGAATCGAGATTTTCAACGTTTTCTTAAAGAAAATCAAATTGAATTTTTCACCTCGAATAACGAAACAAAAGCCAGCGTTATCGAACGTTTAAATAGAACAATTAAAACTAAAATGTGGAAATATTTTTCGTACCGCAATACCTTCAAGTATATTGATGTGTTGCAAAAGTTAATGACCTCGTACAATAATTCTACTCATAGGTCCATAGGCATGAAACCCAGTGAGGTGACGGAGGAAAATGATGGACAAGTGTGGAAAGCACTATACGGTGACGTCAGACGTCCGCGCCAACCAAAGTTTAAATTTAAGGTGGGAGATAAAGTTAGGATCAGTATAGCGGCTAGATTATTCCGAAAAGGCTATTTACCTAAATGGTCTGAGGAAATATTTATCGTCAGTAAGCGCTTAAGAAATATAATACCGTTGTATGTACTGCGAGATTACATGGGTGATAAAATAAAGGGAATGTTTTACGAAGAGGAAATGCAAAAAGTGATTAAAGATGATGATGATACCTACAAAGTAGAAAAGGTAATCCGCCAGAGAACGAAAAATGGCCAAAAGGAATATTTTGTAATGTGGTTCGGCTATCCATCTAAATTTAATAGCTGGGTGACAAAACTCTATTAATAAGGAAGACGGGACACCCCCGTAGACAGTAGCTCTTTGAACGTGCATCATGGCGGTAGAACAGTTTTATCTGACGCTTCCTAGCAACGCGTCTCTATCCGTGTATCCAAATAATACATTATCAGATTATACGACGAGACTGTTTAATCCCATTCAACTATCAGGTAAATGGGAAGTCGGTTTGAGCGAAATACAATACCCTCAGTTACTTTAACATAATGGATATAAATAATTCCGTGACTTACTCCGAAGACGGTAGAATAACACGGTACTTAAAATTACCTCACGGTTTTTATAGTAACGTACAGGAAGTTCTGGATACCATCAGCGACAATTTCGTTAAAGTTAGGTTGAGGTCGGGGGCGTTCATAGTTTTTAACGATAATTTGTATCATTTATTGGGGTTACCTCAAAAGTCAATTTTTGAAAGCACTTTGGGGACTCAACCGTCTGATATTTACTCTGGGGTGTATGGTCTGTATGTATACAGCGATATAATAGAGCCTCAATTTGTAGGCGATGTCAATGTTCCCCTCATAAAAATAGTACCGCTCAAGACGGGTATTAAAACTCTGGGGGAAATGATTTCTACGTCGTATAGTATACCTCATTACATTCCGGTTAAAACGAAACATTTTGGAACAATAAACATTAATATAAGGGATGATTCGGGTCGAAAGTTCGCATTTGAACGAGGGAAAGTGGTCGTGAAGTTACATTTTCGTCAGGTCCGCCCGTCGTTGTTCCAGTAACCATGACAGCGTACGAACAGTATTATAAATATCAAGCTGGAGGTGGAAATTATTTCAAAGGAGCGCCGGTGCAGAGGGGATATGGCTTAGGTGGAATTCTATCCGGACTATTTCGATCGGCTCTTCCAGTCATAACGAAAGGGGCTGCAACCATTGGAAAGCAAGCCCTCCAGACAGGTCTGCAAATGGCTAACAACGCCCTCAATATGCAGACTGCTGCCACTACACTCTAAAAACTCCCGGGTCAGATTTGACCCAGAACGGGTCAAATCTGACCCGGAATCCGGGTTCTATTTGGCGCGACCACTTCCGGGTCAGAATGACCCGGAAAATTTGGTCAACATTTTTGACCCGGAACTGGGTCATTTCAACTGACCCTATTCCGGGTCAAGAAAATAATAATGACCCAGAATTGGGTCAGCTAAAATAACCCGGAAATCCGGGTCAAAAAGGTTGACCAAACTTTCCGGGTCAGAATGACCCGGAAATGGTCGCGCCAAATAGAACCCGGATTCCGGGTCAATTTATGTCGACCCGGATTCCGTCACATGAGATAAGCATGTCCTCCATGTATTACGTAGCATTATCTGTGGCAAGCATTTTGAAATAGTGTACTGAATTGAAATTCATACAAATTAAAGTCTTAATTTTACCACCACATTAAAAAGTGTGTTCATTCTCATTGCAAATTGCCATAAATAAATGCTATGTTTATTTAGGAACATGCTTACCTTGTCAGGGTGCCCAAGCACTGGAACAGCACATTTGAAAACTGTTAAATGAAAGAAACAAATGAACGTTTAATGATTTCACATTGGTTAAATCAGTTTATTCAACTTGGGTTTTGGCAAACACACTATATGTATGTACATATTTAATAGCATTATACAATGACATTGCTTCGTTTTGTGTGTTATGCAAACAAACAGTTTGGTTTTGAGATTGTCAGTTTTAAAGCTCATGTATCAGATCACTTCCACTTGGGGGAACTGCAAAATAGTTGGTTGGTCGGTCTGGCATCATAATTCCACTCTAAATTTATGCACAATAATAGTTTTGTTCACTTGTTGTCTGTGCATGAGTTTTTAAAAAGTTTAACTTTTACTCCCTAACTTTTTATGCAATGATGTATTTCTTGCATCTGGGATATTAAAAAGTTACTGAATTTGCACTTTACTGACGACTCAGTAGTTTATGAGGTCTGCGGAAAAACTACAGGTTGCTTGGGTGGGACTCAACCTGTGACCTTCCACATCCTCTCGCCATCAGGCAAGCTCGTTGGTCGAGTGAGTAAGATGTCTGCTCTAGAATGTGGAAGGTCGTGGGTTTCAGTCCCACCTGTTGCTTGTGGGTTTCCCGCAGACCTCGCTACCCCTGTAGCGCATCAGTGAAATAACTAACCTGAAAAAGTAAGAATATCTGTGCATTTGGGAACACAATTACACACCAAGTTATTAACCTGGGAAAATGTTGTCAAGATATGTGGAACCTTTATTAAAAGAGTATTTGGTTTCGCAAAGTTTTTAAAAATGAAGACTTTAAAACGTTTTTCTGTTATTAAAACACTTTTTCTTGTCTCTTTTCTCGTCTTTTTTTTATTCACTAAAATAATCTAGTTTTTAATAACCACATCACAAAACTAACTTGAAAAAAATTAAAAGGATGTGAGACGTACTAAATAACAATGTTTTTTTTAACACCTTATAATTATTTAACAATAAAACAATTTGAAATAAACATATTGCATTTTCCGGTATATTTTTAATTTATTTATTTTCTTTAAAAATAATAGTCTTTTGGAACGCCGCAAAAAATGGGCCACTTGCTCGATTCCGCTACCGACGTCACATCCATTACATAATATACCCATGGGGTGGACTGAGCCATTTAACAGTTTAAAAATAGTTGTCCTTTGGAATGCCCATGAATAAATTACGCCATGGTGACATCGGTGGTGGAATCGAGCAAGTGGCCTATTTTTTGTGGGCGTTCCAGAAGACTATTATTTTTAAAGAAAATAAATCAATTAAAAATATACCGGAAGACGCAACATGTTTATTTCAAATTGTAATATTGTTAAATAATTATAAGGTGTAAAATAAAACCATTATTATTTAGTACGTCTCACATCCTGTAATCAATAGGTGTTAATTTTCGAAAAACAGCAAATTACTTTTTTTCTGTTTATCTGTGATTTTGCTATCATTCCTAACGTGCCTAAGCTGTAGCACCAGCAGTCATTTGGAGGTCTTGAGAGAAAACGTTCTGAATGATAAGGAAATATTTCTCAGGATTGGTACTGGTATCAACTTAGTCTAGATTCGTTGGGTCCAGTCAAAAAATTCCTCAGTACTATCATTGTTCTAACATGTTACAAAAATACCTTGAATAACCTAGATGTGTCTTAAGGTCCTGAAAAAACAATTCCCATGAAGGTACA
Organism: Zoroaster sp. YZ-2022; assembly: GCA_029582265.1. NCBI lineage: Eukaryota > Metazoa > Echinodermata > Asteroidea > Forcipulatida > Zoroasteridae > Zoroaster > Zoroaster sp. YZ-2022. The sequence goes on from CM055826.1 coordinate 8,498,330, forward strand.
GACTGCCACAGATAGGATAGATCTATATAAATTAATTTGAAACATACATTAACTCCTTTGAAGAATAGATCATCAACCTCAACTCCTGGCCATTGGATTACAAAGTTATACAGACTCTGACACACCTCGTAGCGGTAGCACAAGTAGCTGTTTGTGTAACACTTTTGTATGACAAGGGTTCAATGGTTCCAATCTGGAGTAAAAACGGTGGAAAATTTATTTTAAAAGTGTGAAGGTTCAATACTTGTGTCTAGTTATGATATGATGGGCTGTATACAATGACATGTACAATTTATACTAAATAAGATACTTATATTCAATATATACCGATACCAATGTATATAATGTTGAAGTTTTTCTAGAAATTGAAATTCCTAAATTGTTATTCATAATTAAGATTCTGCTAATACAATCTCAGCTTAGATGGTGATGATACATGCCTAAGAATTCATGAGGCTTACAAAATGATGGCTAATCAATCACTTATTCAATGTAAAAAGAAACAATAAACATTTTAAGCTTTCTCAATGCATGCTAGGAATTGAACGACAACACATCTTTTACAAATTTGGTGCACCATTAGGCCTATGCCTGTGTACTTCAAATGATTTGCATGCTATGGGATTTGTCACCAGATTCCCAGAATGCACTTTAAAATGCAATAGGTTATTAACAGTCACATCCTTACCGGTCAATAAATGACTTGGTGGCATCCTTTGGTGGCATCCTATAGTGGCATGACTATAGAGTTGCCTTTTGCCCTTCAACCGCCTTAACTCTGATGGTGAAGATGGAAGGAACAAGGTTGCGCCTCACTGCAAACTCACAGTCTGGACTATCTGTGGACAGTAAAATAATTGAATAAGAAATATTTTCAGTGGCTAATGATTTTTGTGTATTATAGGAGCCGATTAGGGATAAGGCTGTGCCAGGTATCCGGATGAATGAAACTGTCATTACCCGGTTCCATTTTTCAGTTCCAATTACCTGTAAATGACTTTTTAAAAATGTACTAAACATTTAAGCCACACAAATGGAAGTCTCCAAATTTTTGTTAACATTTTTTGTGTTCAAGTCATTTGTAATATTGAGGCGGGAAAAGTATTACAATAAGTCCACATTTATTAAGACTCTAATTAAACAAGAGAAACTTGTGTTCATATTGGTTATTTTATACATTCGGGAGTATTTAAGTGTTTTACAATTTATTTACGGGTAGCCGAAGATTCCCCTTTTTGGGGTATCCGGTTCCTGAAATATAAACCAAAAACACACAGCCTTAAGTAATATTAGTTTTCCAAACTTAATCTGCCCATGTTCCTGTTTTTCCATTTTCTCTTTTTTTCTGTGGGGGGCATGGATTCATCAAAAATTAATAAATAATTGTTTGAATGCAGAAAAACTTACATGATGTTCATCATCCTGACCCTTAAGTAGTGTAAACTGTAGCAAGCATGATCAACCATTGATCTGAAATATAAACATATCATGTAAAAACAAAATTACATGTAAATGTTTTCAAAGAGGGATGAAGAATAATGGGTCATGCTAACAAAACACACATAAGTCAGAAACCCCTCATGTTATTAATAATATTATCAGGAAAAAATAATGCAATTTCAGAAAAATGCCTTTAAGTTAGGCGTTAGAATAGAATATAATACATGTGACCTCTTCCCTCCTCCATGTGACATTTTCATTATCTCAATAAAGGTGGTGATTGTTTCAGGCCTACTTATAGTAAGAAAAGTGCAAGAATAAACTGCAGTGCAGCAACCACCACGATATGAAATACTGATATGCCAAATTGCCTACTACTAACTAGTAACGTTAGTAGTACTGTAACATCCCCCATGTGTGTGTGTATTTTGTTAATAAAACAGCTAACAGATCATGTCCACATATCATGATGACCCCTCCATCCATTTTACAGAACAATGACAATGGGCTGTACAGTAATAGCTAGCATACACAATACACATTTACATCTGTACATGGCCAGCACATGACCTGGCAGCACAAACTAATGTTAAAGTTATACTTATAACCATGGTTTTGTAGTCATTATCTGTGTACTAAAACAAACATACATGTATAATAAATGTGAAAGTTTACATACCTTCAAATGAAACAAAGTAATGAAGACCCCTTCCATTCATTGTGAACGATTCTCCAACGATCATTGGGACGAAACAAAAGACATCGTATCGTAGTTAAAAATGGCGGTTGGAAAAATGTGACCTGCACAGCTGCGTGACGTATTTCTTTTCGTCCAATCAAAATGGCTGATTTGCTGACATGACGTCACCGATAAGAAAATTGACCCGGAAATGGGTCAACAATATTTGACCCGGCAAAAGGGTCAACAGTTTGACCCGGGAGTTTTAAGAGTGTACTCTCCACCCACCGAGGAAAAATCCAACACGTAAACCACGAGTACGTAAGCCTATAAAGAGGAAAGGTCGCGGCCGACCGGCCATTCCACCCGTAAGGAAGCGTTCAAGGACGTCATCCGACATATTTGATTCTTAATCTGTCACCATGGCGTTCATTCACAAACATTCGACCGAATGTGCAAAGACCGAACTCGATCTGTTTTCGGTACCAACCACGCAGACGAGCATCACCAAGGGACAATGGGTACAATATCAACCGTTGACAAATATTGTCGACTCTGGTCCCATTGAATTTCTCATCAATGGTTCGAGAGAGACTTACTTGGATTTAGCGCAAACAATGTTACACGTGCAGGCTAAAATTGTTGACGTTAATGGAGCTGCTTTAGCCGCAGACACACCAGTGGCCCCCGTTAATTTAATGCTACAGTCTCTATTCTCCGAAGTGGACGTATCCTTAAATGACCGCGTCATTACCCCCTCTACCAATACATATCCGTATAGGGCCATGTTGGAAACGCTCTTGAGTTATGGACCCGCGGCCAAAAACTCTCATCTTACATCAGGACTGTTTTACAAGGATACCGCTGGAAAGATGGGTGTGTCTGACCCTACCATCGACGATGTCGCTAACCGAAATGAAGGATTAAAACGGAGATTTTCCCACGTGAAAGGAAGCAAGATGATCGATTTAATTGGACCTATACACGCGAACATATTTTTTCAAGACAGACTTTTGTTAAATGGTGTTAATATGAAAATAAAATTACACCGTAGTAAAGTTGCTTTTTGTTTAATGTCTTCTACACCAGGGGCTGATTACAAAGTGCGCGTACAGAACGCTACTCTGTACATACGACGAGTTAACGTGAACACCATGATAGCTATAGCTCACGCAAAAACATTGGAAGAGGCAACGGCTAAATATCCCTTGCGCAGAGTGGAAGTCAAAACATTCTCCATTCCGCAGGGTAACCAATCTTTTACCAGAGAGAGAATGTTTCTCGGTCAGTCTCCAACGCGCATCGTTATAGGGTGTGTAAATAATATGGCTTTCAATGGGGATTACATAAAGAACCCTTATAATTTTAAACATTTTAATTTAAACTTTTTAGCTCTGTACATAGACGGGGAACAATTACCATGGAAACCCCTCAAGCCAAAATTTGTAGGACCCGATAGTAATTACCTCATGGCTTATCAGACTTTATTTTCGGGTATAAATAGCCTTCACCACAATTCGGGGAATGACATTTCCAGATCAGACTACGCTAACGGATACACTCTGTTTGCCTTTGACCTGACCCCAGACCTTTGTTCGGGAGGTCATTTTAATCTATTACGAAGCGGTAACGGACGTTTGGAGATAGCCTTCAGAGATCCCCTGGCTAATACCATTAATATGATTGTGTATGCGGAATACGATTCGCTTCTGGAAATTGATAAATCCCGCAATATATTGATTGATTTTTCATCATGAATACTGTACAGTTACTGAGTGTTTTAAAGGCTGACAACATAACGCACCAATATAATGGTGGTGTTTTTCCAATAGATAAATTGCCACAAAAAGTCGACACCTTTCCGCGGGTGTACATAGTGAATGCGGACAAAAGTCATTGGATCGCCATTTATTTTGACGGATATAACAGAGCGGAAATGTTTGATTCATACGGAAATTCCCCGCACGTGTACGATAAACATTTAACACGTTTTATCGAAAGGAACTCTGTTGGGTTTATGTATAATGACACGCGTCTTCAATCTCTGGACACTACGGTGTGCGGTCAATATTGTTTGTTTTATGCGATACATCGTTGTAGAAACGTGGAAATGAAGACAATTATAAGAATGTTTACGAGGGATACCCATTTTAACGATACATTTGTGCATCGCTTTGCAGAATCCCGATATAATATATCTATCCCCATATCCGATGTTGATTTTATCGTTAATCAAATTGTAACAAGATTTAAACGTATACCTTAGTATAATTATGTGTAGAATTAATAATAATAATAATATTAATAATAATAATAATAATAATAATAATAATAATAATAATAATAATAATAATAATAATAATAATAATAATAATAATAATAATAATAATAATAATAATAATAATAATAATAATAATAATAATAATAATAATAATAATAATAATAATAATAATAATAATAATAATAATAATAATAATACAAAAAAAAAACACACATACACATACACACAAATTTGTCAAACAATGTATATTTTCATTCTCGCATTGTCATGTATTTATTCATTTGTTTCTTGGTGTATATTTACAATTTAATAAAACAATATGAGTAACGTTATACAAAGAATATCAATGTTTATTATTATTTGTGTAATCATTACAGCGACTCCAACACTAGTCGCTTTTTAGGTTTCTGCGTAGAAAAGGATGGTGATACCCTCGTTCGTTTTTTACGTTTGGGAAGTTCGGCGGGTGAAATGGGTAAAACCTTTTCTCGACATCACTTGGCGTCATCATGTTTTGTTTAAGACGTTGCACTATGGTGCGACGTGACATATTACCCAACAGTGTTTCGGGTACATTCATACTCGCTAAACCACGCACAAATTGTTGCCAGCCGTGAGGGTCATATCCTTTTCTAGCGCGCAGTACATCATTAATTAAATCGGTAATATTTGACCCCTGAACGACATCTTTATCATATACAAGTTCTCCCTTATCGTTCCAGTTCATGACGTTTGTGTTTTTTATCTTATCGATTAATAGCCGAGCTTTTGGTCTATACGTTTTGGGTACAACTTCGAGAATTTCGGCCGTTGAATTATCTCGCGTTGGTTCGGTCGATTTATTTTTCCCTGTAGTTTCACCATCAGTCATATCGTAGTATCGTTTTCCTTCTGCACTATTCATAGTGACTGTGACTGGTTCTTGCTTTCTAGCGTGATCAAATTGGAGGTATCTTTGTAGGGCTTGCTGATAAAGAGTCACCTTGGTATTATCATCCAAATCGGGTCTATACAGAATATCTTTCATGTCCCGTTCCAACGTCTGTACTTTAGACTCTCCAATGTCCCTTTTTAAAAGTACATTCTGAATGGCTCGCGTCACTTGGTCCACGGGAGCATTCATCTCAATTTTCTTGGCGTAACGCATTAGTTACCGAGGAACAGACTGCCTATTGTGCGGAGGATTGGCGCCAGAAGCGTACCCAAAAATCCACCCTTTTGCACAAGTATCTCTTTTCGTTTCTTGTGAGACAATCGTTTATTAGCTAATGTTCTTAGACGTGCCTTGTGGCGCGTTAATTTCTTCCTCTGAGCCGACGATAAAGGTACGTGGCCTTTTAAGACGTTCATGGAACACTCGCAAAGACAGGATATCAATTCTTTGTTAGCCCTTTTTAAAATATCCTTCCTAAGACGAGGTGTTGATTTGCTCAGTACTTGGAGAGTGTGGACATTGTTCCTAAGTCTCTGCGTCATGGTGACAAACTGAAGACAGTGTACACTGTATGAGGTCTATTATACTTTTATTTGGGTATGTACGCATACTGAGGCTCTCCTCGAAATACCTTTGTTCTCAGTCTAAATCTCTCGGGGTGTCTGGTTTGAGATCTATAAATAAGTACCCGTACGGTTTGCCGGTAGCATCGTAATAAGCTTCTGACATAAAACGTCTCTGATTTGGGTACATCTGTCGGGCCATTGAATTGATCTGGGATTTGTCCCGAGGATTTTTAAAAAGAACCATGTAATTACAATTTAAACTAATGGTCCTGCTTTCCTTTGACTGATAAAATAAATTCTGTACAATGTATATAACTGACAGATTACGGTGATGGGATCCTTTTGTAAATAAATCAGCTATACGTGAATCATTACCGCATTCGGACATGAGATCATCAATAACAATCAAATTTCTGTATCTTTGGTCGAGGTGCTCGGACCAATCGTCTGGAATCCCTTAAAAAAACAATATATCGTGTACAGTATCAGACAATTTCTGGAAAAGCGACTGATATTCACCATAACACCAAACAATTTTCTCAGGTGCATCCAAAATGACATCCTGTTTCTGTTCTAATAATTTCTTTACAAACTCAGATTTTCCACTCCCTGAAGGACCCGCTATAAGACAAGAGAACGGGTGAATCAGTTTGGTCGCCATGAACTCGAATGAATAAATGTTTACAATGTTTGGTAATATAAAGGAGAAGAAGCTCTGTGGTTGGTTACCCGGTCACCCTATCATTCGATAGAAATAAAGTCAACAGATTATGTATCTGTTCTTCATGGACCATTGTATTTCCAAAGATGATTGACAGGATTGTCGATATCAGGATAAAAATCAAAATTAATACGAGTTTGAGTAAACGCTTATTATTATTAGCCTCTGCATTCGATATTCTATCCATGATGCATCCGCGCTTAATGAACCGATGGGGTAAGGATACCGTATTTATAACCATACGGCACCGTATTGAAATTATCTTTGATTACCCTCTTGCTGTACACCACGCGATAATCTTTTGTACTTGACTTGGTCAATATTTCTTTTGTCTTGCCATTTCTTACGATCTGGTGGGGATCCGATATTATGATTTTTTCGGGGCCCACCTGTTTCACCATACCAACCACGGAATCGAAATTGATTTGCTGTGAATTTCTAAAGTTTTAGGTAAATCCCCTGACCTTGCAGCACGTCTTACCCGAGTCTAAGCGATACGCGTAATTCTTGGGCCCGCCCGACACGAAAGTTTCTATGTAATTTCCATCTTTGGGGCTAATTTCATACGTCAGTTCGCCTAGAAAATCACCCAGAGGGGGTTTGTACTGTCCCGGTTTGTCTACGTATATGACAGGACGGATTCCTGCAAATTTTCAAGCACGCCATGAAGCTTAAGACGGGCATGGGCCGTTGTGAAGGCGGCAATGACGACGTTCGTCCTGGGATTAGGGTCAACAAACTCTTCTTCAGATTCGTAACGAACTTCAGCAATTTCGTGGTTGATGAAATTGATGTCGTGTACCATCTCATCATCGGCGAGCAGAATTTCATACAGTTTACATGGATTGCTCAATACTTCGACTTTTGACATATTTATTCTTTGACCAAATTTTCCCCAAAAACTATTTAGCATGAGTTTGGCGAGTGCTCTCAGGCCAGGGTTCTTCATGATCTTAGATGCGTTCAACCGAATCCCTTCCTGCTGGAAATAATTGTCAATGTATTGCTCTTGATCGGATTCGGTTACGACCCAATCTGGCCAACCCGAAGCCTCGACTTTCAGTTTCAGAAAAGTGTTGATGTAATCGGTAATTAATCCACCGGTTTTTGTAGATGAATCATACTGTTCCATGTGTTCGAAATGCCAGACGACTTCAATATCAACCACTCTATAGCCCAATTCGATTGCCTTTTCGATCTCAATGGATACCCACGTACCGTGAAGTGTTCTTTCAGAATCTGTGTGATCACAAAGGGTCTGCTGTTGGGTTTCCACGCAAGTACGACACAGTGGAAAAGTCAATTTACCGCCCGAGCGATAAGGCAGTAATGGATGATACCGAGTGGATGGGGGCAACACGCGACATTTAATAAGACCGTAGTATTCAGATACGTCTTTGAAGTTTTCCGTCAGAATCTGGGGGTGGTATAACGGGTATGAACAGTATTTGTTTGTATAGGGGTAAAGGGAACAGAAGTCAACGTACTGGATTTTTTCATCTCCAGACGTTTGATAAAACAAACGAGTTGCATTGGTTCGTCCCCCATAGAATGCATCCCTTGGATTCAATGCACCGCGAGGTCCCGTAATTGTTTCATCTCGGAGCGCGCGTTTCATATCTTCGGGTAGATCTTTAAATATGACTTTCCACTCGCATTCCCACATCTCAACAAATTGCGTACATGCCGATTGCAGGAACGTTTTTCTTTCTTGCGTACGTGCGTATAATTCAGACATTGGCGTCATTAGCGTATTATTTACCGTCTTCCTATTTGGATAACACGACGGACATCCATGGAAATAACAACCGGAAAAAGAGTAGATGATGAGATTTTCAGCGTCATAGCCATCCACTTTGTATTTTCCAATCTGTTTTTCTCCCTTGTTTCTCGCGTGCCGAATATAGTTGCCCTCCATCAAGTGTACGTAATGGAGCCATTGTAACGCAACTTTGGATTGTTGTTCCTTACTGTCGTAACCGTTAGGGAGTAATACAGCAATGGTATCTGCGCACAGAAAATTTCTTCTGTATACTAAATTACACGCAGAGGCAATAGTAATACAGCTCTGAAACGGTCCACGCCAACACCACCCTCCCCCCTCGCCGTGACCGTTTTGAATAGGGTTCGAAACTGTTGGCAACAACGGCGCAGAATTTGAAAGTCACTTATACAATATTTCAGCAACTCATCTTGCAGCACGAAATGCTTCGCCTTTTCTTTCTCGTACCAACTGTAGAATTCCTGTCTCTTGTCAGGACTCATACCGTCAGGGTCGTAATATTTGGCATCTGGAAAGGGGCCCTCGTAATCTTGGTTTTCTTTGATATTCCACAGATGAGGGAAAAACCCTTTGTGCAGTTCCTTCTTACCGAACGCGTGAGGTAACTTACTCAGTGCCATAGGCAAAAAGTTCATCGAATCGATAAGTTTTCGTTTGTACTTTGGCAACATGATGGCTTGAATCTTACACCCTGTGTAAATTACCTCGGGTATTACGGCATTCTCATATAAATAATGCAACAAAAAGAAACCGTCGTACGATTTACAATTGTGAGCCATAGCGGTTGAATTTTTCGTTTCTTCAGAACTGAATAACCAATCACAGAACTCTTCCTTACATTTGTCACCTTTAAATATCTTTTGACGAGACTTTGGACAATGCTTACATGATATATACATAGGGTCATCTTCTGACCTGCCAGCACAAAATTCACATACTACGTGCGCAACGCATAAGTTTGGTTCGTGAACAACACCGTCCTGAGTACACTCAAAGTCAAAGAACACATATTTAGCAACGTCTTGTTTTTCCTTCTTACCCCCCTTATCACCGTCGCCATCACCATCATCGTGGTCATCATCTTCAACATTTTCATTTGCTCTGACACCTGTATTGGTTTGCGCAGTGTGACTGTTTGAATTGTTTTCAATCGGCTTGATGAAACATTCATGGTCTATAGACCCCATTTCCTTGCAAACTGTACAATATCGTCTAGTACAATCGTGCTCTCCGTATTAACCCTTCATCTCGGTGTTTACGAAACAATCACAGCGTTTACATCTATAATACATCTGGCATACGTTTTTTTATTTGATCTTCTTACTCTTATGATTATCAAAACATCTCTTGTCCTTAAAATTACGATTACACTCCAAACAGTGCACCCATGTGGTTATATCTCCCGACTTACAGCCAAGGGAAAAACATAATTTACATCTCGTGTGTTTCTCTTTGGAATTAAACCCAATTTGGCATGTGTCACAAAAGTAACCCCTATTTAGGAATCCCCTCATTGATGTAATCAGATCGTAGTGATTATCGTGAAAATATAAATAAAGAGTGTGTCGTCGCACAGGTCACTTGAAAATAGCGGCATTGAAATGATCTCTTGATAAAACCACAATGCGATAATCAAGAAGGACGTCCTGAAATTTCTGTATTTCTTCCAGACCGCACGGACCTTCTTTTACGCCCGCTTTAGTATGTAAATTCCTGGCAAGTTATTCTTGCTCTTTACGACTCTGTTTTATATTTCTCAATTCTGTTTTTTTTTCTTTGATAGCAATCCCAGTGACTATTGCCCTAGCGCAACACAATTCCGTCTTGGTATCTTTGATCTGAATGACGGACAGTTTATTTCGTAACATGTCCTTGATTTTTACAACACCGTGATTTGTGTTACTCTTTCCCCCTTTTTGCAGCGGTATGTGTACAAAATGAATTTCGGCCGTGTCATCCAATCGAATTTGTTGGTATGACTGCAGCACTTGCTCGATGCGAGCCAGAAATCTCTCCACCGTTAACTCATTTACTCGTAAAAACGGCAAAACTATGGGAAAATTCAAATAACTCGACTGAAACACCAACCTTACTCTGTCTTCATCTGGAAGACCATCCATTAACCATACCAAAATGCTCTCAAAAATGGAACCCACGTGAGGTAAAAACTCCCGCAATGACAAAGTTTCCATGTCCCTGAACTGAACTTGATAATCATACGTCGTAGCTTGATATTTCTTTATACATTTTTCTTTGACATTTATAATCTTATAATAGTCTTCCGGTTTCTCCAGGCGAATTCTCTTCCGCTGAGGGCGATTCTCCTCGTCTTCACCGTCATACGTCTCACCCTCAGAAACGCCCCCTCCTCCGTCTCCACAGACCACCCGTTCCTCTTGAACATCCCGCTGCGATTCACCCGTTGCCGCATTTTCATCATCCATACCGTAGCCAAATTGACATGCCACGTCATCTTCTTCTTCTTGGTCGTTGTTGAATAAAGTCAACTCATACAGCCTATTCAGAGCAAATGACACTTGATCATCGTTGAGTTCAACGTTATCTAAAATGATACCAATTTCTTCGTAAGTCTGACAATTTTGTATTGCTTGGTAGACATCCATGTTTGCTGCTCTGTTTGCTCGCTGTTATACGATGTTTACGTGTTGTATCTTTATGTTGAGTTCCTACATTCACAACCAGTCCGCTTTACTAAAATTCTAGCGACTGGAATATACCATCATCAGTCAACTTCGCTGAAATTTTCATCAATGAAATAATGTACAGTTGTTGTTGACTCGAAGTCATACCAGCATCCAATTACCATTCGTATCGATCTGGAAGTATTCTGGCGCAATTCACCGAAGACATCGATGACCTTTACCGACGTTTAACGGTCCTTTGCACTGGGATTTAACCGCTTACCAGTCGTGCGTAGACCACTCATCGGTGTCACCTTAAATATTGTCAGATTAATGCACTGAAACACTGCGCCCATTTATTATACTTATTTTCTTCTTTATGTTTATAAATATCAGAATCTGACAAGCCGAGAGTGGAGACGAGCTCTTCCCACGGCTGCTGTTAGTTTCTCTGGATTCATGTTTGCTGTATAGATTTACTCAGTTTGATGTGTTTGAAGTCGTATCAACATCCATTTACGCAATTCACTAAAGACATCAATGACTTTTACCGACGTTTAACGGTCCTTTGTACTGGGATTAAACCGCCTACCAGTCGTGCGTAGACCACTCATAGGTGGCGCCTTAAATATTGTCAGAGGAATTATCCGCCGACCACGCGTGCCCACAGACCCCCTTCAAAGGGGGGCGCAAGTCAACTCCAATATTGTCACGGGGATTATCCGGCTTCAAAGTTCACCGCACTTCCTGGCCACACGCGACTCCTTGATTACATCCACGTACGTCGTACTGACCATCTCACAACCCAATGTCCACGAAATATCCCCCAAGTCCCATTCTCAACTATTACGAGGTATGGTGCAATCGTATTCACGCTACGTATTCATATTCATTACATTATTCCATACATTATTCATCTTTACCCTTACAATAGGTCAACCTGTGCTGATTTTGTAAGCTTTCATACACTATCATTCCCATATCATACGTCATCTTCATTATTATTTATTACTTAGGTCAAACTGTGCTCAACATCTGTACCCTCTCCACGCCCATTCCAATTACTTATCTTTACAAAAGGTCAACCTGTGCTTATTTTTTAAGATTTCATACACTATCATTCCCATATCATACGTCATCTTCATTATTATTTATTACTTAGGTCAAACTGTGCTCAACATCTATACCCTCTTTACGCCCATTCCAATTACTTATCTTTACAAAAGGTCAAACTGTGCTCAAATTCTTATACAACCAGCCTATACATATTCATCATTTCATACATTAATATTCATATGACCTTTGCATAATTTTAGCAAAGGTCAAACTGTGCTCAATGGTCCCCCTACACTACTTAAGTTGATGAATTTTTTGTGTCGGGTTATAAACAATTGATTTAATTTGCCTTACACCGACGTGTGTATATCACTGCATACGCAGCGCTTTTCAACCCACGACCTCCTGCTTACCAGTGCAGACGCCTTAACTTTTCGAGGTCTTCCGTTTGGAAAGCACTGAGTATGCACACGTCGGTTTATTAAATTAATTATAATCATCATGTTCACTGAATGAAATTGTTGTATACATTTTTAGAATTTGCTTTAATACGACACAACGCAATCAGAAACATGTTTACAGATCAGTTGTATTTAGATCACATACCATCAAGTGAGCGAGTTCTCTTTTATAAATGAATAAATGAATAAATGAATAAATGAATAAATGAATAAATGAATAAATGAATAAATGAATAAATGAATAAATGAATCAATGAATCAATGAATTAATGAATAAATGAATGAATGAATAAATGAATAAATGAATAAATGAATAAACAACCTAAAACTACTGTGATTTAAATCTGACGTTAAAAACAAAAGTACAAAGTTCATTTTTGCCCAGCGAAAACGTATGCATTTGGCATACATTTCGTTTTAACGACACAACGTACTGAGAGCTACATTTTTGTCAGATGTTTGCTTGCTTGCTTGCTTGCTTGCTTGTTTGCTTGTTTGTTTGTTTGTTGGGGTGTTTGTTTGTTTTTGTTAAGTATTTATGAGGTATGAGGGTCCGGAGCAAGTCCGGCCGGATCGAACCCAAGGAAGATCTGCGATTTTATCACAGACTTATCAGATATTACATCACAGAAAACATTGGAAATAATACACAAAAATACTTCTTTATATAAAAGGGATGTATTGGCACCGAACACCCTCCCCACTTCGGTGACACGGACAAATTGCATTTTTGTTTTGAAATAATTTGAATTTCGTCCCACCATGTAATATACTGGTACTTGGTGGTTTGCATTGGACGGATTTTTGTTTTTAATTATGAGTGTAGTATATCGAAGTCCATTTTTAACTTGAATTTCTCTCAAAAGGTCTACATTGATGGATATTACCAATGTATAATGGTTTAGTGCGACATTTTAAACAGCTATTTCCCAATATATCAGTTATTTGAACATTTGATGGTCTAGAGAAACTCATTAATTGCATTCAGCAGCCAGCAACAAATTCTTCTAATTGAATTAACCTCTGGTGGCGACACATTGCTACTCTTACACAACTGCATTACCTCGACACTGGTCAATAGAGGGCAGTATGCTACTGAAACTTGTTGTATATTAATTTGCACACCAAAAGAAAGGAGCGTGTTCTTTCTCTGTGATGCACTTAAGTGCTTACAAATGTATATAAGCTTTAATATGATATGTTTAATCCAACCTCGTCTCCCAATCTTAGATGGCTGGACAACTACATTTGCAACTTTTGATGGCCTACAACAGCTTAGCTTGTCGTACATTTAGTTTTAAATTAATTTCACCAAAATAAATATGGATTTAGAGCTCAGACAGAATAACATAAATATTTCACTGTGGTTGATTGTATTTCAATATTGTCTACTTCAACATTGTCTTTACTTCAATATTGCCGTTGCAGCCATCACGGAATATAAACGTTTCAATGAAATACAGTTTCGCACGAAATATAAATATTTCCAAAACATACGAATTTCCAAAAAACAGAAGTTAATTTGTGTAAATTAAATACTCCCTAATCAACAGTAAATTTCCCCATTTTAAAATAAGAGCAAGATCGAGCAACTGAATGCTACAGAGGGCGCTTCAATGTGCAAGTGTAAAATTACACGATTAACCGAATAATGTATACCACAATAATGAGTCCAACAACATGAACTCAGTCACTGATAATCACTCTTCCAAAGAAAGGCAACCTACAACAATGCCAGAACTATCGAACCATCAGTATCGTCAGCCACCCGTGCAAAGTGATGCTAAAATTGACTGACATTTTTTGTGAACTGAGCACAAATCCCTGAAAATGTTTCGTTTGCGTGGGAACGAAAACTTTTTTTTTAAATCATGAACTATGAACCCCGCTTGGGTCATAAGTTGTGTTGTTGCCTTAACATTTTTGCAACACTCATCAAATGTTTCTCCGTATAATAAAGAGTCATCAATATATGCCACTAATTGTAATCAGTAGCATAACATTTATTTTTAACTAAAGAAATAAATGTGTACGCAATTACATAGGCCTACTAAATTTGTCTCACATTGGGGTCACAAGAAACCAAAAGAATAAGCGTGCCAAGAATGCGTGCTCGTATTACAGGATATATAAAGTGTACAAAGAGGGTACACACAACCGCGTGCCGTAAATCCTACGAAATGTCTTTGGACATTTCTCTGATATGATGGTACATCAAATGGTTACGATTTTATTAATTTTTTCAATTTGAAACTTTCCATAGTTACCATAATGGTATTAATTTGATACCATCTCTCCACGAAAACTGAATAAAGGTGCAGTACGATTTCAGAAAGGGAAACATTTTCAAAATTCCCCATTAGTCTAGAATGAATTCAAAAAGTCAAATTGCATTTTCATTTTTCCCCGTAAACGAAACTAAACTATAATCTGAAACTTTCACAAGATGGTGGTTTAGTGCACTAATGCTATACACAGCCTTTCGGTACTGCCTTGGTGTGTTTCAAACTCAATACTGAGTCCCTGTAAAATATTCAAAATGTTTGGATCACAAGTGAACTTCTTCCAAGCGGGCAGATTCTTCGAAGGTTCACTGTTGTCATTTGTCATCAAAGTCATTGTGTCCCTAGCCAATTCACCATTGTCATGATCTTTGGACAATAATCTGTGTTAACTAAAGCAAAGGAACAAATGCTGAAATTAAGAGCATTTGTAGCCGTATAAATTTTAGGTCCCGTGACTGAGTGCTGGACTTTCGTAGGGCCCACATCTTTGGTTTTAGTTTTGCTTTGATCAGTTCTTCGTAATTCTGTGGACGGCAATACAATTTTTGGTTTGTTTAACAATCTCTCAGCTAACAACTTTGTATTGAGAATTTTGCCTGTTGATTTTAGGGCCGACTTTATCATCTGCTCCGTATTCTTATTGAATACTGACCCAAAAATCAGAATGGAGACGATTTATTCAGTCTTGGCAGAATCTAGTATCAATGGCTTATTTCAGCTATATAGCCTTTGGACCAGAAAAAGTGCTTGTAGAAGCGCCATGTTTAAATTCCATGTCTGTTTTTTTTTTTTTTGCACTCAGTAATGCAGTGGTCAATTGAGTAAACTTGCTTGGATTATTTGCACTAGACTATCGCTATTAGTTCCTGCCACAGTTGGGTGAAGCAGGCCAAACGAGCTACTACACCCCCTGGGCTCTGCTCTGTGTCACCACTTCCGTTCCTTATGTAATTAAATTTTACTAGAATGATGACCCTGGTTCAAAATCCAACAAGTCAGAAAGAAACGACCAGGAGACAAGGAAATCATTCAACAACTTCTTATATTCAATACTGTAACGCAATGCAGTATCGATTAGAGTGTATTCGAATATTTAGGTTGCTGGGTTAGGACGGTAACCCTGGCTAGTGTCTAGCCGTCATGTACTACATATATGTGACAGTTGTTGGAGGGTGCCAGTCTAGAGCAGTGTTTTATAAAACAACGGAGCGGGCGTGTTTCGCTCTCTTTTCCCTGTTTGCAGCAAGTCGGGTGCAGACGTATATTTCTAGCTGGTGATTAAAGGGTGTTGAAACAAGTCTAGGAAAGAGCCTCATATTTGGTGTGAGTTTAATAATTTGCATCCCTGCCAGTCTAATAAATCACATAGCTGTGTCAATTCTTTGTAAATCATTTAAATCACGGTAAATAATTCAGTATAATTCATTGTAATAAATTATCAACATCAAGCCAGAAGATTGTGTGACGTAGGCGAGGCGCCTTCAGTTATTGGGGCGCATGTTTTGGTAGAATAAATAATCAGAGTTTGGCTCTCATTTTAACTCTTTTTCGTCCCCGTCATTGTCTGTGCTCTTCCCCCTCCCCTGAGGGTGTGTTGTGTTTTAAGTTAGAGAGGGAATAAGAACCTGGTGGTGCGCTGCGGGCCTGGCGGTAAACTGCCGCCCAAACGGATCGTCGTCACCGGCCTACTAAGCTGCCGCTCGCGGACGTTTGGCTGAGACCGACCCGGGTCGCAGATAGAGGACAAAACCGTCACAATACTATCAACTATTTACAATATTTACACAAATGTATTCTTATAGATCATTTAAAGTACCGGTAATTCATTCTGATCTCAGTAAAGTTCGAATTTAGCACTTCTTTACATCTAATTCAAAGCTCAATATTATTATTCACTTTAATTTCGTAATTTTTTCATCACGATTCAGTTCATTTTACGTGTTTGATATAGTATATTTCGTTCTTCATCATTTATACATAAATCTCATTCTTCCTTTATACCAAGTGTACTTCTTATGATCCTGTATGCAAACTTAGTAAATAAGATTTGTAGTTTTTCATGGTAAAAAGGATAAGTAAAGACTTTTTGCGGTGACATGTGAAATTCTCAAATTGAGTAGTAATTAGTTCTGAAAAGAAATGGAGTTTACAACTGCTTAACTTAGTAACTTAGGAAGAATGTCTAGGTTTTTAGGGTGTACTCTACAGACACATCAAAATAATCATTTTATTTCAATATCTCATTCATAATTATTTGCCCAGGCCCAGTTGTAGCTATGGTCAGTAGTAGTCCTCACTCTACCCTGGTAGTTACATTGGTAGTATACCCATTGACTGAACTGATCTCTAATGTACCACGCCACGGCTCGACTTCGTAGTCTCTGCTAGCAGACGTTCCAAGTCATCATTACGACCATATATAATATCATTTTGCCATTAAACCGGTCGGGGACTATGCTCAGTCGATCGACGGGGAGCCTGCCAGACCCCCTCTCACCCCCATTGTCCCCAATAAATCTCATATCTCTCTTCAACTGAAATGGTCTCACCTTCTCCCCTTCTGAGTTATCAGCCATCATCATGCGAGACTCTGGAATCATCTTCCAACTAAACTCAAATCTTGTCATAGTATAACTAGCAAAATTTAGTAATTCGCTATGTATCTTCTTTGCGTTACTCTCGGTGTCAACAAATGGATTTCCATTCACACCCTTCCTATCTACCTTGCATTGACTTCACTTACAATTTGTCCCTTCAAAGAGCCGTACCCAGACATCCTCTCCCTTGTTTCGTCCAAACCCTGATTATGGAGCTTAAATTCAACATCAGAGTCCACTCTGAGGTGCTTACGTGGTCCTTGCATACCACCAAGGGCTTCACCGATTGGGCTCGCCTCGGGCTCTTTTGCCTCCATCAAAGCCACTTTCAACTTAGAAATCTGCTCCAAATGCTGAGCTGTGCAGGTTCCTCCTCCGGGGTAAATTTACTCATGACACCACAATCACCGGAATTCTAGCAATTTAAAAATCGCCAAAAAACTCAGTCAAAATCACGCCAATTCAATCCCACTTATGACACCAATAATTTAATCAGAATGAAAATAATTATAACTTAATTTCAATAGACCATGCCACATAAGAGTATAATTTATTTGTTAGTGCCCACCCCCTGGGGATTTTTCAAGACAATTGTTTTTGTAAACTTTTACCATAGAGGTATTGAAATCAGGTAGTCTGCAAATTGCACGTTGGTGGGTGAGGCTGTGAGAGCGCTTTTTCAAAATGGCCGCCAAAATCCCGGTAATCGACTCTGCCACATAAAATGATTTTTGAGTGCCACCCCGGGGATTTTTCAAGACAGTTATTTTTGTAAACCTTTAACATAGAGCTATAAAAATCAGGTTGTCTGCTGCCGTCTCCTCGTCGTCTCAAGCATTGGCGATTTTGCAGGATTCAAAGTGTTCCAGCTACCGGTTGTCTTCCCAGGGCTCCTTCCCTTTGAATTGGTCTGGTACAATCCGGGGTCGTCTGGACCCCCATAATTTCTCTGCAATTGTTTGCTTGTTTTCATTAGACTCCTCTTGCCTGAGGCTTCCTGGAACATCCTCTGAGGCTTTAGTAACTTACGTATCTTTTTCACTATCCTCAGCAGTTCCTTCCTCACGCACAGGAGAGTCCTTCGTTAGAGGCTTTGCATCCTCCTCAATCACAGTTGAATGCGACTGTGGCGTCCACGTCCTTTTCTTTTTCAATATTCCTGTAGGAGGGGTCCAAGTGCCTCCATCAGTACCTGGTGCCGGAGTACCAGGCAGGGGAGGGAGGCCGAGGGGTATGGAGGATAAATACAAATTTTACCTCGCCCCCAATCCTTAACCCACCAGTATATTTTTGCAGACAAGCAGATATTGCAATGGGATACAATAGCCTGCCCAAAAAAAGTAGTCTCTGAAAATCTCCGGGAGAGGGTTTCGGTTCATAGCCCATGAACTATTAACCAAGGGTTGCTAAATTGACGCTAGCTTTGTGCTTCACTCTGTTTTCTTTCATTTTGTCGTTTTTAAATGATAATGTGAATATATCTTCTTCTTCTGCAGAAATATTTCAAACAATCTTATCACCACCGTCGAAGCGTCATTCTTCAGCGATTTCGAAAAGTTGGACACCTTGTAAGATATTTCAAATAACATACTTATAGTCGCGATTTTCTGGTTGGTTGGCATGTGTTTGAGATGGGGGACGGGGCAACCAGGGCACAGACCCTTGGTGGAGATACGCCTCTGGTGTTAAGTTACCTAAATTTTGTATATTGTACCTGAATGGACGTTCTTTCAAAATTAAATGTAACCTAAAGCACGCTATTATCTGTACACTCAGCTGCGGTAGAAATAAATCCTGTGTGACGTAAATGTTATGGCAAACTGACATCAGAATTTGTCTGTACTTTTTGCTTATACATGTAGCCTACCCCACCAATTAAACAATTCAGTCATTTCCATTTGATCCACCCATGATACCTATGTACTCATTGGTGTAGCTGGACAAACATGTGTTTGTCGGTAAATTCACAAACTTGTTTGTATTTCTGAACTTATTCGTATGCTAAACATTAATGTATAAACAAAAAAGAGAGAAAAAACTAAGAGAAAATGGTACATACGTATTATTTTAAGCCTTATTGGAAAAAAAACCTGAGTGCAATTATATAAATGACACACCTCCCCACCCTCCCTCCTTCCCCCGTTGAATGAATTCATTTGCAAAAAATGTTTGCTCCACAATGAAAATCCTGGCGTGGCCACTGTATGTACTTATTCAATATGTTTGCTTATTTTATAGGGATATGAGGAATAATCCCATCGAGATAGTACACAAAACTACCTTCCACAGAATGCCGAATCTAAAGAACCTGTAAGCATTTTGAATTTGAAATGTTGAGAACTTTGCGTATAGGTCTACCACAATCTATAATCGCTTTAATTCTCTCTGCACAATTGTTCGGATCTCAGACTTAACAAATTAACACATTCCATGTCATATTTTTATTTTAAAATTAATGAGGGGTAATTTATATTATTGATACATTATTTTCACTCACTGACCATAAGTATTGCAACACACACCAAAGTTCAGTTTGGAGAACTGTGTTACAATAATTAGGTGTTCGGGTATGTGCCCGAAACACCTATTGTTGTTTCTTCTCCTCCTTCTCCTCCTCCTCCTCCTCCTCCTCCTCCTCCTCCTCCTCCTCCTCCTCCTCCTCCTTCTTCTTCTTCTTCTTCTTCTTCTTTCCTCCTTCTTCTTCTTCTTCTTCTTCTTCTTCTTCTTCTTCTTCTTCTTCTTCTTCTTCTTCTTCTTCTTCTTCTTCTTCTTCTTCTTCTTCTTCTTCTTCTTCTTCTTCTTCTTCTTCTTCTTCTTCTTCTTCTTCTTCTTCTTCTTCTTCTTCTTCTTCTTCTTCTTCTTCTTCTTCTTCTTCTTCTTCTTCTTCTTCTTCTTCTTCTTCTTCTTCTTCTTCTTCTTCTTCTTCTTCTTCTTCTTCTTCTTCTTCTTCTTCTTCTTCTTCTTCTTCTTCTTCTTCTTCTTCTTCTTCTTCTTCTTCTTCTTCTTCTTCTTCTTCTTCTTCTTCTTCTTCTTCTTCTTCTTCTTCTAAAACTTCTTCATCTTCTTCTTCTTCTTCTTCTTCTTCTTCTTCTTCTTCTTCTTCTTCTTCTTCTTCTTCTTCTTCTTCTTCTTCTTCTTCTTCTTCTTCTTCTTCTTCTTCTTCTCCGCAAACAAAAACATACTTGCAAACTTCACATGAACTTGAAACTTGGCATGTACTTAGAACTTAACAAGTAGATGAAACTCCAGTTGTGAGTGACCCCGATTTGACCTTACTTCCTGTCCAAACCGGAAGTCAACGTTTAATATTAAAAATAATCATATCTCAACAACCACAACAGGTAAATGGACATTTTTTGCACTATTGTATAGATTGTTAATTGTCGAAAAATATTTACAAAAACATGACCCCAATTTGGCCTAACTTCCTGTCCAAACTGGAAGTCAAAATTTAACATTTAAAAAAAATCATATCTCAACAACCACAAGAGGTAAATTCACAATTGTTGTACCATTGTACAGATCGTTAATTGTCAAAAAATATTTACAAAAAGGTGACCCCAATTTGACCTTACTTCCTGTCCAAACCGGAAGTCAAAGTTTAATATTTAAAAAAAATAATATCTCAATTACCACAAGAGGTAAATTCACAATTGTTGTACCATTATACAGATTGTTAATTGTCGAAAAATATTTACACAAAGGTGACCCCAATTTGACCTTACTTCCTGTCCAAACCGGAAGTCAAAGTTTAACATTTAAAAAAATCATATCTCAACAACCACAAGAGGTAAATTCACAATTTTTGTACTATTGTACAGATCGTTAATTGTCGAAAAATATTTACAAAAAGGTGACCCCAATTTGACCTTACTTTCTGTCCAAACCGGAAGTCAAAGTTTAATATTTAAAACAAATAATATCTCAACAACCACAAGAGGTAAATTCACAATTGTTGTACCATTATACAGATTGTTAATTGTCGAAAAATATTTACACAAAGGTGAGCCCAATTTGACCTTACTTCCTGTCCAAACCGGAAGTCAAAGTTTAATATTTTCAAAAAATCATATCTCAACAACC
Source organism: Zoroaster sp. YZ-2022 (assembly GCA_029582265.1). Classification (NCBI taxonomy): domain Eukaryota; kingdom Metazoa; phylum Echinodermata; class Asteroidea; order Forcipulatida; family Zoroasteridae; genus Zoroaster; species Zoroaster sp. YZ-2022. Next base: position 8,519,858 of record CM055826.1, read on the forward strand.
ACAAGAGGTAAATTCACAAATTTTGTACCATTATACAGATCGTTAATTGTCAACAAATATGTATACCCCAATTTGACCTTAGTTCCTGTCCAAACCGGAAGTGAAAGTTTAATATTTAAAAAAATCATATCTCAACAACCACAGGAGGTAAATTGACATTTTTGTACCATTGTACAGATTGTAAATTGTCAAAAGTATTTACACAAAGGTGACCCCAATTTGACCTTACTTTCTGTCCAAACCGGAAGTCAAAGTTTAATATTAAAATAATTTCTAAATTCAGTATTGTATTGTATTCAAATAAACTTCTCGCGAGAACTTCAACAGACGTTAACATTTGACTTCTTCAACACTTCGAATTGATGACGTAACCATTTTAACTTCAACCGAACACCTTGTTTTTGTTGTAACAAAAACTTACATCTATTTTTTTTATTTTATTTTTTTACTTCTTCTCGTTCTTCTCCCCCATCTTGTCCGCAAACAAAAACATACTTGCAAACTTCACATGAACTTGAAACTTGGCATGTACTTAGAACTTAACAAGTAGATGATACTCGAGTTGTGAGTGACCCCGATTTGACCTTACTTCCTGTCCAAACCGGAAGTCAAAGTTTAATATTAAAAAAAATCATATCTCAACAACAACAACAGGTAAATGGACACTTTTTGCACTATTGTATAGATTGTTAATTGTCGAAAAATATTTACAAAAACATGACCCCAATTTGACCTTACTTCCTGTCCAAACCGGAAGTCAAATTTTAACATTTAAAAAAATCATATCTCAACAACCACAAGAGGTAAATTCACAATTTTTGTACCATTGTACAGATCGTTAATTGTCAAAAAATATTTACAAAAAGGTGACCCCAATTTGACATTACTTCCTGTCCAAACCGGAAGTCAAAATTTAATATTAAAAAAAAAAAATATCTCAACAACCACCAGAGGTAAATTCACAATTTTTGTACCATTATACAGATTGTTAATTGTCGAAAAATATTTACACAAAGGTGACCCCAATTTGACCTTACTTCCTGTCCAAACCGGAAGTCAAATTTTAATATTAAAAACAAATCATATCTCAACAACCACAAGAGGTAAATTCACAATTTTTGTACCATTGTACAGATCGTTAATTGTCGAAAAATATTTACACAAAGGTGACCCCAATTTGACCTTACTTCCTGTCCAAACCGGAAGTCAAAGTTTAATATTTTCAAAAAATCATATCTCAACAACCACAAGAGGTAAATTCACAAATGTTGTACCATTATACAGATCGTTAATTGTCAAAAAATATTTATACCCCAATTTGACCTTACTTCCTGTCCAAACCGGAAGTGATAGTTTAATATTTAAAAAAATCATATCTCAAGAACCACAGGAGGTAAATTGACATTTTTGTACCATTGTACAGATCGTTAATTGTCGAAAAATATTTACAAAAAGGTGACCCCAATTTGACCTTACTTCCTGTCCAAACCGGAAGTCAAAGTTTAATATTTTCAAAAAATCATATCTCAACAACCACAAGAGGTAAATTCACAAATTTTGTAGCATTATACAGATCGTTAATTGTCAAAAAATATTTATACCCCAATTTGACCTTACTTCCTGTCCAAACCGGAAGTGAAAGTTTAATATTTAAAAAAAATAATATCTCAATTACCACAAGAGGTAAATTCACAATTGTTGTACCATTGTACAGATCGTTAATTGTCAAAACAATTTTACACAAAGTTGACCCCAATTTGACCTTTACTTCCTGTCTAAATCGGAAGTCAAAGTTTAATATTTAAAACAAAATCTTCCACAAGAGGTAAATTCACAATATTTGCACCATTGTACAGATCGTTATTTGTCAAAACAATTTTACACAAAGGTGACCCCAATTTGACCTTTACTTCCTCCCGAACACCTAGAGTTTGTGTAAACAAACTCGAATCTCTAGTTTATTTTATTTTGTTTTATTTACACTACTTAAGACTTCTTGAAAGTGCCTGTGTTTTGAAGTCAGTGTTTTTGTTTTACTGTTCTTGCTCGGAAATTATGTAATACACGATCGATGAAATCAGATTACCTGTTACTGTAAAGTGCTATTTTGAGCATGTTGCAATACTTTTGGCCAGTGAGTGTATTAGGTCTACATCAACGTGAAGCAATATTTCGCATTTAATAAATATATACCACCGTTTCAGTAATGCAAGCTGAATGTTATTTCATGACATTTATGTTTTAATTTTGTTATTTTAGGGTCGTCGATGACTACGGTCACTGCTGTGAATTTGTTTCAGCTATTCCAACTTTAAACATTTCCCATTGCAAGATCACGAATATACGGTCATCATTAGACCGATGTGGCAGACTTTTGCTGAACAACGGACTAAGAGTGCTCATGTGGATACTTGGTATTGCCGCCCTCATTGGCAATTCATTAGTTATTGTCTGGAGGTATAGGCAACGCAGAGATCCATGTGACAATAAAACCCATTCATTCTTGGTGCTAAATTTAGCTATATCCGACTTAATGATGGGTGTTTATATGTTGATCATTGGGATTACAGACTTGCAATTTGGCGAGAAATACGCTATTGGAGCAAAGAGATGGCGGTCCAGTGCAGTTTGTAAGATTGCTGGGGTGTTATCGGTACTTTCGAGCGAGGCATCGGTCTTCTTCGTCACCATTATTAGTATCGAGTGTTTTCTTGGCATAGTGTTTCCCTTCAGTAAAATCAAAATCCGGGGGAAGGCTTCCAAAGTTATTGTCTCCATTACATGGTCAACAGCTGCGTGTCTAAGTATTGCTCCAACTGTTATTACTGGGTATGATTCAAAGATATACGGATTATCTGATACGTGTATCGGCCTCCCTCTGATTACAAGTGCCACAAGTTTTGGTAGTGAAAAATCTGATGTTGGTGATTTTTATAATGCGGTTCCCGATATTGTGACTCCAGTTTCTCAGGGGAGCGGACCAGCTTGGGTCTACTCTATTGTCCTGTTTATTGGCGTGAATTTGTTGTGTTTTATGGTGGTGTTTTGCTGTTACACCGCCATGTTCGTGAGTGTTAAAAAGACAAACAAGGTGGTGAGGGAAACTGCTCACCGAAAGCAGGAAATCGGCATGGCGATTAAAATGGCTCTCATAGTCGGCACGGACTTCGCGTGCTGGATGCCTATCATCGTCATGGGGATTCTGTCCCAGACCGGGACGGTAGACATCAGTTCAGAAATGTTTGCCTGGGTTGCTGTATTCATAGTACCCATTAATTCATCGGTCAATCCTTATCTTTATACAATCTACACTAAATGTGCCAATAAGCTTAAACGTTCCCAAGCCAACGATGCTCAAATTCACCTAAACTTGGCACATATCAGACAGAGATGACATCTTGTGCCTTGCAAACTTAAGGCTGACTTTCTGTGAGACATTCATACTCCCAAATAAACGCCGACCAAAATCTTACAGAAATGGGACATACACAACTTGCCTTATTGAATGTTATTTGTATCGCTTGTATTAATATCTCGATTATACACACGGGAATTGTTTCTATATTTGAATAACAGATTGATTATTTATCAATTAGACACTAACTTTAAATTGTATTATCACACATATTTATAATTTTTTATTGCACTATTAGGGCTCTCTCAAATAATTAAAATAATAAATAACAATTAATATTATATATATATATATATATATATATATATATATATATATATATATATATATATATATATATATATATATATATATATATATATATGTATATAGATAATACTGTTTGTATGTGACTGTACGCATTTTAATAGTTGTTGTGAATCTTCATTAAATATGGGCTCTAAGCAAATATTATAATTTACCTTTTCCTCTTTTAAGTGAGATAATGTCATAAGGAAATAATATCAGTTTTATTATCTAGACTCACAGTTCAATAATTGTAAAAAGTCACTTTCTCCAAACTCGTTTCGTCCCGAATTCAGAACAGCCTAAGATCCACTGGGAGAAAAACGTATGCTCCTCGAAATTACCCCTTCAGTCGTCAATATCAACAAGGTGTTATCGGCAATACAGTAACTAACACTTAGGATATTTGCTCTTGTACGTTGTGTATTTTATCTTATGATATAACCACTCTAAAAAAATCAAATGATCAATTATTGATAGTTGCTTAGAGCTAATGTTTAAGACGAATTATTAACTTTTACCAACTGACATTTTGTTTGAATTATATTTCAATATTTACTTATTTAAGATGCTTGTAATTATTTAATGGTATTTAATAATGTTTCGTTTTATGCGATTATTAGTAACGTCAAAATAAGTAGCTAGCGACATAATATTTGTCATATTTCAAATTTCAGCTTTGTGTATCACAGTTGAACAGTATTTGAGAAAAAAACGGGCTTTCCATTTAGGAAGGTTGATTTTTGCCATGTTTGTTTTATTTATATTTTTATTTTCATTTTTTATTTGTTGTTATTTATTTATTTTTAATTAATGTATTTGTTTGCCTTTAAAATGGTCATCTTATTTCGTTTTTTGGATAAGGAGAAAATTACAAACATAATTATAGGGCTTATTTCGATTATTTGTATTATTTGTGGAAATGGATCATTAGCCGATGATGCATTTCATTTGTTAATGTTTATTCTGGTTTAATCGAAAATGTCTGACGATAAAACTTGTTGGGATGTTTGGTACCGTTAACATCTTAAAACCAGTAAGCTTTAACATAATAATTCCTTCGGTTTCTTTTGGGGTACTGTACCTTTAACATGTTTAAATAAATAAAATACAAAAAAAAAATACAAACAAATTAAAAATAAATAAATAAACAAAAGTTATATAAATGTATTCAAGAAATGCTGTTGGTATGTTGCCTTCCCCAATTTTGAGAGAGGTTATATCATTAGGAAACAATATACGTTTACTTATGTAGACTCACAGTTCAATATTGTAAACATTCACCCATTTTGTCTTAAATTCAGAAAACTTTTAGGTCCACTTGGAGAAAACAACTGGTTCTCGAACGTTAAAAAAATCGCCTTATAGATGTCGCCCTTGGAAAGTCACCCCTACTGGGGTCAAATCACTGTTGTTTGTAAATAACACCAACAATATTCGCGATGTTGCGCGTATAAACGTGAGAGGATCATTATTTTGTTTCCTCCCAGTGGACTTAAGGCTTCTTATGAATTCAAGAAAAAATGGATTTAGACAAATCCTTGGATTGACATAATACAAATGTTGTTGTTTAGTTTCCTTTTGACATAACCATACATTGAAAGGTCAATTATTGTTAAATAATGCTTAGAGTTTATTTTTAACACTAATTATTTATTTTTATCATTTACACTTTGTTTGAATTTCAATAATTAATTATTTGATGTATGTAACGTTTGTAATTATTGAATGGTATTTTATCATGTGTTGTTTTTAAGCGGTTTTCCCGGCCCAATTTCAACAGAGCGTCGTTCAATTTCGCGTGACACTGATTGCTGCTCAAAAATCATCATTTAATTTGCTAAAACGATCATTCAGTTTCATTTAATAAGCATTTTAAAATACTCAACCACAGCATTCAGTGTCGCCTAAGCTTCCCACAGCGTACACTTATATCGTTATTGGGCAAGCCATTTGTGCAATGGAATTCAACCACAGCATTCAGTGTCGCCTAAGCTTCCTACAGCGTACACTTATATCGTTATTGGGCAAGCCATTTGTGCAATGGAATTCAACATTGTTACACTTGTTTTTCCATGTTTGAAGGACAAACACACCAGTAGACAAAATGATTGGGAAACATTTTCAACGTAACTTAATGCTCCAAAAACACATTGATTAAGAAATATGTGAGGGGAAAATGAAACAAAGAATGTAAAAACATGAACGAAAACCGTGGTAGCAACAGTATTAGCAAAATCGCTTTAATACGAACGCACAAAAACGAATTTGAATGGTCAATTGGATAATTATGGCCGGGATATAGTAACGTCCAAAGAAGTACTTTTAGTTTATTGCGTGTATTGATGTTCAACATCTACAGTAGTAGATAGCGACATAACAATTGTCCGTGTGTATTAATGTTGAACAGGCAATTACAATGATGATCATCACTACTTATCTATAGTATACGAAATTAATTAGCATACTTAAAGAAATGTGCAAGGTATCACAAAATAAGTTTATAATGGGATTAAATACAGTCTGATGCTGGTGGTTTAATTGGAATAAACGATCGTTTGATAATGTCCATGTCCACAAAGTCACGTGCCAATTATTGGAACCAAAATCAAGTATACGTCAAATGTAGTAGTCATGTGACATAATGTTGTTCATGTGTATGTGATAACCCTTTCAAGCCTGGGCTTTTTTCACTCCGTATTTTCTGAAATCTTCAGCCAGTTTTGATGAAACTTAGTTATGTTCGTTTTAACAAGATCTATCGGATGAGGTTATACAAACTAGGGCTTTGAAGTTTGAATTAATGTCATCATATGAAACGTATATGTTCTCTTTTTTGCATTTGTTTCTCCTATTTTTATTTTTGTTTAAATTCTCATTTTGCCAAATTGATTGCCATTATACGAAAACGAAAGTAACATTTTAATGAATATCCAGTCGAACCAAGTCTGCTAAATTGGATGAAGAATGTGTATTACTAAAAAGAACGACGTATATGCTAAATTGAACCCACGACGCCATGTTAAACTTAACCCAATGGACATTGCAAAGCAGACCAAGAAATTCATAACTCTATTTTTTTTTTTTTTTTTTTTTTACAGATGGTAACCTTTGTACCTTCAGATGATTATTAATAAGCCATCATTATAAATACAAAATGCAGCTCAAATTCAGTAAATTATAAAACAAATAATCAATATTGAAAAGACAAACAACGTTAACAAATGTCAGGCATCAGGCACAAACAAAAATTAATAGAAGAAAGAAAGTCCCTAGCAACGACAATCAAGGACCCCTCCCCCTCCCCAAAGGAATCTGGCTTAGACAACCACCAAAAAATATACTGGGAGCACAACAAAAGTATTGGAAGTACACATTCTGAACAAACAGACAGACAGAAAAGTAGACAAAACAAATAGACAGCCCGACCAACAAAAAGGAACGTCGTGAAGTCAAGAGATATGAATCATAACCTTAAAATGCTTAGTGTAGAAGCCAGCCTGGCTAGTATGGACATAGTCATCAATCCTTAACAACACAAAGACCTTCATCCCAGTACCTCTGATACTAGATTTACAAATTTGTCATGATTGACAGACTTTGGTTCACTGAGCAACAGTCACCGGCTTTTCTTCCAGTGACATTGACTACCGTCGGAAGGTAGTTGAAGGAGAGGTAGTTGGAGGAGGCAGTGGAGAATCCCACAAACAGATGGAACAGAAGTTTAATTGATGAAAATGGCATCCTCAAAATTGATCAGATTGAATCTCTGAAAACTACGGTATGTTATCTAAATGCCTTGTTAAAAAGTTGGTGCAGTGCCCGCCCCCCCCCCTCCCTAAGATGTAACTGCTGCCTCGATGTCATCGTCATGCAGTTTCTGCTTGAAAATGTTATCCGGTCCCAGTAAATACGCAACATACACAGCAGTAACTGCATTTCATTTATTCGATTTATTGTATGTATTATTTACAAATACATTTTTCAAATTGAATGTGATTCATTTATGGTATTACAGAATCTTGATTATTTTGGCAATTACTTATGGCTTTAGGAATCAAGGATGTTTTTAGGTTATATTTATATGAAAGTTAATTAGAACTTTCTAAAGGTAACTGAAAAAATAGAAATATTAACTATAACCAAATCGCTGTTGGTAACCAATCACCGTACATAAAATATTTAATTAAATATCATTACAAGTTAGTTACCTAATGCATTATGGATTCAAATTTATCTTGCAAATTAGTCGAGAATTATAAAGAAAACATAAGACCACAGAACGGACAGGTAAAGGCGTTTATGGCTTGTCGTCTTCAGTACTTTGTGTCCTGGGTTGCCTTGAAGCAGAAATCAAGTGATTTGTTTCGTTTCCCCAATATCTGAGCGAATGTTTTTCATACCCCCAAAATAACGACAACCTGTAATGTTTCACTAAGCTTGGGTGTATAATCTAGGGTGGTTGGGTGTAGGGGGTGGTTGGGTGTAGGAGATGGTTGGGTGTAGGGGATGGTTGGGTGTAGGGGATGGTTGAGTGTAGGGGATGGTTGGGTGTAGGGAGGGTAGGCAGTCATCGTTGCCCCGTACTACCACAACACCCAATGTCCACAACTGACTACATTAATCATGTTTTCTTGAAATTGTGCACTTCATCCAAGCAACAAATATAAATATCAGGTATTGAGGTGATTCTATTTTGTAATAACTTGAGTTTTCAAATGGCCGTATTAATATACAGGAATATAATCAAGAGAATAGACAGTATGATTTATTATAATAGTTACATGCATTAGCAACAACCCAAAACAAGTATCAGTAGTTAGTTACTTTAAGAACCAAGTATTATCTTTATCATAGAAACATTACAGAGACATTGGAACTCAAATAGAAAAGTATAGGAAGGATTTACGTTGTATACGTGCGTGTTCTAGTGTTTCCGTCCTAATGCCTTTGATAAATGTCCTACTAGGGTACAGAACGTCAGCTACTAGCTACCATTTGTGCAAGAATAAATATAACTATTTCTCCATCATTTCAAATGGGCGACTTTTAAGACGCTGGTGGCAGCAGACTTACCGGTCCTTTTCCCATTGTTTAAGTAGTTCTGAGCATGCGCATTATATTACCAACTGGATAAACCAAGAGAGTCTCCTGCTATATAGCGTCTAATAAGCATCCCATTAAAAATATTACTAATGACGTCAACTGTTTTAAGATCAAATAAATCAACAAATATTAGGTCAAAGAAGTCAACAAATACTAAATACGAAATGTTACACACACTATGTTTCTATTATACCTTTTCTTCCAGTAAGCAAAAATAATATTTATGTAAGATGTGCATATGTACAAATACTTCATCCTAAATTGTCAAACAATATCAATTGCACTTATACAGCAAAATCTTAACACAAACTATTAAACTATATAATATCCAGTAATGTTTATCTCATTATATTCATGGACTGTTTCAACCCACTGAGAATAAATACTTTATATTAACTATCGGCAATTTAAACGAAAGCAGAGACAGATACAATAATGTTGCATTTATAGACTCCTATATGAACTGATACATTTATTATGGAGTTTTGAACCTTTAACATATAACAACATAAATAAATGTACACTTCAACCGCGCTGCTTCACGCCTATCCGTAAACCCATAGCAAAATAAATGTACACTTCAACCGCGCTGCTTCACGTCTATCCGTAAACCCATAGCAAAATAAATAAGCATATTGCGGATTTGTTTTATTTATTTTTTAAATTTATTTTGTATTTGTAAAGGGATAATCATTTTTCAAAATTCGATATATTACAAAATGCGATTTGTTATTCCAATACCATAATTTATACATATTATATGAATCAACATATGGCCAATGTACAATAATTAAACAATCTCACACACAATTATATCCACTCTTAAACTTTGACCTTTGGCTTGACTTTTCGACAAAATGCACCAACTAAAACAAAGTAAACATTGTAATGTTCTTTCCACGTGATATACATCATGTTTTTTGCCAAATGACATTAAATTCTGTATAATCGACTCGCATTATATAGACATCTAACATCTGGGTATTATTTGTAAACATTGACCAATCAGGGATAAAACAACTATATCATTCATTCGTTTAAAGGTTAGATATGACTGGAATTTGGTAACATACGTTTATTTCAAACCTATAGTTTTCACAACAAGCCAACTTCTGAATCTCACTCAGCACATTGAGGATGGGTTTCAGAAAGGACTGATAACAGGAGCCGTCTTTGTTGATCTGTCTGCCGCATATGACACTGTGAACCACCGCCTCCTCCTGAAAAAGATCTTGGAGTTGACAAAAGACCTGGCGCTTACAGCCCTCATTGGAGCCCTCCTGAAAGATAGGTGCTTCTTTGTTGTCTTGAACAACAAGCAAAGTCGCTGGCGACGACAACGGAATGGCTTACCCCAAGGTAGTGTGTTGGCTCCACTACTATATAACATCTACACAAATGACCAGCCAATTGGCCAGAACACTGAGCGGTTCATCTACGCCGACGACCTCTGTGTAACATGCCAAGAGAGTACGTTTGAAGCAGTAGAAGCAAACCTCACCTCAGCCCTAGATGAGCTACTCCTCTACTACGAGCGCAACCACCTACATGCCAACCCTGCGAAGACTCAAGTCTGCTCGTTCCATCTCAGGAATCGTGAAGCCAACCGGCCTCTTAACATCAAATGGTCTGGAACACCACTTGAGCACTGTACCCACCCTGTCTACCTTGGAGTAACCCTGGACCGCACTCTCTCCTTTAAGGAGCACGTCAAAAACACCAAATTGAAAGTCGGTTCCCGAAACAACATCCTACGGAAACTGGTCAACTCCAAATGGGGAGCCACAGCACACACATTAAGATCTACTGCTCTGGCCTTGTGCTATTCCTCTGCGGAGTATGCATGTCCTGTCTGGGAGAGATCAACCCATGCCAAGAAACTTGACCCAGCGTTGAACAACACCTGCCGCCTGATCACTGGTTGCTTGAAACCCACCAACATAAACAACTTGCACCTCCTCGCTGGCATTGCCCCTGCTGATATCAGACGGGAAGTGGCCAGTCGAGTCGAGACGACAAAGGCTACTAGTGATGAACGCCACCTCCTCCATGGACGTCAACCCCAGGCCCAACGACTGAAGTCAAGAAGAAGCTTCCTCAGCCATGTCCAGCCCCTAACAACATCTCGAAAAGAAACCAGACTCCAGCTCTGGATGGAAAAGCTTGAGAGTGACCCTCCTCCAACTGGCATGGGAATCCCCCCTGCTGAAGACCTCCCTCCTGGCTCAGAAGCACCATGGATTCAGTGGAAAACACTCAACCGCCTGAGAACTAGAACGGGACGATCAAAAGCTGCTTTGGTCAGATGGGGCTACAAGACCGGCCCAACCACCTGTGAATGTAGAGAAGCAGACCATACTATGGAGCATTGCCTTGTCTGCTCTCTACTACCCAACCCCTGCAGCTCGAAAGACCTTGCAGAGTTCAATAAAAAATGCAAAGAACTGTGTAAAGAAATGGGAAACTGTCATATAACCACCACGCTTCGAAGAATCGAAAAGAAGATGAAATATAAAGCTAACCTTATCAAGTGACATCACAATAGATGCTCACGTTTACTGAGAAAACGATGAAAACTGTAACATGTTTTGTTTATGTTTTCATGTTTTACAAAAGATTGCTGGATGACAAAATTTTGTCAATTCTACCAAACAATTCCTGTTTTCTCGAAGATGAAAACACTTCAGACACAATCATTTCTCATGATAATTGATACGTGTACCAACTTCACAACAAGTAACTTTTATGATAACAATGAGACAATTAATTTGATAATAATGGTGATTACCAATGTTGTACCTTCCCTTTATACTCTGACTGAGATTGGTCAATTAATGACCACACATAAGACCCTTTATACTCTGACTGAGATTGGTCAATTAATGACCACACATAAGACCCTTTATACTCTGACTGAGATTGGTCAATTAATGACCACACATAAGACCCTTTATACTCTGACCGAGATTGTTCAATTAATGACCACACATAAGACCCTTTATACTCTGACTGAGATTGGTCAATTAATGACCACACATAAGACCCTTTATGTAAAAATGATTGTTGATGAAGAAATGGTGTATCACACAGGGTCTGATCACAATGTGCTAATTCTTAACTTAAAGCCGGATAGGCGTAACAAAGAGGCCGCTAAGTCGGTGTCAAAACAAAGGCGCTTTGTTTGGGACATAAAACAAGACCAAGATTGGTCTGCCTTTCAAGAGGAGGTCAATAAAGAATTTTGTGAATGGGATACTAAACCCCTTGATAATGCAGACTTAATATGGGAATCCTGGAAATCTAAATTGTTAAAAGCGACTAACAATACTATTGGTGTTAAAGAGATCAAAGGTAAACATAAACCATGGGTCGATTCTGAGATCAGAGAAGCCATAAACTGCCGCAAACAGGCAAGTCGAGAACATCGTAATTGTACTAAATCTGGCAATAACAATACTAAGGGTGACGAGCTTTGGAACATATATAAAGAAAATAAACTTGCTGCAAAAAAACTTATACATAAGAAAATCATGAAAAGAAGGGTTGATAAGAGTATCAAAATAAGTGCTAAAGGTGGTCCAGGATGTAAAGACTTCTGGAAAAACCTTAGAGGTAGTAAAAACAATTCCGAGAGTGTCCATACACTTAAACTACCCAACTCTAATATTATCACAACTGACAGAACAGTTATGAAACAATCTATTATGCAGTACTTTCACACCTTGGGTAAAATGCATCGTAATCTATATGATGAAACGGACATTACTAGCGACTTAAAAAGTATCAATTATAAGTCGATAAAGGAACTTGCACGTGATAGCCATACTAATTATAATACAAAGGACCACCTAAATGATTTGTTTTTTACGCTTGATGATGTCATAACTGCAACAGGTCAATCAAAAAATAATAAGGCACCAGGCCTTGATGGTATTACTAATGAATTAATTAAGAACGGTGGTGACGGTGTATATAGATCATTATATGATATGTTTATATTTCTTAGAAACAATGAGTGTATACCGAATGAATGGAATAAGGGAATTATCATCTCTATACATAAGAAAGGTGCTAAAAATGACTTAAGCAACTATAGGGGCATAACACTCACTTCATGTGTATCTAAAATTTACAATCGTCTTCTTTCCCAAGTCATATCGTCTTTTCTGGAAGAGAACGATTCTCTTGGTGAAATTCATGATTTAGATCAAACCATCGCTGCGAAGATCACATTTTCACACTAAAAAGTATTACGGCGTGTAGACTCGCCGAAGGGAAGCAAACCCACCTAGCATTCCTTGATTTTAAAAAGGCTTTCGATAGTGTTTGGCGTGAAGGTCTTCTTAATGAAGCATGGGGTATGGGTATTCGGGGTAGATTATGGCGTGTTCTATCCAATCTCTACAATAATGTTCAAAGTCAAATTAAATTTGGCAATCTAACTACGGACTTTATTGACATTGATGAAGGTGTCAAACAGGGTTGCGTGCTTTCGCCGATTCTCTTCTGCGTCTTTATCAACGAATTATCAAAATCGCTCAAAGAGGCCAATTTAGGTACAAGTATTTGTGGTGTGCAGATTGGTTGCCTATTCTGGGCGGATGACATTGTACTGATTGCAGAAGATGGCAATGAACTACAAAAATGTTAGACATTGCGACCGTTTTCTCACAACAATGGAGGTTAGATTTTAATCATGATAAATCAAAATATTGGTCGGCGTGTTAGCTCCAAATCTTGGAAATTGGGTCACAGCTTTATATCTGAAGTTAATCATTATAAATATATCGGTGTTCAAATTAGCTATAATTTATCCGACCATTGTCATATCGAGGAAGCCATCCGTAAAGGGAATCGATTAATTGCATATATACAATCAATTATTGATGAGCAAGATGATTACAACAGGGTATATTATGGTGATATTTTATGGAAGTTATTAGGCCTTCCGTCAATAAATTATGCATGCTCTGTTTGGATACCTGGTGGCAATTCAGATATTAAAAGGCTTGAAAACGTTCAAGTACAAATGGCAAAAGCCATTCTTAAGGCCCCGCGTAACATGACTAAGGAAGCAATGTATGGTGAATTAGGATGGGAGAGTATCTCCTCAATTCAAGATAAATTCAGGTTGAGTTATGTTGATCGCCTTTTCAAAATGGAAAATAATAGATGGCCAAAACTCTTGTTTAATGCGTCATATCACACTCTGAGTGAGCATAATAAACTGCGGTGGAAATGGCTTAATCACATAAAGCAAAGTTTGTCGCGCTGTGGGATGGACCATATTTTTAATAACAATCCACCACTAAACCAATCTTGGTTAAATACTTTTAAGAAAACTCTTCATCAGGTTTAATTGAATGATTGGCGCAAAGGTGCACAAAGTACATCTTCGCTGTCTTTATATATGTCTCTCAAACAAGTACCGGCTCTTGAACAATATCGTATCGATAGTACGAACTGCTCCGCCGCAATGACTAAATTAAGGGCTCGTACTAACACTTTACAACTCGAGAGATATACCCGCTCCTGGTCACCAAATAATGACGGGTTGTGCAAACTGTGTAAGAGTAATGTAGATGAAGATATTGGCCATTTCATGTGTTATTGTACAGCATTGAATCACATTCGTATTAAGGAATTCGTAGCCCTTGAAAATAATCTTTTTGGTAACAATATGGATTTGTTTTGGGAAATATTTATTTCAGGCAATATCGACTTAAAACTATCCATGATGCTGGGTAACATGTATGAATTCGATAACACACTTGGAAACATTCTTGATACATCATGTAAGAATCTTTTGACCAACCTTTGGGATGAGCGTAAGATGTTGTTGAATGCTATAAATTGATGAATTAATTGACAAGTTTTCTGTTCTATCTATATGTCACGCTGCATGTTTTTGTTTGTTTTTCCTTTTCTTTCTTTTTTATTATTGTGTACTTTGTACTAGTGTTTTGTATTTTAAGTCTTAGTTTATATTTATTGTTTATGTTTTGTACTATGTTTAAGGATGCACCGTCTTTGACGTGTGCCACTGATTTGAAAGTGTAACTCCAATAAAGTGATTGATTGATTGATACTCTGACCGAGATTGGTCAATTAATGACCACACATAAGACCCTTTATACTCTGACCGAGATTGGTCAATTAATGACCACACGTAAGACCCTTTATACACTGACTGAGATTGGTCAATTAATGACCACACATAAGACCACCATAGCAGGTATACAGTCTATTTGAGCTTCTCGTCTACGGAGAATTAAGCTCTTCAGTTAAATTCACAAATCGCTCGTTGCATCTTGGTCTATATAGCTACCGATCACCATTCACATTTGCCCGTTAATGGGGAACGCAAACAATAGAATTGGGAGTGAGATAAGTTTTGCTGTAATTGGATCATCAGCTACACCTGCATGCATTACGCAAACTGTCTTTCGTGTGCATTTGTAAAGAAGTTTATAAGTATAACAGTATGTCTAAAGGGGTTCGTTGTTCACTTTACTATCCCTATTGGGATATACTTCGATCCTGATTGAAACCATATTATCGCAATGAGGATACCAATATACCCCGATCGGGTAACCCTTGGGTGACAATGACATTAAAACCCTATTATCCCAATGAGGATACCAATATACCCCAATCGGGTAACCCTTGGGTGGCAATGACATTAAAACCCTATTATCCCAATGAGGATACCAATATACCCCAATCGGGTAACCCTTGGGTGGCAACGACACCTTCAATTATTCCATAGTATTACATTAGTTGATGTCTTCACAGATTAATTACATCATCATTTATTTCCTGATTTCTTATAATTTAATTGTTTACAAATATTCATTATTTATTATTCTAAGAATTCAGTTTGAACAGATTTATATATTATTTGTTTTCATTGTAATGTTTAATTGTTTGAAGTGTGCATGCAATTACTTGTTACATTATTTTCTCAGTTTTTAAGACAATCATTAATTGTCCAATGTTTGTACATTCTCTTCTTGTCTTTTCTATTGTCTTTTCATCAAAACTGTCCAATTTGCTCTCAAATAAATATGTTACATATACTTCTATCTTTTAACATTTGTGGATCACGATGCTTTCATACATGTACATAATTATGTGTTAAATTAAAATTGTTTCCTAAACAGGATGAAACATATAATGTTATTTTAATACTTGTAACATTGTACAATGTACAGTCATATCTACATTTATCAGATGATAGCCCTGAACCATCAAATATTATAAAATGTAGCCATCGTACAGGTCATTGACTGTATTCCTATATAATGTAACCATCGTACAGGTCATTGACTGTATTCCTATATAATGTAACTATCGTACAGGTCATTGACTGTATTCCTATATAATGTAGCCATCGTACAGGTCATTGACTGTATTCCTATATAATGTAACCATCGTACAGGTCATTGACTGTATTCCTATATAATGTACCCATCGTACAGGTCATCGACTGTATTCCTATATAATGTAACCATCGTACAGGTCATTGACTGTATTCCTATATAATGTAACCATCGTACAGGTCATTGACTGTATTCCTATATAATGTAACCATCGTACAGGTCATTGACTGTATTCCTATATAATGTAACCATCGTACAGGTCATTGACTGTATTCCTATATAATGTAACCATCGTACAGGTCATTGACTGTATTCCTATATAATGTAACCATCGTACAGGTCATTGACTGTATTCCTATATAATGTACCCATCGTACAGGTCATTGACTGTATTCCTATATAATGTAACCATCGTACAGGTCATTGACTGTATTCCTATATAATGTAACCATCGTACAGGTCATTGACTGTATTTCTATATAATGTAACCATCGTACAGGTCATTGACTGTATTCCTATATAATGTAACCATCGTACAGCTCACGTACTGTATTCCTATATAATGTAACCATCGTACAGGTCATTGACTGTATAATGTAACCATATAATGTAACCATCGTACAGGTCATTGACTGTATTCCTATATAATGTACCCATCGTACAGGTCATTGACTGTATTCCTATATAATGTACCCATCGTACAGGTCATTGACTGTATTCCTATATAATGTAACCATCGTACAGGTCATTGACTGTATTCCTATATAATGTAACCATCGTACAGGTCATTGACTGTATTCCTATATAATGTAACCATCGTACAGGTCATTGACTGTATTCCTATATAATGTAGCCATCGTACAGGTCATTGACTGTATTCCTATATAATGTAACCATCGTACAGGTCATTGACTGTATTCCTATATAATGTAACCATCGTACAGGTCATTGACTGTATTCCTATATAATGTAACCATCGTACAGGTCATTGACTGTATTCCTATATAATGTAGCCATCGTACAGGTCATTGACTGTATTCCTATATAATGTAACTATCGTACAGGTCATTGACTGTATTCCTATATAATGTAACCATCGTACAGGTCATTGACTGTATTCCTATATAATGTAACCATCGTACAGCTCATTGACTGTATTCCTATATAATGTAGCCATCGTACAGGTCATTGACTGTATTCCTATATAATGTAACTATCGTACAGGTCATTGACTGTATTCCTATATAATGTAACCATCGTACAGGTCATTGACTGTATTCCTATATAATGTAGCCATCGTACAGGTCATTGACTGTATTCCTATATAATGTAACCATCGTACAGGTCATTGACTGTATTCCTATATAATGTACCCATCGTACAGGTCATTGACTGTATTCCTATATAATGTAACTATCGTACAGGTCATTGACTGTATTCCTATATAATGTAACCATCGTACAGGTCATTGACTGTATTCCTATATAATGTAACCATCGTACAGGTCATTGACTGTATTCCTATATAATGTAACCATCGTACAGGTCATTGACTGTATTCCTATATAATGTACCCATCGTACAGGTCATTGACTGTATTCCTATATAATGTAACCATCGTACAGGTCATTGACTGTATTCCTATATAATGTAACCATCGTACAGGTCATTGACTGTATTCCTATATAATGTAACCATCGTACAGGTCATTGACTGTATTCCTATATAATGTAACCATCGTACAGGTCATTGACTGTATTCCTATATAATGTACCCATCGTACAGGTCATTGACTGTATTCCTATATAATGTAACCATCGTACAGGTCATTGACTGTATTCCTATATAATGTACCCATCGTACAGGTCATTGACTGTATAATGTAACCATATAATGTAGCCATCGTACAGGTCATTGACTGTATTCCTATATAATGTAACCATCGTACAGGTCATTGACTGTATTCCTATATAATGTAACCATCGTACAGGTCATTGACTGTATTCCTATATAATGTAGCCATCGTACAGGTCATTGACTGTATTCCTATATAATGTAACCATCGTACAGGTCATTGACTGTATTCCTATATAATGTAACCATCGTACAGGTCATTGACTGTATTACTATATAATGTAACCATCGTACAGGTCATTGACTGTATTCCTATATAATGTAGCCATCGTACAGGTCAGTGAATCTCTACCAATATAATCTAACCATCGTACAGGTCTTTCTCTGTATTTCTATATAATGTAACCATCGTACAGGTCATTGACTGTATTCCTATATAATGTAACCATCGTACAGGTCATTGACTGTATTCCTATATAATGTACCCATCGTACAGGTCATTGACTGTATTCCTATATAATGTAACCATCGTACAGGTCATTGACTGTATTCCTATATAATGTAACCATCGTACAGGTCATTGACTGTATTCCTATATAATGTAACCATCGTACAGGTCATTGACTGTATTGCTATATAATTTAACCTTCGTACAGTTCATTGAATTTATTTTTTTACCATATAATGTAACCATCGTACAGGTCATTGACTGTATTCCTATATAATGTAACCATCGTACAGGTCATTGATCTGTATTCTATATAATGTAACCATCGTACAGGTCATTGACTGTATTCCTATATAATGTAACCATCGTACAGGTCATTGACTGTATTCCTATATAATGTACCCATCGTACAGGTCATTGACTGTATTCCTATATAATGTAACCATCGTACAGGTCATTGACTGTATTCCTATATAATGTACCCATCGTACAGGTCATTGACTGTATTCCTATATAATGTAGCCATCGTACAGGTCATTGACTGTATTCCTATATAATGTAACCATCGTACAGGTCATTGACTGTATTCCTATATAATGTAGCCATCGTACAGGTCATTGACTGTATTCCTATATAATATGGAACCATCATTCCCAAAATACATTAGTATATAATGTGGAATAATATTGTTCATATTGTATGTGAATCCTGACTAGTATCAAATTAAGTATGTCAATATACAATTCAAATTAACCAAATATAATGCTTATTTTTATGTCTTTTCTCAAATCAAATATCCAACTAAATAAATAGTGATATGACAAAGACAGATGAAGAGATTTGAACCTTAGACCATTTTATATGCAACACCTGCAAATAACAGCAGGATTAACACCCTTAGACCCATTGCATTTGTTTCTACTTCAAACTACACAATGCCCAACTTTACTTTTTCACCAAATTGTTCAAGGCACCGTGGGGCTTGGATGATACTGATGATGCATCAGACACCAGTGGGCTGTTTAACTGTTTGACATCAGTGGGCAATGCTGTCAACTCTTGCTAGCTGTCACTACCATTCTCCTTGTTGGTCGATTCCATGGCACCTTGAGGCTTCCATACACTGATTGTCCGATCGCTGTTGTTAAAAATTGCCGAGTTGAAAGACAGGAAGAACAGGGGATATGTGGCAAAATAAAATGCAGGATTAATAGATATTATGTTATAATTTCTACTAACATGACGGGCAAAATAATGCATGCACTACATGTATTAGAGAATGGTGCACACTGAGGATGTGTGTGGTAACTTCTTGTAGACTTGTGTTGAAATTTGTACTGATGATTACGTTTTTGGAAGACTGAAACTTATCATTACAATTATGTATACAACTACAAGTGACTATATGTGATTTACCTTACGCATCCTCTGTGTGCAACAAGTGTGTATTGTTATCTTGTAAATCAGACCGCAAACCGTGCAACGATTGTTTGAATCATGCTAGTATACTGCATGCATAGTATCTGTTCCTGTAAGTTTGCCGAATCATGATGCATTGTTTTCATCATGGCAAATGTTGCAAAATTAATTTTTAATCTTCGCAAAAAAACAAACAAAACACAATAAATTATAACAAAATTCAAAGTAGCATTGATTTATTCATACTTCATGCATGGTGCTATTTTTGCACATACACTGTACAAGGTTTAAAGGATTAGTTGCTATGTTTAATATGCAGCATGCAATGATGATATTTGTCATGTGTTTTATCACAGCAGTCTCATTAGGTTGGTATTTGGGGGATATTGAAGTTCATTGTGTAGTCTTTAGTTGAGCATAAAGACAAGTGGCATAGATGAAGGTATGACCAAGGGAAGTAATGGACAAACATTAGTGGATCTATGTTTATTTATGTACTTCCTCTTTATTCAAGACCCTGGATACGCCTCTGTGGACAAATACCAAGACCGTGGATATGCCTCTGTGAACAAAGACCAAGACTTGGATACGCCTCTGTGGACAAAGACCGAGACCCTGAATATGCCTCTGTGGACAAAGACCAAGACTTGGATACGCCTCTGTGGACAAAGACCAAGACCCTGGACACGCCTCTGTGGACAAAGACCAAGACTTATATACGCCTCTGTGGACAAAGACCAAGACCCTGGACACGCCTCTGTGGACAAAGGCCAAGACTTGGATTCGCCTCTGTGGACAAAGACCAAGACCCTGGATTTTTGGATATGCTTATGTGGACAAAGACCAAGACCCTGGATACGCCTCTGTGGACAAAGACCAAGACTTGGATAAATAATGAATGCACATGTGCAGTAAAAAGTAATCCACAGTGAACTTGATAAATATAACACGAATAGAATGTGGTAAGAACATCAACTCATGCAAATTATGCTAAATGCAAATGAAGACCACTGACAGTAATTTAGTTTATATTTCATTGAGGTTGGATAGACTATGCCATCTAACATGCAAGCGTGACTTATCTGACAAGGAATACTATCGACGATGCACATTTTTAGGCTTGTATTTCCACACTTTCACAACATGACTACATGGAATGTATTTGTTTAAAGTATAATGCCCAAAGAAATGAAGAGATTATTCATGCATAAGTTGAGCATAAAGACAAGTGGCATAGATGAAGGTATGACCAAGGGAAGTAATGGACAATCATTAGTGGATCTATGTTTATTTATGTACTTCCTCTTTATTCAAGACCCTGGATACGCCTCTGTGGACAAAGACCAAGACCCTGGATATGCCTCTGTGGACAAAGACCAAGACTTGGATACGCCTCTGTGGACAAAGACCAAGACCCTGGATACGCCTCTGTGAACAAAGACCAAGACTTGGGTACGCCTCTGTGGACAAAGTCCAAGACCGTGGACATGCCTCTGTGAACAAAGACCAAGACTTGGATACGCCTCTGTGGACAAAGACCGAGACCCTGAATATGCCTCTGTGGACAAAGACCAAGACTTGGATACGCCTCTGTGGACAAAGACCAAGACCCTGGACACGCCTCTGTGGACAAAGACAAAGACTTATATACGCCTCTGTGGACAAAGACCAAGACCCTGGACAACTCATGCAAATTATGCTAAATGCAAATGAAGACCACTGACAGTAATTTAGTTTATATTTCATTGAGGTTGGATAGACTGTGCCATCTAACATGCAAGCGTGACTTATCTGACAAAGAATACGATCGACGATGCACATTTTAAGGCTTGTATTTCCACACTTTCACAACATGACTACATGGAATTTATTTGTTTAAAGTATAATGCCCAAAGAAATGAAGAGATTATTCATGCATAAGTAGCATACATGTAAAACAAAAACAATAAAACAAAACAGGATTTGTTCATGAGAATATAATTGCAGATATAGACAAGTTAATAACAAAAACACAATAGTTTAATTTTGCAGTCAATAAATGTAGATTAAATGAAAATCAATTCATGGTAGCAGATATTCATTTGCCAAAAGATTGTGTTAAGTGTTAATTTTGAGAGTAAAAATTTTCAAGGAAAGGAATAAGAAAAGTAAGAATTAATATTCATGAGACGTTTACAGCATAATTTCATATACAACATGTTCAAAAGTATTTTGACTTAATCATAAGTCCACTTTTCCAAATTTTTATGAAATAAATTTTCATTTTATAGAAAAATTGTTTAATTTAAAAACAATTCTTAAAGAAATTATCATTTTATTGCTATTTTTCTACCAATTTATTTACCACAATTTATTTCATAAAAATTAGGAAAAGTGTACTTATGATTAAGTCAAAATACTTTTGAACATGTTATACAATGATAACCTCAATGCAGCAACATACAGCATTCATTTTCATGATGCAAATCATACAATAGATATAAACAAGTGAATCTTTGCACATTATATCAATTACTATAATTATTTGTATACACATATTTTTGGAACCAGATACCCAAAATCAGGAAACTTTGGATACCTGGATACCTGTTTTCATTTTTAATTTCAAGACTTTTTGTGGACATCCCTGGATACTCGGCACAGCCTTATATACAATCTACACCGAGGCAATTATATGGAGACATGTTCATTAAGCCAGGGTTGTGTAGAAATGCCTTTATGAAGAGGGACATTGCAAAGGGCAAAGCTGGGGACATTAACAAGAGTTGAAACATGTATTTTGGCATTCTCCTGAAAATAATGAATACAATAACCATATAAGATTACTATCAAAACAATGACTCAAGAGAGATTCATTCTTTGCACCGTGCTGAACTTAACTAGAAGATGATGAGCACATCGACCATATAACGTTATTATCAGAACAATGACTCACGAGAGATTCATTCTTTACACCGTGCTGAACTTAACTTGAAGATGATGAGTACATTGACCACATAAGGTTATTATCAGAACAATGACTCAAGAGAGATTCATTCTTTGCACCGTGCTGAACTTAACTTGAAGATGATAAGTACATTGACCATATAAGGTTATTATCAGAACAGTGACTCAAGAGAGATTCATTATTTGCACCGTGCTGAACATAACTTGAAGATGATTAGCACATTGACCATATAAGGTTATTATGCATCAACACATTGTAAGTATCAGGAAATATGTACATAAACCAACCTGTCAAAGGCACAGCTTATTTCATGTCCTCCATATATAATTTCAGTAAACATTTAGTCTCCTCACAAGTGAACATTTAGTCTTCAGTAAACATTTAATCTTCAGTAAACATTTAGTCTCCTCACAAGCCACTCACATCAAACAACAATATATCCCATTTGTTAAGTCATTCATTTGTCAACAAACACCATTCTGCAGTTTGCCAAAAATATGCATGCTGTGGACCCAACATCATACCAAACTGCCTTTGTAGGGAATGACAAAGTAAATTACCAAATAAAACAAAATCACTGTTTGCTAAATATGCAAATTTGCCTGAATTACTGTTAATTTACTTTTGTCTGTACCACTTAAAGATAATGAGTGCAGCTTTATGGTATTATTGCTTTTCTAGTATTCATTATTATTAAGAGACGTTATACTTCATGCAAACTATCCAGACTACATTGATCTTACCTAGAAGCTGTGAATATATGTGTTGCATTGGTTGCTATGGAGTTAATCGGACTAGTGTGTGCTTTCATTTCTCCAATAAGTGAGCAGTCCCACATATGCCAAAGCTTCAGGTAGCCTCCACGACAGCCGCTTAGTAGACAATCACGTACTGGCAAGAAGTCAAGTGCACAGATCCAGTCCTTGTGTGCACTGTTTATGGTCTGGAGGTCAAATTACATCAAATACTTTGTTTAGGTGATAGGAACAACACTTACATAAAGTGTAATGATTGTTATTAAGAAAACAGTTTGCAAAGTCTGTGGAGCAAATAACAATGCACACACTACAGACATTTCACTTCAGTTCACTACCTTGATGAATATCTATAATTTATCTAATGACTCCAAAAGGCATTTTCTGTCTTGGTAGTCAAGTAATATGAAGGAGTGTGAAATAACATGGTGTGTGGAATTTTTGTTCTGCCATATTGTTCTGAATATCTTGGATATTGTGACAGAGTTTTTGCACCTAGGATGGACAGCTAGCCCCATGCAACGAACACCAACATGACAAATCTGACTTCGTTAAACTACTACGCATGCGTATTTACCCTGTGCGTGAATACACGCGGGCGCATGGTAAACAGCCAAAATAGCATCTGACACGTGACGGTGAATGGACCAGTGATAATTCGGATCTCGATCATGAATATGTATGAGGTATAGTAATATAGACTGCATGTCACTGGGTCTGTCATCCATACATACATGTAGTGTCTGCACCTATAGGATGGACAGCTAGCTCCATGCAAAGAACACTAACATGACAAATCCGACTTGACAGTATAGACTGCATGTCACTGGGTCTGTCATCCATATACGTACATGTAGTGTCTGCACTTAGGATGGACAGCTAGCTCCATGCAAAGAACACCAACATGACAAATCTGACTTGACAGTATAGACTGCATGTCACTGGGTCTGTCATCCATATACATACATGTAGTGTCTGCACCTAGGATGGACAGCTAGCTCCATGCAAAGAACACACCAACATGACAAATCTGACTTGACAGTATAGACTGCATTTCACTGGGTCTGTCATCCATATACGTACATGTGGTGTCTGCACTTAGGATGGACAGCTAGCTCCATGCAAAGAACACCAACATGACAAATCTGACTTGACAGTATAGACTGCATGTCACTGGGTTTGTCATCCATATACGTAGTGTCTGCACCTAGGATGGACAGCTAGCTCCATGCAAAGAACACACCAACATGACAAATCTGACTTGACAGTATAGACTGCATGTCACTGGGTCTGTCATCCATATACATACATGTAGTGTCTGCACCTAGGATGGAGAGATACAATCCCGGCCAAAATAGTTGGGACACGTGACAATAAACATACCCTCCCCTGTCCCCCGCTCCCCCGCTCCCCCGCTCCCCCACCAATGTTGTTATATCCAGCTGGAGCACATACCTTGGAATGAGAGACAACATTGTCAGGGAGCCGGGGGGCACAGCGAGATTTGACCGGGATTGTCTGAAAAATAATACAATATTATTGTTGATTTTACCATAATGTGTGACAAGCACTGTATACTCTGAGCTTCCCGAGTGCTGCGGACAAAAATCATAATAATTATACTAGGGTAGGACTCGAACCTACGACCCCCGCGTTCCACAGCAGGTGTCTTATCCACTATACCACCGTGGTATCCGCCGACAATACCCCAGTTCATATGTCGATGGATAATGTAACCACGGTTCACCACTGGACAATAAAGAAGGAGAGTCACTCCCTCTCTTTCTATTTTGGTATCGATGGATCACCGTTGGATTTTTCGTCAAAATAACGGAATGAGGGGATGAAATCAAATTGAAGAGGCTTGTATGTTGTTTGTGTATCCTAATGTACTTTTCGCGTTGAACACAAACTCTCTTTTGGGAACTTATGGACCAAAATGGCATGGTGAACCGTCATGGTGAACCGTGTACGGTGCACCCTACAATAAAGTTCTGATCATCTGTGTTTTGCGCGCAAGCGCATTGCAGCCATGCATCGTCCTTAAACAATATTTTCTGAACTAATATTCTTATGAATAAATACAATTGTACCCAGAAATATGTTATCACTTAAAAGAGAGTTCGTGTTCACCGCGAAAAGCGTATTAGGATACACAAACAACATATAAGCCTCTTCAAGGGAGTGAGTCGCCTTCTTTATTGTACAGTTAAATGTTCTTTAATCCAACCTTAGTGTCCACTTCAGCGGGTACCACGGTGGTGTAGTGGTTGAGACATGTGCGTTGGAACGCGGTGATCGTAGGTACGGATCCCACCCGTGTTAAACAATTGTGTGTTTTTCTCCGCAGAACTCGGGAAACACTGAGTATACAGTACTTATCACACGTTAGGGTAAATCTACAATAATATTTTATTATTTTTCCCCAAAATAAATGTTTTTTAATTCAACCTTTGGATGCCATTTCATGTTTGGGAAACAAAACCAAACACCCCTCCAGGGAAAAAATAATAGTACTACTGTAATAATAAAATAAAACACAAAACTGAAATAAAATAAAATTCACAAAGACAGACAAGAAGCGCATGGATAAAATGGGCATGGCGCTCACAAATACTACAAGGGAATTCAGACAATCCCGGCCAAAATAGTTGGGACACGTGACAATAAACTATACCCTCTCCTGTCCCCCGCTCCCCCGCTCAGCGAGATTTGACCGGGATTGTAGCTCCATGCGAAGAACACCAACATGACAAATCTGACTTGACAGTGTAGACTGCATGTCACTGGGTCTGTCATCCATATACGTACATGTAGTGTCTGCACTTAGGATGGACAGCTAGCTCCATGCAAAGAACACCAACATGACAAATCTGACTTGACAGTATAGACTGCATGTCACTGGGTCTGTCATCCATATACGTATATGTAGTGTCTGCACCTAGGATGGACACCTTGCTCCATGCGAATAACACCAACATGACAAATCTGACTTGACAGTGTAGACTGCATGTCACTGGGTCTGTCATCCATATACGTGCATGTAGTGTCTGCACTTAGGATGGACAGCTAGCTCCATGCAAAGAACACCAACATGACAAATCTGACTTGACAGTACAGACTGCATGGGTCTGTCATGATGCAGTCTGCCATGGGGGCCGCTACTCGAGACTGAGTCATCTGAAAACTGTACAGAAACTGTCAGTATATTCCAACTGCCCTGAATCTAAACCGTCTTTAAAGACATATTTGACTTCAGCCTTTACAGGACAAAAAGTCAGATGCATAATCGGGTGACACCGAATAGCCTGTTTATGTGGGCAATTGCCTTATCATCAGAGTAGAACTTAAAGGGGCAGTATCGTCACGATGGGAGCACAATTTCAACAAGGCATGGAATCGGTGTCCTAGTTTAAGATGAACACATTGACTGCAAATATACTGAAAATATACTGGCTCATTTATGTAGCAGCAAGGGTAATATGACCTTATAATGTATTATTTTCAGTCAATGAGATAATAATAATAATAATAATAAAGATTTTTAGCGCGCACATATCCACCCTGCTGGGCGCTCAAGGCGCGGAAACAAAGAAAAACATTAATACAAACAATATACAATGATAGCATAGGGAAAACAAATTATGTACCGAGATACATGTACCTACAATGCAATTACAAATATACATCATCTTTGAAGAGTTGTGACATAAGATGAGTTTTAAGCATCGACTTGAATCTGGTTATACTATGACAAGATTTGAGTTTAGTTGGAAGATGATTCCAGAGTCTCGGAGCTGCGACAGAAAACGACCTATCACCCCAGTTCCGTTTTGAAGTTGCTTCCTTGAGGAGTGACATGTTGCTGGAGCGCAAATTGCGTGATGGAGTGTAGACTTTAAGTAGTTCAGAAATATAAATTGGAGCAATGTTATTAAAAGATTTGTGAACAATTAGCATAAGTTTAAAAACAATTCTCTGTGAAACAGGAAGCCAGTGCAGT
Source organism: Zoroaster sp. YZ-2022 (assembly GCA_029582265.1). Lineage (NCBI taxonomy): Eukaryota > Metazoa > Echinodermata > Asteroidea > Forcipulatida > Zoroasteridae > Zoroaster > Zoroaster sp. YZ-2022. Next base: position 8,547,471 of record CM055826.1, read on the forward strand.
TCTTTCAAGATTGGCGTGATATGGCATGACTTTCTGGACAAAGTCACAACACGAGCTGCTGTGTTTTGTATGTGCTGAAGACGAGATATTTGATTCTGCGGAAGACCGTAAAGGAGAGCATTCCCGTTATCAAGCCGTGATGTGACAAACGCATGTATAATTTGTTCAGCAGCACTTTTATTCAAGTATTTCCTAATTCGGCTTATATTTCTGATATGAAATGATGATATGCGAACAATGTTGGAGATATGTGGTTTTAAAGTCATTGTCGAGTCAAATATAACACCCAAATTACGTGCATGTAATGAGGGAGTTATCTGCGAGTCACCAATTGTAATAAATGGAAGAGAAACTTTAGACAATTGCTGACGTGATCCAAATAGAACAAATTCTGTTTTTCATCGTTCAATTTCAGGAAGTTTTGTCTCATCCAACTTCGAATCTCTTGAATACATTTCTCCAGTGTTTTAATGCAGGAATCAGCAGATTCTTGAGAAGATTTAAAGTAATGTAAAGCTGCGTGTCATCAGCGTAAACATGGTAATTTAAATTATACTTCAAAATGATATCACGAACTGGAGAGGTATAAACAGTAAACCACTGTGGGCCGAGCACAGAGCCTTGGGGTACAGAATAGTCAAGAGTAACAGGCTCGGAGATAGCGTTACCAATACAAACATGCTGAGGCCTATTTAAAAGGTAGGACTTACACCAATCCAGGGCTGTGTCATGTATTCCAAGATGATATTGAAGGCGGGAGAAGGATTTTATGATCGACAGTGTCAAAAGCAGCGCTTAAGTCTAACAAAACTAATGCAGTGATTTTCCCCTCATCCATGGCAGATAAAATGTCATTGTTGACGCGAAGAAGAGCAGTTTCCGTTCCATGAAATGGTTTTGTAGGCTGACTGAAATGTGTCCGACAGGTTATTAGCACGAACATGGTCAGAGATCCGTGATGAAACAACTCGCTCGATTGTTTTTCCAAGGTACTTTAAATTCGCTACTGGTCGGTAATTTTTGAAAACTTCCTTGTCCAAATTGGGTTTCTTTAGGAGTGGTTTAACATGAGCAACCTTCTGGCTATTAGGGAAACAACCGGAAGAAAGAGATCTGTTTACAATAATTGTGATATACTTAGCAAACACATCAATATTTTGTTTTATTAGCGAAGTTGGCACTGGATCAAGTTCACATGATTTTTGATGGCGATTTCATGATGAGTTTCTTGATCTCCGTAACACTAGTAGGCTCAAACATGGACAGTCTACATTGTGGATCCTTGCGTGATGGTGTTTGTGATAGAATGACAGGAACTGAGGGAAAAGAACGACGGATATTCTCAATTTTTGTGACAAAAAAGTCTGAAAAAGCATTTGCGAGGTCCTGATCGGAGTGTGTAGATGGAAGCACTGGAGCTTTGGGTTTATGAAGCAGCTTTTCAACAATGTTAACCCATATCCGCCTAACCATGTAAACACACAAAAGACTGTATGTGCCTAAGTCCCCGCACAGAGATACATTGTTTTTGCACACAATCAGAAAGATTCCTTATTTAGAGAATATTACAATCACTGACACAGACACAATATATACTGATGGAAAGAGGAGAACATGCACTTTATTATGATGTCAGACTTGTCTAATTTCATATCTATAATCATGAAATACAGTCATCAGAAAAACGTAGTAAATAGGAATTGGACAAAAACACTGTACGGAAAATCACGTAGGTCGGCGTTTGTAGCGTTTTACATATCTACGGGTTATCACGTAGATCGGCGGATATGGGTTAAAGAGTTTTTTCTGATCACCAGAGCTATCTTCCACAAGAGATGAGTAGTGAGTTATTTTTGCCTGGTTAATCGTGTTCTTCACAATACCACGTTGGTTACAGTATTCTTGCCGATGTACTCCAAGTTTCCCATTGTCACGCCATCTTCGCTCAAGTTGACGGCGGATTTTCCTTGCAGCACGGATATCATCATTGAACCAGGGGGATTCAGATTGTAGTTTAACAGTTCGAGTTTTTTGCGGAGCATGATCATGATCATCTAAAACTAGCACTCCAATTCCATGCCCTGTTTGATTATGACGATATTGTCCCTTTATCTTTCCGATTGGTTATAATAATAACACTTAGTAACAAAATAAACAAAATATTGTTTGATGTAATCCATTGATTATACTTAATTAATCAACAGAAAACATTTGGATAATTAATACACTAAAAACAGTGGAATTATGAATGTAAAACAATAAAAGGAAAGAACTACAATTGTGAAATGCTCATGCTCTATCCCGTTCAATATTTGAAGAATATCCTTGGAAGTTGTAAATTTGTATCTTAAAAAGATGGAAATCCATTTTTCCGAAACAACTCCAATAGTTAGGGAAATATCCTTGGCAGTTTCAAATAAATAAGAAAAAACAAACAAACAAACAAACACCCCAACAAACAAACAAACAAAAACATAATGGATGGTTTATGAGAAAGCAGAGATTTACCCGCAAATGGAAAATATTCAAGCTGGAATAACTTTAAGACATAATAAAGTGACAGATACTCTATAAATAGTGGTTAACATTGTGGGTGCGGAAATGAATGTTTTATAAAGAAAATGAGAAAATACATTTTGTTAAGACCATTCGCCCGTGTTTTGGGGCATTTTAACTGCAATTTCCGAACATTGTCTTTTTTCTCTCTCTATGAAGAAGGTTACTTTATTGCTGCGAAACTCAAGTTTCATGACATCAAAATAAATGTTTACCCCCCCCCCCCCCATGTTCCAATAGTTGAATATCTGCGGCACTGAGTTTATACTGAAATTCAAACACATGTGAATCACTTATGTATTTTGGCCGCAGTTCAAACCTTTTTATTGACATATTTAAATTATTTTTAATATCGGATGATGATTTGACTGGGTATACCATTGTTATTTTAGGTTATTTATCTCATAATGTGACTAGCAATTTTGAATACGACAAATATGTGTATATAATAATTATGGTCGATATGACCCCAGAGGCCCCAACTCCTACTCAAGGTTAACCAGACTCAAGTGGAATAGACGGGCCCGACTTCCAATACGGGGTCGATAATATCCAAGTGGGGGTAAACAAACCCATACCATACTCGGTATCCTCCCGACCCCCAACTCTCTTGGGTTGATCGAACCCCACTGGGCTAAGCAGTCCAAAGAGAAACATATATATTAGTTCCACGTTCAGCTATTCTTAAATATTATGTAGCCCACTATCTGTCTTCTAAAATATATATGTGTTTAGCAAAAACAAAATACATAAACTTACAAGAATATTAAATTAATTTGCCACATTCCACCTTGACACATCTATATTATAAAAAGAGGACGGTGTTTTGTCCGTCTGTGACGCCCATACACGGGTGCGTTGTTTTCCCAGTTACGGAAGAGTTGCAAGCTGTGCAACCTTTTTTATCCTGCGGTAAAAAGATAGGTGCTCAGCGTGTGTGCGGTTTCCCAGTATGGCAAAGTGAAATTCCGTCCGGCCTTTCTTATCCTGCACAAAAAAATATGTACATGTGTCTTACGGTGTGCATGGTACCACACACGCGCCATACAAGCACACTCATACTACCAAGCGGTGCCTGGCTACAGTCATCGTAGTACAGACGCCACAATCACTCACGCATCAACATCGTTGAACACACACCAGGTATACTAGCCCATTTTCATTATTTTAGCTTGCAGAGTGAATTCTGGAATAGCCACATCCTTACTGAGAATAGAAAGAATATACACAGCCTAATTTTGGCGAGATCCGGTTCAAAAAATAACTCTACAATAAATGCGGAAACGTGACGGTCAATAACTTTCGAATAACGTTAGTATTTCATACTGTAGTACTGCTGCACATGCAATACCTCACTGGGGCCTCGGCAGGGCCTGGGCACTGAAGATTGATCCTCTGCTCTAGGACTTAACCAACAAAACAAATAACTGCTTCTACATTTACCATCATCACTCTTTCACAGAACCTTGCCAAAGAAACATCATAATTCATATAATCACAACCCCCCCGCCCTTAAATAAAATAACATGCTTTTTAAACTATATCCTTCATGTTTTACTGCCATCAAGTTGCCAATAAACAAGTATCTTTTACATACAAATTGTAACCACCGATATCTGTATCATTAATTTGTGTTCAAACCAACTATCTCTACCTCTTATTCCCCATAACTGTGCTACCCTCGCAAATTATGCTCCCCTTCTCAAATTGTCTACATATCAGATGTCAGGACTACATCAGATCTGTACAACGGGTAAACAGCTAGTACAGTCTGAAAATAACTCCGTGGTATATCATGACGTCATTTGCCTATACATACTGATAATATGTACAGCACCTGCGGTTCTACTATACTCGACATTCAATCATATTAAAATACTACATCTAATAAGATATGCGGAGTATTAATATAGAATGCATTAAATGTATAACCTCAGTCTCAATACAAGAAATGCAATTGGCAGTCACATTCCCGCCAAATACGTTACGACAACAGAGACTGTATGCATTTTGCCAAATTGTCACGAAATCATTATCCGCAGGGGATATATTGGTGCACTCTGAAATAGGTCAATCCGAAACCATTGAAACCAGTTGGTGGAGCGCGATGGTCTCAGTCTAGGTTTGTACATGTCACTGAGCTCTGCCCAACTCTGCACGTTCCAGTAATTAACTGACGCTACAATACTCAGCGGCTGTTTCGCCCATTGGACAACTGAGTCCTCAATAATACAAACAGTACATCTATTTTAAAAGGCAAGGATTCTTGTTTGCTATGAAACTATGTCCAATTGCAGACAAAATTGGTGAATTGATTCTTCGGCCTCTATTAGCCACCATACTTTGTGTATGGGAAATTTGGTCTGGTTCCAGTCACAGCGTATACATTTTATTTATTATTATTTAATTTTTTTTAATTTTGTTGTTGTTGCCTAAGGGTCAGATGCACGACCCATTATGTAATAACATAATAAGCACTCTGGAAACGCGCACTCTGGTATGGGGCGAATGTAGGGACACAACCGCACCGGAACACTAGCGATCCATACGCTGCATCTGTGCGTTCAAAGTCATCCTGGCCGCCCTCGTCCCCAAGTTTTTTTTAGTAGTTTTTTGTTTACCTCGTACCCAATGTTCTCTCACCCTGGATCAAAATTGTTGGATACTGTGTAAAAGAAGTGATAGTCTGATAGCGGTACAAATAATATCGTGTGCTGCACAGGGAAGGCTGGGACTAGGTCATGCAATTTATTTTATTATTATTTCAGTACAATAGCTATTAAATCCAAACATTGAAGAATATCATTGCCAATTTATAGTAATATTTCATACATGAGGTATTTTAGGAAAACAAATCGAGAGTCTCACATTCTAATCAAATCAGCAAATGGAAAATATTCACAACAAATTATAATAAACCTCGATTTCTTTTACAGTACCTTGCACTGAGGGATATACAATTTTTTGCAGAATATTGTTTACCAGAAGAAAAAAAATGCTTAGATTTTCGAATTACCAGCCAAACGTCCACATAAAATGTATGCATTCCCGCTGGTAGTCTGTTTAAATTGCTTAGCAACATTCTCTGCTTAGCAGCTTTATGAAATTAGTCCCTGACTTTACTTTATTAGAAAATGATTGATGACATAATTGTCACCATTCAGCATTTTGAAATATAAGCAAACATGTACTCCACTTTTTGATTTCAGAAATAAGATCAATTTCAAAGATGAAATATCTTTAAAAAACATTTTAGCATCTGATATAAAATTAGTTATTATACAACAATTTTTAAATTGAAATACAAATTGAAAGTAAAATTATTTAAATTCAATAATCTCTAAGAACTGCCCTATTTTGGAAAGAGCCTAAAAATGTTAATGACACTTGAGAGTGGTTCTATTTTCTCATATGCATGTTATGTAATGCATGTACATATAGGGAGCATGCACACGTAAACACTGTCAAACACGTGTCTATCTTTCTAATTTGCGTGTGTGATGAAGCACTGGTTTTTTCTTTGTCAATGTTAACATCTAGTAAAAGGGTAAATAACATAATTTCATAATATGTCAACGTCAAGATTGACGTACTCCATAGTTCCTTTTCCTTAACTTCCACAAAGTGGAATTGTTTTTGTATGGACAGTTACATTTCATGGACAATTGAACAGGAAATTGTGTAAAAATATGTCTACCCGAGCACTTAAAGACGAGATCTTATAAGGGTGTCTATTTTATTGCTCTTGTATAAAAATCTAAATTATTTGATATTTTAAGATGTGCATTACTGCAGTACATATTTTGCATATAGGTCCCTAAAAGGATGACAAACATGTGGATTATACATTCTACTGTCATACACAGCTTTTTGGCATATTTTGTCTTTATTGTGAAGTTTTATAATGTATTTCAAAGTCAAGCCAACCTATCTGCCACTCTCCCCGCCACTTTTCTCATCCATTTCGATCCCTCCGTACCCTACCATACACTCTCAATTCTCGTATGCCTATTTCTTGTTTATTTATGCAAGATAACATCTAACAACTTTGCAATCCATAATAAATGAGTAAGGTTCTTTTTTTCTTATCAGCAGTGATTGATTACATATAAACCCCTCAAAAAAAGTTCTGCAATTCAAGTTTGAGGGATGATATCTTTCTTGTTACTGATGTATGAAAAAAGAAACTGGTGTCATTGAAAAGCTTGATTATTCCTCTTTACAATGATGTGCCATCTGCCGTGATTATGTAATCATGGAATGTGCAGTACTCCTGAATATAGGGCAAAGTCTGAAGTGAAATGTTGCAAAAAGCATTGTTTTCAACACCGAAGTCTCCATTTCTTGTGAAGATGGAATGTGTTTTGAATAGTGCCCAGATGACAGTGCATGTCTTGCATGAATGTCAATGGTGCCTTCAATAATGTTTGTGTGAGGTAGAGCTGCAGTTTTCTGAGTGGTCGTTTGTAAGATGTTTAAAGATGCCACGCTTATCGAATCTCCTAAAGGTCCAAGCAATTGGACAACTCCGGCTGATCCTTGTTGAAGAGTGGAACGCCATCCCACAGCTTCGTGTGACGAGGCTGGTGAACAGCATGAGGAGGTGTCAGGCCGTGGTTGCTGTGTTCGGGTCATCTACCCGCTACTGACTTACTGACATGTAACCATTTCTCAATAAAAGAAGGAGAGGAGAGAGTGAGAGAAAAAAAAATTCTGTGTCATCATTGTTTTGTCATTAAAGTTTGGATGAATTAACTATTGAAAACAACGAATTTTGCAACATTTCATTTTTGACCTTGCTGCATATTCAGAAGGACTGCGGATTCCATGATTGCATAAGCATCACAAATGACACATCATTGTAAAGAGGAATAATCAAGCTTTCTGATGATACCACATTCACGTATGATGATGAAGCAACAAGAGATATATTACCCATCAAATTTGAATTGCAGAACTTTTTTTGAGGGGTTTAGATATATTCCGCATCTCACACCTCCTCACACCCATTCCACATCTTTCCCACCCTATCTTTGCTTATACGATGATAAATATTGATATTGCTATTTGATATTGATATAGATAAAAATAGAAATATGAACAAGTAGTTATCCTAAATATTAAAGTTTGTGAGTTTATGTAACATGTTCAAAAGTATTTTGACTTAATCATAAGTCCCCTTTTGCTAATTTTTATGAAAGAAATTATCATTTTATAACAATTTTTCTAAATTCGTCTTTATTTACCAAAATTGATTTCATAGAAATTAGGAAAATACTTTTGAACGTGTTATGTATAATATTGATAAATATCGATACATTAACAATCATCGATTTTTCCAAATGCTCAATGATGACAAGGTGCCATCACGCAGAGTCCTATTCAGCCTGTTCTCCTGGTATAGAATCTGCAAATATAGATTGTATATCCCCCAAAACATAGTCCACTGTAACTTCTGCCGGACTAGGGGTAACATTTTCAGTGTTAAGTTTATAAACCTATATCAAGCCTAGACCCTTTTATCGTTCTTAGGCCTGGAGGATGCTCATTATACCCCGTTCTGTATTTTCTGTATTCCTCAGCCGATGATACGATCTATGGAATGAGGGCCATAGAAACTTCTACAGGTCAACATTAAAGGGTCTATGAAGTGTGTTTTTGTCTTAATTTGTTATTATTTTATCAGTTGATGTGAATAAAAAACAATTTTAAGTTTGTTTTGTGTCTTAAGTGGATTATTTTATTTTAATTAAATTAAAACAAATTGTTTCAAACTTTGCACGACGCGAGGTGGCGCTTTTCAGGTGGACGTACACCTGGGGAGCCTTACGGGTGCACCCCACTATATAAACTCCCATAGTAAACAGTGCTAAATACAAACATTCAAAAATTATTAAAAAATACTTAGAAGGCGTACAATTTTTTAAACCAAAAGAAAACATATTGATCGATATGTAACCCATTATTTTCTTCTAAATTTATTGTGGATAGTCCAGGTTTCCATGGAGTTATTTTCATTCCAATGGAAATCACCCTCTACAGTAGTGAAAACGCCCAAACTGAAAAGCAGCCATTTTGGAAAAAAGGCCTTATGCTTGAAATCAAATTAGGGTGACTTTTTCAGGGCCTAGTGTATCCGAAATACTCAAAGATGGAAGTCAGGGATCCCAGGTTATGATATTGGGACATTTTACACAATCCATCAAATGTATGGGCCTCAAATCGTTGTTTAAGTTTCAGAAATATTTGAGGACATACACTTTATGACAAACAGCTTTGCGCATGAATTCTTCATCATTTAGTGGGGTACACCCTTACGCTAGGCGGCATGGTCTTGTGCCCAGAAACGGTACAGGTACCAGTGGAACTTTAACAGTAAAGCATGTCACAGAGTGCCACGTAAACACGGACTATAGTGCTAAAATCTCCCAGGTATACGTCACGGATGTTATGTTAATCAGGAGGAATGGGAGGAGCGCGGCGCCCCCTTAAATTTAGATTTTTTGTTTTAATTGTACAAACAGACGCAGCAAAAATGGACAAAGGGCAAATATATTCTCCAATATGCATACTTTATTTTAAACTGTTAAAATGGTCTATTTAATAGACCTAATTTGTCAAAATGTTTGGTCAAAATGGTAATTTCCCGATAACTTTCTTAATTTTCATCAGTTAGCCATAAGATGTGGTACATATGTTGTATTTAGTACAAGCAACAATGTGACGTCACTTAGATCACCACTGGATGGCGCTATAAAATACATTGTGGGTATTTTCCCCAAAAAACATGATTGTTTTTCCAAAAGTACGGTACAATAAAGGCAGATGCAATAACTTCCATGATACTATTCATGTCTATAATTTATATATTGAGCAAAAACAAAATTATGAAAACCTTTAACAAGTGATATTTCTGGCACAAAATACAAGAATTTGCATTTAAACGTAATGGCAGCCATATTGGATTCCAAGAATTATTATTATTGGTTTATTATTATTGGTTTATTAAAAACACACATCTTGCAGCCGCGAGGCTGAATTGCATTGTGTTTACAAAAATATATCAAAATACAGTAAAATATGGCACACATAAAAAGATAATCAGTAAAAAGGGCTTATATATATATATATATATATATATATATACTTGTAGTAAAACTAGTGGAACGCTGGTAGTTGTAACTCCAAGTTTCATGCGTTATGCGATCATCAGACAACTGATAGTCACCAAGTGATTACTCCTATATATATATAGGCCTACACGCGTACGTACAGGTTACTCGCTCAATAATGCGAGTAACCTATTGTTTGCCGGCCTTGTGTGTAAGCTTGTTTGTTGGCGGTTTGTGGTTTGTTGACGCGGTACTGTTCCTCGTCACGTGTCATCGCTTTTGAAGTTGCAGAGGTAGAACTTGTTTTCATGGCGGCTTTTTGATATGAGTTCGGGTCGTTTGTTCAGGAGTATCCTCTTGTCGGCGTTTATGATGGAGAGCTTCTCTGTGAGGCAAAGGTTGCACCGTTTCGATTCGCTGTTTGAGATGCTTGAGATCTACAGGCTACCGACCAGTTGATGGTGAATGCTTTCTTGTTCCTTTTCAATT